>JBAMJV010001281.1:0-169426 GCA_037951105.1 Echinarachnius parma | reverse complement strand
ACATGACTCAATATGTATGCGAAAATGGCTTGTAATTGCAAAATTTCAAGAACTGAATGTCAGATTTCAATCAAACTCAGTACCTGTATCATAAAGAGTCAACGTAGCCATAAAATGTTGGGGTCATGAGGTTGAGGTCAAGGTCATGGGACTCATTATACATGCAAAAAAGCTTGTAATACCAAAATCTCAAGAACTAAATGTCAGATTTCAATCAAACTTGGTACCTGACTGTTTTTTAGGGAGCCATCAAAGATTGGGATCATATGGTCAAGGTCACAGGACTCAAAATATAAGAAAAATTAAATCAGTGCATGTTAATTTGGGCATATTAAAATCGCGTGATAGCGGAGGCATAATTTTCGATTGCGCGCAATCGAAGATCCATCTAGTTTGTTTTTGTTGTTGACGACGATGATTGATAAATGAATAAACACATAGTCACATACATACATCAGTCACCAGCACCATGCCAGGCATGACTCATGAGCACCATGGCCATGCAGGGCCAGGCAATAGAATAAGCAAGTGGAAGCTATATGCCTGACTGTTGTGCTATAAACGTGTCGATGACGATGTACATCATGTAATGTAATTGAAATAATGATTGAAAGTGTTGTAAAAAGTCATTGCGAGAAAAGTGTTATTTCTGCAAGAAGAGAAAGTTGATGAAAGTCTGAATGGCTCAGTGGTTGAGTGAAGAGATAATGTCGAAGATGATGTTCATGATGTTTTACGCCCCATGTTGGTCGGCGGACTCTAGCTCGGCTCTGGTGTGTTGGAGTGACGTGAGGCATGGATTGTAGTCCCGTTAACAATCCATGGTTGTCGATCCCCGGCCATGTCAGTTTAGTGGTAGGCTAACTAGCACATGTAGGAGAGGGGATGAAATGGCGAAGGTGTTCTTCGGATGGGTGGTAGCAAGAGAGTGATGTGAATTAACACGTTTTGCCAAAAGTCAGTGTGCAGCAGGGTAGGAAATACACTCGGGCTGAGGGCGACTGTGGCCCCTAATTTTCAAAATATCCCTCTGAAATTAGCAGGTAGCCCCTACAATTACCATCTAGGGTATTATGTGAAGGCACACATGAGGTGCAGTAGGAACAAAGAGATGTTTATCTGAGTGAAGTAAAAACAAGACCAGCGAGGGAGGAAATGACCTCTAGTAAGTCAATCCACGTCAAATCAACCGGTGGGTGTCACCCGACCCCCTTCGATTTTGCTAAAATTCGCACCAATTGTTCCCCCAAGTGTCTGACGGAAAACCCCGAAATTGTTTGCCCCGAAGTCATTCGGTTGCTAAGTTACGGCCGCGCCTAGCAACCAATGCGCGGTCAAACCGTTTCTTCTTTAAAATTTTGGCCATTTTTGATTATCTGCTGTAGCTAAAATTGAAAAGCCAGAGCTCTCATTGTCTGGAAATTGGAAGAACTTTGTCATCTCTACAAGATGTATTCATTATGTCGCGGGTCGAGTTTTCGTTTTCGCGTACGAGGTCACCGAAAATGGCTTTAAGCGAAAAATAAAATTTTTTAAAAGCATGTTTGGATGCCCATAGCTTAAAAATTACTAGATATTTTGCTCTAATCTTTTATAGTATTAAAGACTTTCACTTCCTTTAAAGATTTTTTAAAAAATGAGCGCGATTGGTCAAGTCGTTTTCGAGTAAAGCGCCCTCAAAGTTTGGATTTTTCAAAAATGCACCAAGTTCAAGGTCAAAGGTCACCCTTAGTCCAATCGGGATCTTCACCAATTTTTGTGTACTTACAGATATTTACCTATATTTTCAGGGGTTACCAAAGAAATTTTGCTACCGGAACGTTTAATGGCTTAATTACGCTAACGAAAATGGTCGTAAACAACACGAAATGCTCTAAATTGCCATATAATTGGCTTTAGGGCATATTTCGAATCTCTCTCACACACAATATAAAAGTTTATATACAACTAACGAATGGGCTTCTTGTGATAGTAAAATCTATTACCGAGGTGGGCTCAAAATGATTATTACCCGAAGCGTAGCTGAGGGTAATAGTCATTTTGAGCCCACCGAGGTAATAGATTGCCTATCACAATCAAGCACATTCGTTAGTTGTTTTATATCACTCATCAATATCAGTGATTGTGTTCAGCTATAGCAAAATAAGTGAAAATCTCTTTAATATTTCATAAAATCGCTTGTAAATTTTGATATAAAAATCAATCGACATTAATGAAGCCAGTATGAGCCTCCAGAACCACGGCGCATCTAATACGCTTAAAGTCATTGTTATTTTGCGCATACAATCACAAAGACGCAAAACTGAGTGCGCACCAACGCGCTGGCAGTTGCGCACATACGCGATGAATGAGTGCTAGCGCTCCCACGGATGTGCTTATTGGCTGTCTTGGCGTTCTTCTTCCTAGGGTGTTAGTTTTTACCAGCAATGTCAATCACGTGACTAGAACGTGTGCGCCATAGAGTACTGCACAAATTTGATCGCGTGTGCATTTTGCTAAAACACATGATCTATGGGACGAACGCGTAACGAACTTTTAGTGTTAGTTTTTGCCATCAAGCCCGGTCACGTGATTGCGCGGGGATTGCGCGTGTTGTCCAAAACTATCATTTGTCAAATACAATGGTAAAACGATCTAATGAGGGATATAATAAATACTGTTCTTCAGGGAATTGGCAGACATTTACCTATATTTTCATGGGTTAGCAAAAAAAAATTGCTACCGGAACGTTTAACGCCTTATTTACACTGACGAAAATGGTCGTAAACAACCCGAAATGCTCTAAATTGCCATATAATTGGCTTTAGGGCATATTTTGAATCTCTCTCACACGCAATAGAAAAGGTTATAAATACTGTTCTTCAGGGATTTGGCAGACATTTACCTATATTTTCATGGGTTAGAAAAAAAAAATTGCTACCGGAACGTTTAACGCCTTATTTACACTGACGAAAATGGTCGTAAACACACTGAAACGTGTTAAATAGCCATATTACGTGCTTGAGGGCATATTTTGAATCCTTCTCACACGCAATACAAAAGTTTATAAATACTGTTCTTCAGGGAATTGGCAGACATTCCCCTACATTTTCATGGGTTAGCAAAAAAAAATTGCTACCGGAACGTTTAACGGCTTATTTACAGTGACGAAAATGGTCGTAAACACACTGTAACGTGTTAAATCACGGGCTTTAGGGCATAGTTTGAATCTCTCTCACACGCAATACAAAAGTTTATAAATACTGTTCTTCAGGGAATTGGCAGACATTCACCTATATTTTCATGGGTTAGGAAAAAAAAATTGCTACCGGAACGTTTAACGCCTTATTTACACTGACGAAAATGGTCGTAAACACACTGTAACGTGTTAAATCACCATATTACAGGCTTTAGGGCATAGTTTGAATCTCTCACACACGCAATACAAAACGTTATAAATACTGTTCTTCAGGGAATTGGCAGACATTCACCTATATTTTCATGGGTTAGCAAAAAAAAATTGCTACCGGAACGTTTAACGGCTTATTTACACTGACGAAAATGGTCGTAAACACACTGAAACGTGTTAAATCGCCATATTACGTGCTTTGGGGCATATTTTGAATCCTTCTCACACGCAATACAAAAGTTTATAAATACTGTTCTTCAGGGAATTGGCAGACATTCACCTATATTTTCATGGGTTAGCAAAAAAAATTGCTACCGGAACGTTTAACGGTTTATTTACACTGACGAAAATGGTCATAAACACACTGAAACGTGTTAAATTGCCACGACCATTGAGAGAGATTCGAAATATGCCCTAAAGCCAATTATATGGCAATTTTGAGCATTTTGGGTTGTTTACGACCATTTTCGTTAGCGTAATTAAGCCATTAAACGTTCCGGTAGCAAAATTTCTTTGGTAACCCCTGAAAATATAGGTAAATATCTGTAAGTACACAAAAATTGGTGAAGATCCCGATTGGACTAAGGGTGACCTTTGACCTTGAACTTGGTGCATTTTTGAAAAATCCAAACTTTGAGGGCGCTTTACTCGAAAACGACTTGACCAATCACGCTCATTTTTTTTTTAATCTGTAAAGGAAGTGAAGGTCTTTAATACTCTAAAAGATTAGAGCAAAATATCTACGGTAGTAATTTTTAAGCTATGGGCATCCAAACATGCTTTTAAAAAATTTAATTTTTCGCTTAAAGCCATTTTCGGTGACCTCGTACGCGAAAACGAAAACTCGACCCGCGACATAATGAATACATCTTGTAGAGATGACAAAGTTCTTCCAATTTCCAGACAATGAGAGCTCTGGCTTTTCAATTTTAGCTACAGCAGATAATCAAAAATGGCCAAAATTTTAAAGAAGAAACGGTTTGACCGCGCATTGGTTGCTAGGCGCGGATGTAACTTAGCAACCGAATGACTTCGGGGCAAAAAATGTCGGGGTTTTCCGTCAGACACTTGGGGGAACAATTGGTGCGAATTTTAGCAAAATCGAAGGGGGTCGGGTGACAAAATGTCTGAAAATTGGTTGATTTGACGTGGATTGACCCAATTATGTAAGTTTGCTGGGGTAAGTTTCACTGATAGCCAGATTTATAAGGTACATTTTAACCATGTTGGTATAAATCAGTATTAGTCTGTCGTTCAGTCTGTAATTGTGTGAAGCGAATCCCTACAGATGCAATATTTCTGTTTTGTTGTTCAATTTTCAGAGATATGGGTATGGTGGATTGATAGTTATACAGCTGAATCGATGTGATTGGAGGGCCAATATGATGAGAGATGGAGAACTGTTTAAGAGTTGTTGATCGTTGAGAAGAGAAATAATGGAAAATAGTCCTAGAAAATGATTTAGATTTTTTTTCTTCTGTCGGTCAATGTTTCATTGGAAATGATGGATGCAATATTTCTGTTTTGTTGTACAATTTTTAGAGATATGGGTATGGTGGTTGGAAACAGCTGAATCACCAGTGTGATGGGACAGCCAAGATGATGAGATTGAGAGATGGCAAACTGCTCAGACTCGGAGTCATCAAATCAAAGGGAAATTTATGTTTTTGTACAAGAGAGCACCAAACATAGAAAGGGTGCATTTTAATGCCTTGAGGCTCGTTCATGAAATGTAGCCCTTAAAAATAACTTTGTGTTTTCCCCTTTATTCAGAGATATGGGTATGGTGGATGGATGCAGCTGAATCACCAGTGTGATGGTAGAGCCAAGATGATGAGAGACGGGAAGCTGTTCAGAGTGATCGAAGATAACTGCTTCAGCCCCGAGGCCAGGCTCAGGGATATGGATGCTACAGGTAAGCTAGAAGAAGATAGAATTAGAAGGATGTTCCTTAGCATTGTGTGCACCCACAAGGTTGCCTGGCTGGAATGCTCCCTAGAGAGTGGAAAACGTGCACTTCGTGTGCTGGATTGATTGCAGAATGCATCCGATGACTGGGGTAGTAAAATCATTGTAAAGCGCTTAGAGATGAATGTGATTATCAATTGTGATAGGTGCTATATAAATCAAGTATTATTATCCAACAAACCTGCTTTATAATTGTCATCCTAGTAAGTTATTATAGCTTTTTATCCCAATGTTACTTGTTTATCGTTATTGTAATACTGTATGTTCTCTTGTTTAAGTGTGTCATGAATGTATATCATGTTTGATATTTAAAATATTTTTTGTCAACCTACAGAGTTCCATATCAATATGTTATTATATAATTATGTTCTTTCAAGACTTGTTTACATGAATAGATTAATCGCAACATTTATCTGCAATGATTTAGAAGCTTAGTAAGAAACCAAGTTGTCAACAATCCATTCTAAACTTGTCTTTTGTGTGCATTAAAACAAATTAACAGATGTGACTAGTTGAACATGGCACTCAGAGGGTAAGCTACATAACCAGAGGAAAACAAATACGTACACACCAGCCTGATTTGTAAAAAAAACAAAACAACAACAATGTATTGCATTTGTATTGCATATCATTTGGAAATTAACAATTTTGGGGAATAACTGATCAATGCAACGTTGTGCCCCATGTTCTAACAGGGGTGTCTGTACAAGCCTTGTCAACCGTACCTGTGATGTTCAGCTACTGGGCCAAGCCTGAAGACACGTTGGACCTCTGCCGGATCCTCAACGACGATCTCGCATCGACGATCAAGAAGCATCCGCGAAGGTTCGTGGGGCTCGGAACGCTCCCCATGCAAGCACCTGACCTGGCTGTGCAGGAACTCAGAAGATGTAAAGCGGTGAGTACAGCATGACCATGTGTATACATGTTCCTTTGTAGCCTAGTCCAACCTGTTAAGTTTTAACCCGTTCTGTGACTGACTGATTTTGGTATAACATGCATTCTCCTTAGACCCAAGCCCGAGAATTTTCGGGACCAGTCCTGAACGGGTTAATGCTGATTCATGGGCGTTGATTGATTCTTACATAATACCTATTGATCAGGGGGGGGGGATGAATGAATAGATCATCCCCCCTGCACAATAGGTATCAATTACAGATCGACGCCCATGCTTATATTATCTGGAACAACTATCTGGCAGTTACCATCAAGGAAGTATCCACTGAGGTTCGTGGGCACGCTCCCCATGCAAGCACCCGACCTGGCTGTGCAGGAATTCGGGAGGTGCAAGGAGATTTGTACAGTGTGAATAAGATAGTACAGATTCCTGTTTATCTATCGTGTAGTTCCATTTGTTAATTTTAATGTTGATAAATCTTTTATTTTCGCTCTACATCTCATCAAACCTCAATAGTTTTGGTGACCCATTTTTATTGTTGCTTTCTTTTTTAGGAACTTGGGTTTCCAGGAGTTCAGATTGGTTCGCACATCAACGAGTGGAACTTAGATGCCCCAGAATTACAACCGGTGTTTGCTGTAAGTACTGATGACTTTGCAAAGGAAAATTTAAGTTGTAGTACGACACCAGTCTTTGAGTACGTGAACATAATCTTAAACTAAATATTCTACTCTTACGAATCCCATCACTGTAAAGAATTGAAGATTTACAGAGATTATCTTCAATTCTTTTATTAGATTGATTAAAATCTGCCGGGATTACCACCTGGGCAGATAGCCCCCTCTCTATGACAACTCACCCTGGACAATTACCACACAGACAATGTAAATGCATACATACACACAATGTTTATTTTATTACCATGAATCCTATTGTTAAGCTGTATTTTATTTTTTGAATTGTTTGACTCGCAGGCGGCAGAGGAGTTGAACATGTCTCTGTTCATTCACCCATGGGACATGGAGCTAGGAGGCCGCATGAGCAAGTACTGGCTGCCGTGGCTGGTGGGAATGCCCGGAGAGACGGCCACAGCCATGTGCTCAATCATTTTCGGAGGTGTCCTGGAGCGATTCCCCAAACTCAAGGTCTGCTTTGCGCATGGAGGTTAGTATGCACAAGGAGGAGCAATGCATGCACACTCAACATTTCTATTAAACATACTTGAGTATAAGACTGGAGGAAGGATGCTTTTTCTTAAAAAGTGAAATTAGTCAATTTATTTTGTACAGTTCCATCGCAGTTGTTCTGGGCCCTGTAACAAATATTCACGATTAATCGTACGATCAGTCAATTATTCGTACGACTGATTAATTGATCGTACTATTAATCGTACGACCAATTGATCAATCGTACAATTAATCGTGAATCTTTATGTTACAGGGCCCAGGTGTGGCTTCACAGATTTAGCTGGTATCCAACTAAGAGGGCAGCAAACAAGATTGTAATCACAACTGTGAACAATCATAAATCTTGATTAATTTATCCAATTCTGCTGAAAATTGAAGTTGTTAGGTTTTTGAAATTATTTAACATTCATGCAACAATCCGAATAAATGCTTGTAGAAACTTCTTCTTTAAGATTATTCATTGTAGGAGTTATTTTTCATCCCGTTTCCAAAACAGGATTTTGTCAGTATCATTAAAAGAAGGTGATATAAATGCTTGTGCACTTATGTTCCTAATTGATACACAGTTTTTATGCCTCCGCAACGAAGTAGCCGGAGGCATTATGTTTTCGGGTTGTCCGTCCATCCGTACGTACGTACGTACGTCCGTACGTACGTCTGTACGTACGTCCGTACGTCCCGTTCTCGTGATCGCGTTATCTCAAGAACCGATTGACGGATTTTCACCCAACTTGGGTCATGTATGTATCTTGGGGGGCCAATGATCTGATAAGATTTTGGGGTCATGAGGTCAAAGGTCAAAGGTCACAGAGCTCATTATATATGCAAAAATAGCTCGTGATCGCGTTATCTCAAGAACGGATTGACGGATTCTGACCAAACTTGGTACATGTATGTATCTTGGGGGGCCAATGATCTGATAAGATTTTGGGGTCATGAGGTCAAAGGTCAAAGGTCACAGAGCTCATTATATATGCAAAAATAGCTCGTGATCGCGTTATCTCAAGAAGGGATTGACAGATTCTGACCAAACTTGGTACATGTATGTATCTTGGGGGGCAGATGATCTGATTAGATTTTGGGGTCATGAAGTCAAAGGTCAAAGGTCACAGAGCTCATTATATATGCAAAAAATAGCTTGTGATCGCGTTATCTCAAGAATGGATTGACTGATTCTGACCAAACTTGGTACATGTATGTATCTTGGGGGGCCAATGATCTGATAAGATTTTGGGGTCATGAGGTCAAAGGTCACAGAGCTCATTATATATGCAAAAATAGCTCGTGATCGCGTTATCTCAAGAAGGGATTGACAGATTCTGACCAAACTTGGTACATGTATGTATCTTGGGGGGCAGATGATCTGATTAGATTTTGGGGTCATGAAGTCAAAGGTCAAAGGTCACAGAGCTCATTATATATGCAAAAAATAGCTTGTGATCGCGTTATCTCAAGAATGGATTGACTGATTCTGACCAAACTTGGTACATGTACATGTATGTATCTTGGGGGGCCAATGATCTGATTAGATTTTGGGGTCATGAGGTCCAAGGTCAAAGGTCACAGAGCTCATTATATATGCAAAAATAGCTCGTGATCGCATTATCTCAAGAAGGGATTGACAGATTCTTACCAAACTTGGTACATGTATGTATCTTGGGGGGCAGATGATCTGATTAGATTTTGGGGTCATGAGGTCAAAGGTCAAAGGTCACAGAGCTCATTATATATGCAAAAATAGCTCGTGATCGCATTATCTCAAGAAGGGATTGACAGATTCTTACCAAACTTGGCACATGTATGTATCTTGGGGGGCAGATGATCTGATTAGATTTTGGGGTCATGAGGTCAAAGGTCAAAGGTCACAGAGCTCATTATATATGCAAAAATAGCTTGTGATCGCGTTATCTCAAGAAGGGATTGACAGATTCTGACCAAACTTGGTACATGTATGTTCCTTGGAGAGCCAATGAACTGATTAGATTTTGGGGGTCATGAGGTCAAAGGTCAAAGGGCTCAAAAAGTAGCTTGAGATTGGAAATCTCAAGAACTGAATATCAGATTTCAATCCAACTTGATACCTGAATGTATGATAGGGAACAATTGTAGTCATTAGATTTTGGGGTCATGAGGGCAAAGGTCAAGGTCACTTATATCTCATAATTGTGATACATCAAGATCTAAAAGACAGAGTACCATCAAAATTGAGTTGACAGAATTAATTCTGTGTACATGTTGATTTGGGCTTGATATAAATAAATTGCGTAATGGCGGAGGCATCATTTTCGACTGCGCGCAGTCGAAGATCCATCCAGTTTTTTTACAGCTTTGGAGAGGCGTAAAGGTTTCCTTTTCCTGTTGTTTTGTTATTGGTCCATGTCATGGTCTTCTTGTTTTACAGGGGGAGCATTTCCGTTCACAATCGGTCGCATCGAGCATGGATTTAATGTGAGACCGGACCTCTGTGCAGTCGAGAACTCTGTCAATCCTAGGAAATACCTTGGCCAGATCTACACTGACTCGTTGGTACACGACCAGAAAGCCCTGCAGTACTTGGTGGAAACCATAGGACAGGTGGGTTCTAGTAGTTTATTCCAGTAAAAATGTGATATTTTGAAGAATATTAGCACCAACTCTAGAAACAATCTTATGTGAGACCAACGAGATTATAATGTCAACCCAAAGAGTACCTAGTTGGCCCACAGATCTACACTGACTCGTTGGTACACGACCAGAAAGCCCTGCAGTACTTGGTTGAAACCATAGTACTGTGGGTTATAGTAGTTCATTCCAGTATAAATGTGATATCTTGAAGAATATTAGCACCAACTCTAGAAACAATCTTATGTGAGACCAACGAGATTATAATGTCAACCCAAAGAGTACCTTAGCCAGATCTACACTGACTCGTTGGTACACGACCAGAAAGCCCTGCAGTACTTGGTGGAAACCATAGGACAGGTGGGTTGTAGTGGTTCATTCCAGTAAAAATGTGATATCTTGAAGAATTTTAGCACCAATTCTAGAAACAATCTTATGTGAGACCAACGAGATAACAATGTCAACCCAACGAGTACCTTGGCCAGATCTACACTGACTCGTTGGTACACGACCAGAAAGCCCTGCAGTACTTGGTGGAAACCATAGTACAGGTGGGTTCTAGTGGTTCATTCCAGTACATATACTTAGGTCATACAGTTTACAAATATTGGATGTGTAGACTAATACAGATAAACAGAAGTCAACATGCATTTGGTTGGCACGGCCACTTTAATACTGATAATAGTAATAATAATGATTATAATGAGTTTATCCAGGGTAGTCTCTTCAGTGCTAATTCACCTTTCTCCCAAGGGTACTGGGTCTGATATTATTATCTCAGGCATTTATTATTCCAGTATCAATGAAAAAGAACTACTCATAATTGACCTCTTCAACCATAGTAAATAACATGTGTTCCACACGACAAAAGGTTAATGATACTTTTGTATTATATATTGTGAATAAGGCTCATATTTGTTGAATTATTTTTTTATTTCGGACCATATGAAATTGAAATAGTGTTGGGTAGTTGTAGTGTTCATGAAGTGATGAGTTATTCTGTTGCTATTTTTTAATAGCACCTGCATGTTGGTTAATATACCCATTGACACAAAGTTAAGCCAGCCCACAAAAGTGATGTTTTCTGTTTCATGGCAGATTAAGAACACATTGCAACTATGATCTCTAGCATTATTGCAACAGGTTTGGGTCCCAAGCACTAAAACCGTTAAAAGGCCCAAGACTGCCGTTTCACAGTATATAACATGTTCTTTATTTTGGGTGTGTGCACAAAACTAGTTGCAGTTTATAGTCTCGTGCAGTCTCAGTCGCACCTTGCTGCAAGCTTTCAGTCTCATTGTGAGAGACCATATTTTAACCTGTTGCTTACGGGAACCGGGTGGGCTATGTACAAAGTCTATGGGGATTTCAGAATCTTGTAGTGAATGGGTTGAAGGATCTAGTAACTTCGTTGACATGTGCAAAAAGTGATGAATGGTTGATACAATGTATATTGTGATCTGATATGTCCACTGAGTAATGTGTGAAAATGTTGCAGTACATGGACATTATATGGCTGAGTAATGAGCGAACATGCAAAGTGATATTCACCAACTTATTGGTTATTGCACTGACTTTGTACACGGTCACGACTATCCAGTGGATAGTTTAATAGCTGAACACTTCAATCGTAAATATCTTTTTAACGAAAGGGAAAAAAATAAAAAATAAACCTGTCCCATGCTTCAATCATCAGGGATGTAAGTGGAGCTATAAAAAAAATCCAGAAACTGGGGGTCCAGGAGGCAGTAGCCCCCTGGCGGGGTTGCAGGGGCAGCGCCCTTGCCCCATAGCAGCGCCCCTGCAGGAAAATTTTGCAAATTTGCCTTTGAACTTTGCAGTTTTTAGTAACATGATGGATAGGTTTTGATTGTAATTTGTAATTACGGACACGTTTGTAGATCAAACAAAATTTAAAAAAATTTAAAAAAATTAATAAAAAACAAAAACAAAAACAAAAACAAAAAAACGGAATTTTATAAAAAAAACAGATTTCCGTCAAAATCCGGAAAACTTACATCCCTGAATCATTAATATGAATACCACAAGGCATGAGAGAACCGCTAGAGTTCCAAGTAAATTGGGGGTTTTGGAAAATGTTACTAGATCCCTTTTAAGGTTTTTAGTTTCTCTTCTATTTCAGGACCGTGTGTTGCTGGGCAGTGATTACCCCTTCCCCCTCGGAGAGCACCATCCGGGAAAACTGATTGCATCCATCGACAGCTTCAGTGATGAACTCAAAGTAAGTTGGCTTTTTCATTTACAGTCATACCTGCTTTATCGACCACCTGTCTATAAAGGTCACCTACTAGTGTTGTTGATTTCGGGAGTATTTACTACCCGGGACTCGCGATAATATTTCGGGCGAGTCCCGGGTACCCGAAATTTACCCATTTGTTGATTACACGATCGGCATGTCACGCCAGCTGGGAAAATATGTTCATTCAAGTGACAAAAATTGAGCACATTAATGACAATAAATCATCTTCTAAAATACAGCAAATTCGTAAATGAATTATAATTTTAGCATTTCTGACATGATTTTAACAGAATTATGGTAACATGCTGTTCAAATTTACCTCGATTACAAAATTTCTGACAAGAATAGGACATTAATGAAACAACAATGCTACAAAGTTCCTAGTTAAAATTATGTGCAAAGCAGCTTTGTTACATGATGGTCTTAGTCTGTATAGCCACTAAATGTACTTCATTAGCAATGAACAGTCAATAAAGTTAGTAATACTTTCTTCAATGCGTAATGCCCTATAAGTCTGTGCTTTGAAATTCCTTGAACCTTTTCAAACCTGCTCTTGCAACCCCAAAAAGACCAGACAGACACTAGATGATGATTGATGTTGCTTTGGGGTCATTGATTTCTTTGTTGACGTCATTATAAATATTATTTGTGTTATTACTATAACTAAATATTGCTATCAATTCTTGACAGGATAACCTGCTTGCTGGTAATGCGCTGGAATTCCTGGGCCTAGACCGGTCACAATACGAGCCTGAACTAGCAGCGCAACCATCGCAGTCCAAGTGTGGTTTGGACAGACACAAGATCAAGAGCTCAGACGCCCATGACACTAATGACACCAATGGCTCAAAGAGGGTAAAACTGGATGAAGAATCGAGTTAGGCGTTCGTGCAGATTTCCATGGGAATAAACAGCTTAAAGGAGGAAGTTTAGAGTCAATGTTGTCAATTAGCCCTGAAATAGCTGAATTGTGATTTTCAACTTATTTTTTTACATGACTTGTATATATATTTCTTTATTTTTTCCAAGTGTTTCTTACAAATATAAGAATGAGAATAAATGTGCAGAGTATTACTGAAATGATGTATTCAAGAAAGTAACATTCTAAATGTGCTCAATATAATTGTATCATGGGCTGAGAGTTAAAATATGTGTTGTGCATGTATACCTTGTATGAATGTCGGTAAGATTCTCTTAGTTCTATTTGTGGAGTTTGCATTGTTTCATGGGCAAGGGGAAATTGTGTACTGAACAAATTTGCTAAATATAAGATAAAAGGCTGATACAGTTTAGCGTGTACATTTAGACAGTCTTACAATTGTATGGTTGTATTTAATCTCAATTAAACAGAATTATGAAGAGATTTGATTCAAATCTAATTTAAGTGAGTAATATTACAGTCAATAGCCAGTATTCTACTTGACCCATCAAGGACGAGAGGTATTTCAACTCGAGGCAAAATTGATAATTATTTCCCTCAACAAATTGCCAACTCCTGATTTTTTTTCGGCCTTTTAATGACGTAAAAATAGGTGGAAAATAATTAGTTATTAACATTTAAGACAAATATGAAGTAGCATCGCTGCAAAATTGCCAATTTGAATGCCAAAATCTGTTTAGAAAATATGACAATGTGTTGCCAATTTAAGGATTTCCTAATTTATAGCGATCTACGCATTAATAAAAATCATTAAAAAATAATGAAAGCATACGTGTACAGTAACAAAATATGGCTCTAAAAATAAAAGTCTTTTACACATATTATATGAACTTAAAATGCCAATTTCTTCAAAACGTGAATTACCGACAAGTGCAGGGTTTTGCTATAGCCGGTCACAGATATCAAGGATTGATACAGGGTATAATTGGGAAATGGTACTGAAAATAAATTTGCCAGGAAGATTGTAGTTCGTCAGGGTACACACTAGTCCTGTCTCTGATGTCGCAGCAATTCATTGCTTTTCTTTCCTTAAACTTTAAAAAAAAATGTAATATGTGCGTTATAAATTACATCATTATCATAGTTTTTTTGCTATAGCCGGTCACAGATATCAAGGATTGATACAGGGTATAATTGGGAAATGGTACTGAAAATAAATTTGCCAGGAAGATTGTAGTTCGTCAGGGTACACACTAGTCCTGTCTCTGATGTCGCAGCAATTCATTGCTTTTCTTTCCTTAAACTTTAAAAAAAAATGTAATATGTGCGTTATAAATTACATCATTATCATTGTTATTATTATAACGGGTTATGGGTCTAAACAAAGTCAGACAAGCAAGGGTCAGTGACTACCACTGTCAAACCTGTACATAGTGACCACCAAAGGGAAAGAGCTAAATTCCAAAAGGCGCTAAATCCACTTTTTCAACTTTCGAGGAAAACAGGTTTCTTTGCCCATCTTTGTACACGTGCCTTTGGGAATATGAAAATTGAACTTTCTATATGTTGATTTTGAGTGAGTAATTTGTCGTAAAATGTGGATTCCTAGATAGCTACGCAGCTTATAAATGTATTGTTAACTCAATTTGTATGGAAAGCGGATTTAGCGCCTTTTGGAACTGAGCTCTAATAAGGAAAGTGGCCACTGTTGATAGGTGTCCTCTATGGACAGGTTCCGTAACATTTTTTCCCCTCTGCAGGGTATCTCATTTGGTGACCACTATAGGCAGGTTGGTTGATGATACAGGTAGCCACCGAGACAGGTTTGGCTGTAGTCATATACATTATGTGATGTCAATGTTTAACTTTGAATTGTTGGAATTTAATGATTTATGATGCGATGAAATATTCTGTACAGTTATTTTGTAAATATAAAACTAATCTTTTTTCAGTATAACTAACATTTTGTTATGTCTGATTCATTACATGAATGTGTCAAATTGATAGTAGATAATAATTTTGGTAAGTTTATTATAAGTTAAATAATTTAACAAGCACTTCAACACTATTTTCCCTGGTCATACATGTAACTCATATGATATCATAAGTACCAATCACTCTCAATTTGCACTCCATATCCACTCCCTTGGGAGCACTCCTACCAAATGGCTCATGGGCATGTTGAAGATTATTGTTTGTGTGTGGATGTGAGTATGTGTGTTCCTGTAAGGGCCTTCAATCAGGGATATACAGTATACACCAGTATTTTCTACACTGTCAATCAGGGATACACAAGAAAACGGGCACATTTAGGGATCGTCTTAACCCTATATAGCCCGGGCTATTTTGATAATGCATAGCCCGGGGGGGGGGCTAATTTGGCCCCCCCCTAAGATCTCGGCCGCAAAGCGGCCGTTCGCCGTGAAAATTTACATGCGTGTTTGGTGAAGTGTATAGAATACTATGGTAATTTTAATTTGTTGAAAAATGCATTAATTTGCATAATTATGGTAGTTTATGCAAATAAGGTCATAAAATTCATATTTTTACCCATAAATCATATATTCTTCATAATTAAACATTGGTTTTGACAACATATGTTCTTTAGACCATTTGGAATAATAATACAACAAAACAATTTGGAAGAGCCAGGTTCTTCCTTATGTTTTTTATTGTTTTATAATTTCTTATGTATTTCTTTGTTTTTTTAGCTTATGTATTTTATTGTTTTTGTTGTTTATTTTATTTCTAACGATAAATCAACTACTTTGAACCCCAAACACCTAAAATGTAAACAAGACCAAATTATCAATGATATCTCTTTTTATGTTATTTCCATATGTTTTGTACACAAATCACAAAATTTAGCGATTTTCGGGCTGACATGCATAGACAAAAGGTCACGTGACTTTGTAACCCTAGGTCCGATTTTTGAAAATTTTATTTCAAAAGATGCGCAAGATCCAAAAGAAAAAAGTCGTGAAATTTCAGCGCAAGATATTATCGTGTTAAAAATTTATCGCGAAAAATGTTGAAGGGGGGGCCATTTTAGCCCCCCCCCCCCCCCCCCCCCCGGGCTATATAGGGTTAATGGCTAGACTATGTTATTTATTTTTCTTTCTTCAAGATATCCCTTATAAGCCTATTTACTGGGCAATGGGACATATCAAAGCATTTTGCGTGCCGACAAACCGTGGACATTCACAATAAATGGGCATATCCCCGATTGAAGGTTTATTTACCATAGCCTGACCATATCCCTGTTTGAAGGCCCTTACAAGAATGTGTGTGTGTGTGTGAGTGTGAGTGTGAGTGTTAACCAAAGGCAATGTTGGTTCTGTAAGTTTTGGTAATTGCATTGTTTATAAATTACACAACCCTTTGCAAAGTGTTGGCCATCTATACTTCGCACAACTTCCGCAATCGAGGTTTGCGCATTAATAACTTTTCTATTAGGTTATTACCATTGATAAATTTGGTATCATTGGAAAGCGGGAATTCTCCCCTTTACATTGATATAACATTTGCTATGAATATTTCATCATGGAATGTGCATTGCATCCAAATGTAGGGCAAAGTCAAAAGTGAAATGTTGCAAAATGCACTGATTCTGTCAACAAAGGGCCTTCCTTTTGTTTGAAGATTAACATGTGGCTTGAATGCCTATTACGTTATTACCATTCATACATGTAAATGTTGTATCATTAGAAAGCGTGAATCCTCCTCTTTACATTGATATAATATTTGCTATGGATATTTTATCATGGAATGTGCATTACATCCGAATGTAGGGCAAAGTAAAAAATGAAATGTTGCAAAATGCACTGATTTTGTCAACAGTGTGCCTTCCTTTTGTTTGAAGATTAAAACGTGGCTTGAATGCATGACCACCTCACCCCCATTCAAGCCAAGGAAGGCACTCTGTTGACAAAATCAGTGCATTTTGCAACATTTCACTTTTGACTTTGCCCTACATTTGGATGCAATGCACATTCCATGATAAAATATTCATAGCAAATGTTATATCAATGTAAAGAGGAGAATTCACGCTTTCCAATGATACAAAATTTATGAATGGTAATAGCGTAATAAAAAAGTTATTAATGTGCAAACCTCGATTGCGGAACTTTTTGTGCGAGGTATATATAATATCAAACAACAGTACCAAAACAACTAAGGCATGGGTTATTGTATGCATGGTGGTCCACTTTAAGGTTCCATTATATGAAGATTCTGTTACAACTGGGCCCCGTTGCAGAAAGAGTTGCAATCGATTGTCAAGTTGCAATTAATTGCAAGTCAAAAAATATGCACATTTTAACCAATCAGATTTGTGCATTTAGTCACATGATCTGACTTACAATTAATTGCAACTTTACAATCGATTGCAACTCTTTCTGCAACAGGGCCCAGAACTTTTAAACAAGGTTTCACTGTAGGCCCCACGATTAGGTGAAATAAACATCAGAGATGCCAACCTCTTGACACAAAAAAACAGACTGAATATTTTGGAGAGAAAAATCAGATTTTCACGAAAACTCGACACTAACACTGGCCCGTTGGCCCCAGGCCTTTAAAATGTCAGGAAAATGTTTTACTGGTAAGAACGGGCAAGTAAAATGTTTGCTCTTTCATTAACATTTACAGCCAACCTCGAGGGAGAATTTTTTTTTTTTTTTCACAAAGCCAATTTGTGCAACAAAAATACTTAATAGATGGATGTTTGGGTTAATAACAAAAGTTGGTTCAGTCGATCACACAACGTTTTATGAGTTTTTAATAAGTTATTTTTGCCATTTTCTGACCGTTACTATTGAATTGGGGGAAAAAAAAAAAAAAAAAAAATATTGTACTGTCGTATTTTCATCAACAAATCGTACTAAATACGATTAAATCGTACTGGTTGGCATCTCTGAAGCATGTTTTATTGGGAAAATAAGGGGAAATAATTAAGTCATCCAAAATTGTTATGAATGATTTTATTTTGTATTCCTTATCATTTCTCAAAAAGTTATTTCCTATAGTTGTGTATACAAATAGTTTAATTCTGGATCAATTACAATTAAGACCACATAATTATATTCTAAACAATTCATTTAATTATTAATTAATGTATTGAAGTCACGAGGAGAAAGTCCCCCAACAACCAAAGTACTTCACTACTACGTTACACTGTTCACATTTAATTCCATACCCCCTAGGCCTACACAAGAGAATGAGATATAATAGTCTTGCTTTAAAAACACATATTAAATAAAACACATGATAGTTTACATGAAGAAATATATAAATCATTTCAAATTAACATTGGTAGAGATTAGAATCCCTAGCAAGCTCGTCTTTAATTCACACTACTTACATTGTTTCTCACAGGTGATTAACTTTCAAATTCGGAATGATTATAATTGAGGTGAATCTGGTAATTTGTTGTTCACTATTTACATACTTATATATTTTGTAGTGCACATTTAGAAAAGCACAAGCTTTCTATAAATTTACCACTGACATGAGATGGTGAAAGTGTTTTGCCCACATGTAGGGTAAAGTGATCTTAATCTCATTGAAGAAACATGGCCCCAAAACATGACATCTGTTCGAATTCAATGTACATGTATACATTAATTTATAAAAAAAACAATAACAAAAAAACATGAATACTTGTTCTAAAATGCTGAAATATGTAATTATCTTGGTCCTTTTGAATACACACAGACCCAAAACATAACGGCTCTTCCAATACAATGTATACAATACATTATCTATAAAAGAAAAGAAAAAAATTGTATATTCAGTTTTTGTAATAAATATATCATAGGTAGCATTGATCATCAGAATAGCTAACAAAAAAGGAATTCGGATCTGATTTCGTTCATAAATCCAATGTCATTTAATTAAATTTAATCAACAGATATTTGTGTCATTGCTAGTGAGTGCCTTTTGACCCGCCTTTTGATTGCTGCTGAAAAATGGCCGTTGCTAAGTTACAAAATTCTCCACTGCCTCCTGCAGACTAAAATCACATTCAAAGTAAACATAAACTCTCTTTAAAAATCATAAATAATTCAACACATAAAACAATATATACATTTGTCATTAAAAGAATTTGTGTATTCTAAAACTACATGTGTACATAGATTTTGATTGGTATCATAAAAAAGAAAAGAAATACAATATAAATCACGACAAAACATGAACTATTCAAACAAAATAATTATATCTGATATAGTTTATGGCATTCCTCTGGAGCTACTAGATTATAGCAACCAAGATTTACAGGTCAATTTATGAATACATCTATTATCTGGATTTAAAATTGGCCCCAACTAGCCCTTTGATAGTCTTAGAAATCTGCCACAAATGTCAGGGGGGGGGGGGAATAAAAAAAAAAAAAAAAAATTACAAGTGAACAAGTACAATTATATAAAGATTACAACTCTACACCCTGTTTCATGCCCACTACGTTTCGTCTTTCAGCAAGACAATTAATTCACAATTGCTGCTCTTTACCCAGGTTACCCCCATGGGTACCATGGTAGGGTGTTAATTAGCCTTTGACCACCATCAGTGGCAGCCTGGCTAGTATGCTCCCCGGGGAGTTGAGAAAGTATGCAATATCATTGTGTGGGTTTCAAATGTACCTGATGACCATGGGTAATAATAATAAGGATGTGCCTCAGAATAGGTTACCTACATGTAGAAAGATGCTTGATATTATTATTATTATAAATCTTTTCCCATTGTTTTAAATGTCAAATTGTCGTAACTAAGAAGGCAACAGCCAATTAACATGGAGCATTTTGGTTGTTGCCATCAATAATTGGACATTTACAACAATTGGACAAGTTTTATGAGACAGGGCCCAGATGTGGTAATATGAGAGGATACTGTTTAATATGCAACTGCGCAAAAAGAAAGAAATTATCAACAAATCATGCTCTTGATTAATGAACAGTCTCACATATATAAGTGGTCCTTTGGATATTTGTTTACTAAACTTTGGTCTTACCGTAGGTTATACTGTAAGTACAGTTTTCATAACACGGATGTTGTATAATATTTAAACATGTGATCAGGAAATAATAGTGAATTTGGCAGTATGGAGCACTGTCAAATAAAAACAAATACAAAATTTGAATTAACCCATTCAGGACTGGTTCTGAAAATACTCTTCAATTTGTTTAATTTTCAAATTTGGACTTCATTTTTCGAATAAGCATACAAAATAATGTCCAAATACCAAAAATCAATTGAACATGTTAAGTATTAGCCGAGATATGCCAATCCGAATTAATTTTTTGTCAGTAGGCAATCAGTGTTATAGTGCTCTGGTTCATAACTTTATGAACCAGAGTGCTATAACACAGAATGCCTATTGAAAGAAAATTCATTCGGATGGGCATAGATTTTTATGATATCATAGCTTCTGTACTCTATGGAGAATACATATTTTAGAAAAATATCCTGAATGAGTTAAATCAGAAGTATACATAACAATGAATTCACAACTAAAAAAACACAAATATTTGTGAGAGAAGACACACTGTACAATACTATTTTGAGAAAAGCAGTACATTAAATACGGCAAAATATGAGTGACAAATGTGAAGGAAATTGATGTCTTATCAGTGTTGTTAATGTTTTATAAATACATGCATACCATTAAATGTTCACAAATACATGTATTTCCATTAAAAAAAGTAAATTATGTTGAATACGTTGCAACCTGGATAAGGACATGTGTGGATCCCATCTAATTTCTACATAAATCCTAAATTTGTCTATAAAGTTGTCCTCAAAACTATCAATTTCGTCGGAACATAACCCATTTCAGAATATGTATTTCAAAATATACATGTTTAATCAACTATTAAAGAGGGATACAATTATTGCATGTTCCTCGTTTTGGTGAGTGAATATTTGAACCTGGGAACCTAGTGACCCTGTATTCATTCTATGGGAATTGCAAAAGCTAGTAGGGAATAGGTTTATGTGAGCACAGCTGATAAAGATGATAAAGCTACCTGCTTCTTTCTCTTTGGCAACAATTCTACACAGTGCATTACATTTAACCTTGGGTTCAATCATCCCACTTCACATCATCACCTCAAATCACCTACTAAAATATAACCTACATGTATATGGATTACATTTAGATTTAACAATAGGTTGTTAGGTATAATCAAAGGACTAAATTAAAACATAATTAGATTTAATCCTTTGACCAATATGTTGACTTTAGAGTCAAACCTGTTTAAGTGGCCACCTGTCTAAGGCAGACAGAGTGCCTACAGTAGCCATCAAATCTGATCTCCTGCATACAGAATTAATGATGGAACCTGTTTTTATATAGGTCACCCATTTACATTGGCAACTTCAACTTGCACTTTAACATATGGTCACCATACACAAGTTTGACTGTATTTCTCCTGATAAGCAGGCAAGAAGAACTTCTGTACAGAATATACAATAAATAATTATGATCTCTTTCAAGCACAACACAGTAGTATTTAGGATAAGTATTCCCCGCACAAATGGGAAACTGTTAAATGCACAAGTCATTTCTTTTTACAAAAATTACATTCTGCTATTTCCTCCCGATGCAGAAATGGGCCGATCTCTAGAAGATAGTCCAGTGAAAACTCTAGTTCAATGATGGCTTCAAAGGGCCAATGTGCAAATGGCCTTGATGCTGTATTGTACAGGCGTAAGCGGCGACACAATGCACAATGTATTTGCTCCAGTAACGTTTGCTCCTGCGACATTTTGGTTTGAAATTTGATGATATAATTGCTCCACAACAAAATATCTGGCAACAATTCGTCTGCAGAGAATTTGCTCTGTTGATTCCATCTGTATAACGGAGGAAATGGGTGATACTTCTTATGCATAATTGTGAAAATAATTTATTTTAATATTAGAGAAAATCAAATCAACTTGAAGCCACGTTCTGTAATGTTACTATGAGATCATTTTGCAATGTCCCCAACAGAGCAGCTGATGGCCTAGCTTTAGTCAGCAGATATTTTGTAGCCAGAGCAAACGCCACCATAGATTTTGTCACCGGAGCTTTTGTAGGCAAAGAATTTGTGGCTGGAGCATTGTTGACGCCCAAAGATTCTGTCATCCGAGCAAATTAAATGGAGTGATAGATCGTGATTTGTCGGTGCAAATGTCGCCAGAGCATATATGTACATCTTTCATGGAAACGCACATCAAAGCCCGTGTGCTAGTGGTTTGATCCTGCGTTGTAGGGCCCCTGCTTCTTGTACGGGGATTCGGGACGGGGCGTGTGTCGAGGTTCCTGTGACGTGGCAAATGCCGCGCCCGTCTTGGTGGAAGCTGAGAAAGAGGAGAAGTAGTCGGCGGCAAACGGGACGATGTCCTCTGGTTTCCGTAGCAACAGGAACTGGAGGAAGTCGGCAAGGAGAGCCTTGAGCTCCGGATGATGTCTCATGTACGTTGCATGGTCTCCTTTTAGCTCCTCCTACACAGAAAAAAATGAAAGTGTTTTTATGTCATGGAAAATAATGAATCAGATATAATGTATATCTCATGAAAATGGTCGCATAATACTGTGTAACATTGTTATCACATTTGGTCTGTTCTATAAGCACAGTAGTCAATAGACCGCTTCTGTAATGTATGCAAATAATATGCGTATGACGTCAGACTCCTCGTCGGCAAGCTGAACAAAAGTAACCATGTCCGGCAAGCTAGCTTGCCGGACATGGTTACGTTTGTTAAGCTTGACGACGGGGAGTCTGATATCATACGCATAGTATTTGCATACATTACCGAAGTGGTCTATTAATTAATCAGAATATCAAATTAATCAATCCTGAAAATCATGCAGATACAGAAGTGCAACTGTGCTTACAGAAGAGCATCTGCATGGGCACGTGCTGGTGCTTACTTACAATGTAAACAAATGCATAATCTGGTGGTACGTGATTCCTTCTATCAGGTGGCGATGGAAGACCTCTACAGAATGTTTTACCAGCATTTTCAGTATTTTACCATAATGGTGGGGGAACTCGGCCCTAGGCCACGCTGGCGAACTCGGCCACCTACAGTGCCACATACTGCTAGCACGCACCGTAATTGTTAACGCATTGCCATTGCAATGCAAGTATTATTGGGCAGAAAGGTAATGATTTTTCTGTCCTGATCCTTTACAGCCTGTTCGCTTTGAATGTTTGCACCAGGGGGGTGTCACTCTGCCACAATGAACATGATTTTTAAAGACCGGATTGACTGTGCCTTTCTACATCACCAAACGTCACACGATTGCATTGTGGGATACTAGGGGAAGTAACATGAACCCATCACAGAGCAGTTCATACATGTCGTCACCAGATCGAGGTCAAGAAAACTAGTTCATATGCATACGTTTCCATGGATCCCATTGTTCTCATAAACGTGATAAAATCTAGGACAGTGCGCAGGAAAATAAGCGCGATAGGTTACGCCCTTCACAGGATGATGATTGGTCAGTCTTTCTAGGTTAATTCGCGATGACGTCGAAAGGCAGTCAACGGTGGCTACAAAAAGCTGGTCATTCCGCCATCTTGTCCATGTACAAATCATATAGGGCACGTGACTGTGCGCCATATATATTGGTTTGTTTATTCATAATTCTATGGTTAGCATTCTAGTACTACCATGACAACTGGAACTACTAATATACTTCTAATAGTCATAATAGTAACAAAACTAGTGACCGAACCCAGTTTTCTTACCTTCCTGTCCAGGAACTGTGAATACAACTGCATGTCCTCCTCCCAGTTGAGGGGTCTCTGCGGGAAGCACGGCTTCTTCTCTCTATCATCGATGGGCAGCGGGTCTGGTATCCTCAGCAGGTGCATTGTGACGGGGGAGCCAACGTGCACTCTACTGGCCAGGTGCCTGTCAGAAAAACACACATAATAATGAGTTATGCTTATCTATACTCAATTGCTGGCTAACTGGTTTATAAATTTATTCCTGCTTGTTTACGAAGAACAATTATAAAATTATAAATCAATTAGAAACATAACATATTGTACACATTATTGAAATCAATGTTGATCCTATGCTGCACTTGGACTAAGGCTGAGTCATGTCGGTAATTGTCGGAACCGGGTCCCGATAAACTTTTACCGGTCGGGAACCGGTATCCCGATAAATTTTTACCGTCGAAACTCGGACCGGTAAAAATCACGCAATCGTGCACGCATCGGCAAAATGCACTGTTTGGGGCTTATATTGCTCTTTTTATATGCAAATAACATAACAAATACTGAGGGTTTAATGGATTTACATATCAATCTTTACGGGAAAATAGTTACAGTATCCAGAATTAACTCAGTTTCGCATGAAAAGTATTTTGTTTTTCGAAGTAAATTCATCGTTTGTTCACCATTGCCCATCGCAACACGGTTCACAGAAACTTAGCCCGCTAGTCTGGGGGAAACATCACATGTACGATCGCTTGTGACTGTGAGCCACTGCATGCCCTTAAAAAGTGGCTATAAATTAGCCTTTTCGCAATCAACACCATTTTGATATTCTACTTACATGATTTCGAATGGCGTTTGACAGCCGAACAGAAAAAAAAAGAGCCCCGAAACAATGAAAACAACTACTCAAAACATCGATAAAAAACGACTACATCGCTCCAATTCGCTCGTATACCCTGTGTGCAAGTTACGGGGTCTCTTTTCTTGCGCAAGATCCATCCGCTGGGGACTTCCCCAATTCCTGGCGGATGGATCTTGCCGATAGAGGGCGGACTGGAACATAGTTCCACCGGCCCAGCGTATGAATCTCGCGGAAGAAAAAGAGACCCGTAACTTGCACACAGGGTATACGAGCGAATGGGAGCGATGTAGTCGTTTTTTATCGATGTTTTGAGTAGTTGTTTTCATTGTTTTGGGGCTCATTTTTGTTTCTGTTCGGCTGTCAAACGCCATGAAATCATGTAAGTAGAATATCAAAACATTTTTAAATGGTGCAAATGACCAAAAAACGTATTTTGAGCCACTTTTTGAATGCACTGGCTCATCAGCTGGATCATACAAAGATCCATCAGACAACTCCCCTGGAGTATCGGACTAACATTGTGTGCACATCCGCCGACAATATCGTTCAAATGACTAGCAATTTTGCGCTTCCTGTTCAATTTCTGACTGTCAAACGAAGTAATGAACCAAGAATTTCTCGAAAATAACCACTCTTTAAAGTAAATGATATCAATTGCCCCGTTTTTATTTGAATTCCGCTACATTATTGTGATAATCTTAATTTCTTTTTTAACATTTTATTTTTTTATTTTTTTTTCGGGGCACTGTTTCCCGATATACCGAACCGGGTCCCGATTGAAACGGTCGGTAACCGGTGTGATCGACCGAACCGACTCAGCCTTAACTTGGACATTACTAGGTTTTTACTAAAGTCAAATGTAGACTGTCAAAAAAGACAACCGAAGGAAGATTTAAATAAGGGACATATTGCTAAACGGGGAACAAAGTTTTGACTGTATTACATCTCTTACCCATCTGGGAGAAAATATGACTGCCATGTGTCAGGCACGCTGCCATAGGAGTTGATCGTCCTCTCAATGCCTTTCACCATCGCTTCATCTTCACCTACTCTCTGGGTTCGATCCTCAAGGCCTCTCTGAAATAAATGAAACATTAAATGTCATTTGGCATTGAGAAATGAGGAAGGAATACATTTTAATTGTTGGTAAATTTGTATGCAATATTTGTTGACTGGCAAGTAAAAGTCCATGTGATGGTCCTTTCAATAGTTAGTGAACACCTCTTAATCACCCACCCTTTGGGTATACAGGAGTATAGACAGCATCGCAGTTGTATGAATGATCAAATAGTACCATCCTAAAACACAATTACCATTCCTTTGTTCTTGTTTTTTAATAGTTCATATTCATTTTACAGCATTTTTTGCATTTCCTATACAATGTTTTTTTTAAATGTTTATATTGTTCTGTCACGATAACGCAAGCAAAAAGGTACTGTATGTACTTCATTTCAAAGACTTCATTTCAAAGACTTTATTTTCTGCAAACAATAAACGAATCAGTTACAACATGGATAATAATGTAGAACATAAGGTATGCAAACAGTATACAAAATATAGAAAGAAAAAAAATTATACATAAGTAAGAGTAAATACGCTGGGCCATTGCGTGTACAAAGAAAGAAAGCAGAAGGTCGCCGTTATAAGCAAAAGCTTGAGCAGACAGTCAACCGAGCTAAAATACATTGAATTGTGAAATATTGGCTAAGTAATACAACATAAAAAGACGGGGCCATGATACTCAAATAATATATACTTCAATTAAATATGGATATTGACAGTTCAATTCAATATAAATAATTATAGAAATAGCATACATTTGTGAATCTCATTTTTATGAGGCTCATTATAATGTACGTACAAGACAGAGATAAGAGAGAAATTAAACTTTATATTATTAATTTGTTAATATTATTAGTATGCATTTCTTTTATACTTTAAATTGACGTCCCTATTTAATGAGAAAACAAAAATCTTTCACAAAGTGTGATGATGGTATTCACGGTAACAGAATAAAAAGGGAAGAGAATATCTTCAGCAACACTTCACTTGGATGGTATCGGGTTTGCTCTCACCGCATCACTGATGCAGAGATACAGAGATCTCTAGATAGCTCTTGAGTTTTCAAGAGACCGTGAATGGACCACTCGTGAAGTTCTAGGGCTTCTTTGACCCCATCAATGGAAGATTTCTCTAACTTCTGCAATTAATTAACCCCTCATAAGAGCCTGAACCTATCGCCAACTAGCAAAACACTCTGCATATAACTAGGATTGGTTTGAGCTTGTATTTCACAAAGCCCTGATGATACATGTAGGTTAACCCGTCACAGAGCCAATTCACACATGTGCGGATACCTACAAGATGATCACAATAAGTGTGGTGGATTCAAAGGCTTATCATTTTCTGTACAGTAGCAAGCAACTAATCAAAGGTAGTACATGTACGTGTACCCAAATTTGTAGGCGGACAATACTGATGAAGATTGAAGAGTATAAGGGTATGAGAAAACTGTTCCTTAAAAATGTGTGAGAAACATTGTACCATTTAGCCTCTTACTTCTTACAGAAAAATAATATTGCAACTCCATGTTACCTCTAACTGAATGGACTAAGGTACAATAAAATTAATTTCGGGACTTGACCTCTTTGAGACTGGATAACTCGACCCATTTGGGTTGACTGAGTTGACCAGGGGCCTATAAATTGCATCTTATAGAGAGTAGCGATAATTAAAAATGGAACTACAACGTATGTAAAACAAGAATAAAGGAAACCTTGCATTTATTCCATTATTAAGACGAAAAAACAAAATCAACTTTTTAAATCACATCATGATGTTGTTTATAAAATATGCCATTTATAATTTAGATGATTTTGCTGGTTTGGGGGATGTTTTTCACAGATTGACAGAAGTCCGGAACTGTTTCGCTAAAGTATTCTTCGCTATAATTTGATGAATTCAGGGGCCTGGGCAAGGATGGCACAATATTCAGCATGTACATGTATGTGTATACACGCATCTGATTCTTGTTCCACTTCAACGCCACTTATTGAAGTCGCTTGTCAACGTCACTGCACTTGCAAGGCTGCGCATGCAACAATATCACACTACTGCAATAGTAGTAAAATGTATGTATGACACAGAATTAAAAGACGTCGTTCCTGGGATGGATTTGGTAAATCCTTCCCAGCATCACATCACCGCTATGGTTAGTTCACTGCGAGCTATTAGTCTTGTGAAGTATTTGTGTGATCGAATCGAATGTTGGTTTATTATTATCAAAATGATAACTGCACCAATCAACCAACCAATCAATCAATCAATCGACTAATCGATCATCTATCAATGAATGAATGAATGAATGAATGAATGAATGAATGAATGAAAGAAAGAAAGAAAATCAAAGAATGAATAAATAAAATGAATGAATCTCTCAATCCAATTATTAATCAATCAATCGATCAATCAATCAATCAATCAATCCCTCAATCAATCCCTCAATCAATCAATCAATCAATCAATCAATCAACAAACCAACAAACCAACCAACCAACCATCCTTCCATCAATCAATCAGTCAATCACTGCATGAATCATTCAAAATAATAAATCAATAGATGTATCAATCAGTTAGGAACACTTACATAAGTGGCAGTCCAAAGTTTTGCCTCTGCATCAAAGGAGATGAAAATAAGATCTTCTGGAACACCTTTCCTTGCCATGATACGTTGAAGAATCAGATTAGAACCTATAACATGAACAACATGAACAATAAACTTGGCTGAAATTTTGAGGCAAAATATAAACATTTTTATTTTGACTTTTGACAGATGTACAGACTCAAACTAGCTCATCAGATCACAAGCTCACCAATAAATTGATGTAAATTGAATAGTTACATGTAGATACAGATGGGATTGTCACTATGCATACAGTCCAAAAGCATGCTATTTTTATTCAGTGGTTTTTAAAAGGTGAGATTCTGTGCAATTAATATTTTGTATGTCGTTTGTATTTGCATTTAATAATCCAACAAATATATAATTGTATAGATTATAATCTTCTTTGCATGCACTGCACGTACATGTGCGTACATTTGTACTCCCTGGTTTTCATTGATTCAATTTCCAAAGGTTTTGGAAGCAGCGCAATTTCAGTGAAAATAGCTCTCAGAATTGCCGTAAAGCCTTTAAGAAGATTATATGTAATTAACATTCTATGGTGGAAGGTTTAAAAATCATAATAGACTATTAAACCATGTGTTTAAAGTTAGCCTGAAGAATATTAGTTAATAGAACTTGAATTGTTTGCCATCTCTTCATATTATAGGTGGAAAACATTGTAGAGTATTAGCAGCAAAGAAATGCAGACAACTTAAATAGTAAAGTTAATTCATTGTTTACTTCTCTAATGTGTACAAATGATGATTTGCCTCGAAAACATTTGTTTCATCAATTCACACGCAAAAGTTTATTACAAATTTTGTTTATAAAAGGATGATATTTAAAAAGTTTTTTGTAGATGATATCTAAAGAGCTTCATGTGATGTATATCTGTCCCGTTGAAGAGATCCAGGTACATGTACATGTATTATGAACGTGACGCTATTAAATAGAAATTATATCTTAACCATTAAGCAGGTAATCATCCTTGAAAGTACATTGTAATCTGTAGCGTGTTCCCTCCAATGCCGACGTCAGTTCAGTCCTCATTAACATGCAACATCAATTAATGCACGCACGTGTATGGCTTCTCCGGTATTTGTTTTTTTTAAGCGTGTTACCTCATAATGACATAAAGGTACTGGTTAACATTGCTGTCATGAGCAAAAACATGAATTAGGATGTGCGAGCCATACGTGTATAGTTTAAATGTCTATAGATGCAGTTGCATGCAAAATAAATTGGTAAAAGTTTTATGTCAAACAGATTAGTTTAAGGCCAAGAAACTTGTGCGAGGAAAAACAAAAATATATACAGAACACTCGTAAGTTGTAGGGCTTCCATACAAACTCTGAGATCTAAACCTTAATATTTGTTTCCCAAACTGTTGTATTAAATTACCAGGCCTTCAAAGTTCAAATTAAAATAACTGAATCTCCTTCAAACTGAACTGCTTTTTATCCCCCACAAAGTAACCAAGGGGGAAAAATGGGCAAATATAACTTCTAGATACACTGCATGTGAAAGAGCTTCAGCACTTAGTAGTAATCATTGTTTATTTACACTTAAAAAAAAAAAAATGATGTTCCACTAACGATTGACAAACAAAATTATGTTTCCAGAAACATTTTTCCCCCTCAAATATTCATATTATTGCTTCTAACAAGTTCCCACGTTCGGCAGAACAAAACTGCACTTCTACATTATGCATTAATACATTAAATGAACACTTGGTATAGTTTAAAAGACAACAAATTAAAGGGAAAGTTGAGTTTTGGTAGAGAGGGCGCTAGACTACTTAATTGGTTTGTGAGGTAATGAAAAACTGAGTGTAAAATTTGAAAGAGCATAATATTTAAACAATAAAATCATCTTTGTTTGATCAAAATCGGTTCAGAAACGGCTGAAATATCCATAAATATAACAATTTGTAATAAACCCGGGGCCCCGGGTTTATTAGAGAATTTTGAACCAGCCGTTAAAAATTCAAAAAAATGCTTCCTCTTTTCAAAAAGTTACAAAATAGGTATTTAAATAGTTGTTGGTTATTTCTCTATCTAATCACTATTTCAACAAAGCATCACATGCACAATATTTTATTCAAAATTGTTGAAACCGATGAGTGTTTAGAGAGCGCCCTCTTACGTTTTAACGGCTCTTTTTGAATGATAACATGATCTTTACTACGTCATTTGTAATTTTGTGTTCCTTTCTAGTTATAACTATTAGTTTGTAATGTAATGATGCAGGTTTTGGTTACTAAAATTCAGTTTCACTAAAACTGTACTCTCCTTACCAGAACTCAACTATCCCTTTAAGTGCTTGTCTTTGTTTGCAGACCTGTGGCTGTATACAGTTGTGATTATGAGTTTTGGTATGTGAAGCTTAAAATGCATAATTAAAACATAATCAATAAAGAGATAATGAGAACTTTGCCTTATCCTTTCCATAACTTGGGTCATTAAACATTTTAATATGACAATGTAATATACCTGCCATCTGAGAGTAGTGCTTATTAAATACATCATGTACATGTACATGTGCCTACAGAAAACATTCACTCCAATATTGAATGTACGAAATAGACATGTCAAAGCCATAGAGCAATATTGGGAAAGTCATGGAAATCAACTCTAATTGGCCAAACCAATTGATCAACATGGTTAAAATAGTATAGAGGGTTTATGTGGTAAAATCTGAATCGTAACATTAAAATGCAGAAGAGGAAAGTTCCATGAGGCACCACTAAGATTGGGCAAAAAATTCACAGCTTGTTCTGCTTATCCTCCCAGGCTTGAGTCTTGTAGTTAACTGATAGAAATTGTGCGTGGTGTGGTTTACGTGTGAATGTGCGGATGAACATTTTAAATTACAACCGTCTGTGATATCGATCGAGCATCTACAGTGATGGTCTAAATTGCAAATTTCTAAATTAATAGGCGGTTTCTTGGCCCAATTTTTATAATACAATATTTGATTTCACATGGTCGGTGATAAAAGCATACATTTAATTTTTTTTGTGTGTGGGGCATTTCCCAATACTGCTATTTTGGCTTTAAGTCTTACAGCCAACCAGGTTTTTTTCTCCAAGTTTTGATAGAAAATATAAAACAAAAATTATATATCAAATAAATTGCTTGGTAGCTGAACAGTTGCTATCCTGTATAATCTGAATTCTCATTTTTGTAGTACAGTTTTAGTCGATATAGGATGTTTTCTACAGCACTAATTTCCAAATCTGTCATGGACAGGTTTATCATGTCACTTTACAAATCCTCAGGCATCTTTTATGAATAATCCAATTTGCGTAGAGCTCCAAGAAGATTTGACATGTCAACCTGTATGAATGCATCATTCCTCATCAATGCATTGAAAAAAGAGTGCTCAATAACCAACAAAAAATAATAATATCACCAAACGGTACATATGTCAAGTTTAATCATTAGGCAAACTGTGCATTATTCATCAAACTGCATTATTCCTTTTATTCGCAGGACTACCTTTCTCATAATATCATACAAATTTTGATAAACTTTCTTTCATTCCTACTTACCAATGCATTGAAAATAAAGTCAATAAGAACAAAATATTACTAAAGTGTTCATTTTGGCGAATAAAAGTATAAAAAGATATTCATATTCAGAATGTAAATAGAAGATGTTCAATTGAATCCATGGTAAGCCTTCTGTGGCAGAGAACAGGGATTACAAATACAGACTATAATAAAGCTTCTACAAAGTGAACATAAAATGCAATGGAGCTTTTTAATGTAGAATCATCTATATGATCAATTTCAAAACAAAATCTGTTTATTACAAAGCAGAGATAGGAAAAAAAGAAGCATGGCTGAAGACTGCTCAATCAACACGAAACCCTATAGATGTGCAATGTAACCAGAGCCAAGAGAGGGATTGAGATTTTTATCCTAACAGAATATTCATAACAGGCGAACTGATGAGCAATATATGGAAAGACTTGACAATATTCAATTTATACATGTGTATATGAGTGGACAGGACACAGATGAAAGGGTATTAAACTAAGTCACTTTTAAATTAACGAAGCCAAAACAGATCTGACACAAAAATCTTCAAATTGCCATCACGCATAAATTCTACATAGAACTTGACACTTAATGTACATGTACACGTACATTGTACATGTAGACAAATTCAATAACACCTAGTAGAACTGCTCATGATATAGACAATTTATTTTTTTTAAATCTAGTTTTCATGCCTTATGATCTGGAGACAAACTATTCAATTAAACGGTTCCTTTACCCCGTTCAAGACTGACTGATTTTGCCATAACATGCCATTCTTCATAGACCCTAGCCCATGTATTTGGGACCAGTCCTGAATGGGTTAAAGGGATGTAGTAACACTGTCCAAATCGACACAACTTAGTTAGTAACTCTAGTGGTTCTCTTATACCTTGATTCATTTGCATTACTATTACCCTAGAAGCATTAAACAGTTTTGTATCCCCTTTCAAATTTCCCTTTGTTCAAAATAAGATTTTTAATTATCCACTGTAAAGTAATAACTGTGTACAAAGTCAGTGAAATGAGTTGTAGCGCATTATATCACTTCACATTTTTGCTCATTACTTGGCCGTATAACATCCACGATTTAATGTTAAATTTGTACACATTACTCAGTAGACATATCAGAATACAACAATATACATTTTATCAAACATTCATCAATGTTTGCACATGTCAATAAAGTTACTAGATCCCTTTAACAATTTTGCAAACCATGATACTTACAATGTCAAATTGGTACCATGGTATGGATTATCATATTTATCATCTCTATGTTATGTCTAAAAATGTATCAAGTATAAAGTACACATGTTGTATTTACCTTCTGAAATAAATCCCTTTAATCTGTCTTCACTAAAAGTTTCTGCAGTCCTTTGCACCTCCTGTTCAATGAAATTAATGAAAATTAAATATAAATATTGCATGAATTGAATAATATGATATCAAATAACACTCAATTAATATAGTCAAGACTGTTTTTTACTGTTTCAACCAACTGTTTGAGATCATATGAAGGGCAAAGTGTCCTAAATATGGGCAGAAACACAATTACGTTATTACAGTGAAATACTAGGAAATAACTTTGATGACAAATACACCACCATGATGATAATACCAAGCTAGAAAGCTAGAACGGTTATATCCAAAGTGATTTTACTAGAAGATTACTTAAATCCAACAGTCCACTATCGAAAAAATACACTGTTCAGAGTGCTAACAATATTAAGAGTAAAAGAAAGCTTCATTTAGGTTAACAAATCAGTGAATGTTTTAGATCATTTGGGTTTTCCATCAAAGTTTACCCAAATACTACAGCAAACAATAAAGAAAAAGGAGAGAGAAAGATTATATGAATTTTTTTTACCTGTCCTCTGGCTACAATCTTGTTGAGGATGTACTGGCCATCTTTGTAAATAATGTGTGTCTTCTTATCCAGTTGAACATCTTCTAACTGAAACAAACCAACAATAAAACCAAAGAAAACATGTAAACTAATGATCGTATGTATTCATGCAATAAACATGGTCATCTCTTCCGTACTCACTGCTTTATTAACATACTAGTATTACATTCATCAACAATTTGAAATGATCAACAAAGTTGAACATTTACAACTTTAGGTATAAACTTTTAATCAGACTCAATGTATATATATTTTAAACTAGTATATATCATTAAATTATTGCTGTCTTATATATAATTAAAATAATCGCTAATAAATTAATCTTTTATGGACAGCCTTGTCCCACGATTTAATTTTTTATGAATAATATCCAAACAAAAGATTTCACAATTCATAATCGAAATTAAACTTGTAATAAACAGTGCCGGAGATATCACATCTTGGATGTCATCAACTTGGAGACTTGATCTGAGCCGTCATCTGCAGTGCATGAAAATGATATACCCTATTGACACATACATGTACATGGTGTGCCACATACCCTACGTTTAGCATGCATATTTCATACACAGAGACAATGAGCCTAGTCCCTGAATATTTGATCTCCCTATGTCTGCACATGAAAACAGTCCTCTTGAGATAGTAATTTATTTATAAGGAATTTTAAGACTTTTTATCCTCTGAAAATTGACTTTTTAAAGAAAGGCATTGCATCTGTACTCATCTTCATCTATTTTTTTTTCAATGAGTTTATTATCTTGCAATTCCACTGTTTTATCATTAAATGTTTTTACAATGAATACAAATTTCAGTTCAGATCTTACACATAGATAAATTTACGGGGGTTGAGGGCGATTTTGCCCCCTAATTTCAAAATAGCCCCCTAAAATCAGTAGGTAGCCCCTAAAATTACCATAGGGTATTATGTGAAAAATTGTCTAGATATCTATCAGATTGGAAAAGTAGCCCCCTGAAATTAAAAATTAATTCCTGCATTGGACCTGTGTGTCTTAGAAATTGGGAATTATTGGTAATCTTAATATTCTAAGCTTGTAAAGGGCTCCTTGTATTTCACAAACTCAAGGTGATAAACTACACTTTGAAAAACAGCAATAATAAACGCCATAAACTTACCTCTACGTACTCATGATGATTTTGGTCTAATGTCTGCAGGTTTTTGGAAACGTATGCTGAAATGAAGAAAAAATAAACAGATACAAAATATACATACTATGGCATAATCAAACATCACAATGCAGAATTCAAAAAGTTACTCCAATGTAATTATTTTTTGTTTTTGTAAGTTGTAACATTAAAGGGTACCACCACCCAAAAATAATATTTTTATCAAAGAAAGGTAACATCTTTAGTATTCCATTCCATCAACAAGTTCACAAAAATATGTTTCCAGAAAAAAAAAAAAAAATTGGAAAACGCATCACCATTCTAAAGCATGCGTTCATGAATGCGGTCTGAATTGCGAATACTGTGTGCGAAGACTGTGTGCAGAGCGAACGAATCGCCCGGGAATCTATTGTCTACAAACGTACGCGTGAATAGCATTGGCGCACTCGCAAATGGTTGGCCCGTATGGAACCAGGAAATAGTAGTGGTGGAAATGAATTGCTTTGTTTATGAATTACACAACCCTTTGCAAAATGTTGGGTATCTATTTGATATCACAAAACAGTACCAAAACATATAATAAAGTGTTGTTCTTTGCCTGGTGGTCCCCTTTAATTTTCACAGATTTTGCGCTACTTTCGGCATGCAAGAATAAAAAAAAAAAATACTGTAATGATAGTAAAAGTCTGTAGGACTAACAAGTAATCATGAATTTCATATTAACAAATAAAATAAAAGATGGAGGTAGTTGCAAAATGTAAAAAAAATGAACACTACACTGCGTACTATGCCTTTTTTAATGACAGCCAAACTCATCAGGAACATCGTAATTATCGTCTCAAAATTATAGAACGCTTTTTCAAAGTGTGTTACGAGAAAGTGACGCCGCGACGTTGACAAATCTTGATTTCAAAATCTACTTATTCTGTAGATATCAGAAATGTTTTTGAAGTTGCATCCGCCTCTTTTATCCATGTACAATAAAGAACTGCCACCAAAGCTGGAAAAAGTGTGTCTTTCAAACAGAAATATATATACCTTTACTGTCATATTTTTTACCAAGTTTATTATCGGCCCGGAGCCCAAACCCAGTGGGTTGGAACCGGGAACCCAGCCCGGATCCCAGGCTTAAATGTTCAGCACAAAAATCATGTTCATGTCACCACCATGTTCTGCAAACATGTGTAAACTAAATTCTGTTATCAATTATAAAACATTTTGAATGTGGTGAATGGTGATCATGATGGAGAAATCTTGGTCATGTGTGAGTAATTGATTTTCATGGAGGTCTGCATTCAGCATCAATATTCAAAGCAAAAGTAGAATGCGTACATAGCCTAAAATGTTAGCCTTCCTGAGCAATAATTAATGGTCTGTCTAGATTTGAGCAAATTTTAATGGGATTTTTTTTTTTCATACACAAAGTGAACATTGATCACCCACTGCTTCACTTTTGTGCAAACAAGATGCCTACAGGTGTGCTTCCTTTCACCATAGCCCGTATGATTACATCAAGTTAATGGCCTTACTGATAGTCCATGGCTCCACACTAACCTGTTTTGTCAGTGGCCCGGTCGGGCCAGTGAAATAATTTCTTCCCCTTTTCTGGTGGCCTGAAAGGTAAATTTACTGGCCCCAAAATTTAATTTCATGAGAACTGTTTACTATTCAAAATATCACACTTCCTGTGCTATATAGATGAGGCATGACACAGAAGAAAACAAGATTTTTCTAATTTTGTCAAGGTTGGGTTGAAAATCTGTTTGCGATCGGGCTACCAAAATATGACTTTTATACATTTTTGCTGGCCCAAAGTGCAATTTCACTGGCCCCGGGCCAGCGGGCCAGTGCAAGTGTCGAGCCCTGGATAGTCATCTTTACAAGCATTTGTGTAAAATATATGAGAGATTGGAGCAAGGTAACCAAATGATTTCAAGCACGGAGATATTTATGATCCATTCATAAAAAAATAAGCAATTTATTCAATTTTCAGAAGTTCATATCTCATGAAGATAGTTGAGTTCTGGTAAGGAGAGTACAGTTTTGGTGAAACTGAATTTTAGTAACCAAAACCTGCATCATTACATTACAAACTAATAGTTATAACTAGAAAGGAACACAAAATTACAAATGACGTAGTAAAGATCATGTTATCATTCAAAAAGAGCCGTTAAAACGTAAGAGGGCGCTCTCTAAACACTCATCGGTTTCAACCATTTTGAATAAAATATTGTGCATGTGATGCTTTGTTGAAATAGTGATTAGATAGAGAAATAACCAACAACTATTTAAATACCTATTTTGTAACTTTTTGAAAAGAGGAAGCATTTTTTTGAATTTTTAACGGCTGGTTCAAAATTCTCTAATAAACCTGGGGCCCCAGGTTTATTACAAATTGTTATATTTATGGATATTTCAGCCGTCTCTGAACCGATTTTGATCAAACAAAGATGATTTTATTATTTAAATATTATGCTCTTTCAAATTTTACACTCAGTTTTTCATTACCTCACAACAACAAAAAAGTAGTCTAGCGCCCTCTCTACCAAAACTCAACTATCCCTTTAACATTGGGAAAATTAAAACATAATTCATATATTTATTTATAATCTAATTCCTCGAAACAAATGTGAAAGATCTACCCATTTTAATTTTAAAAACACAACTTTTTCAAGTAGGAATTATTACAAAAATGTTCCAAATTATGGAACTTGACAAATGTGCACTTATAAAGTGTGACACACGTACACAGTATATATTCCTAAATAATGACACCCATTATACAGTACAAGCACTGTACGGCCATACATAATTTACTTTACAAAGCCATATGTGCAGTACTTTTATGCAATGGCTAAATGGCTAAATGGCTAAATGGCAAGCTTTGCCAGATACATGTACTGTAATAAACTGTGCAAAGATACATTGTGCATCCTTTTTGATGTCGTTTGGTGAATTCACACACTTGATAAACTGAAGTGGATTCAGTTGAAAGGTTTCTTGGACTAGTTCTTTGAATAATTCAAGGCACTATACATGCTGTATTATAAACATGTTATACAAGTTGGACAATGTGGAAACTTGTTTGTACGCAGTCTAATTTGTCACCATGAGTGACATAATTCTGTTAAAGATGAAAATACTGATTTCTGTTGATGTGTATTCATGTTTTGTTTTATTTGTGGGCTTTGCTAGTAACAGTGTCAGAATCCTCAAAACTTACTTGTTACTCTTGTGTAACAGTTCTCACCAACCAAAAAAATACATGGGGGCAAAGGGCGATTCACCCCCGATACCTTTGGAATCGCCCCCGTGAGCCATGGCACGGGGGCGAACAAAAAAAAAAAAAAAAAAAAAAAAAAAAATGTATTTATCATTATTATTATTTTTTTTGTTTAAACATCTTTTTGCATGATCGGAAAGCGCCAGAAACGTACCAGACATGGCATAATCAGATAGATCACATCATGATAATCATTTATTAGACCCTTGAGCAGTGAAAACGATGTAAAAAAAAAAAGAGCCCCCGTGAGCCCCAAAATAGCCCTCGTGACTAATTTCACGAGGGCGTTTTTCTCCCTCAAAATTTTCAAAATCGCCCTCGTGAAAAAAAAAGTATTTTTTTGGTTGGTTCTCACATACCTCATTGTATTTGTATATATATTACAACCAGAAGTATGGAACAGCTTTGGGTTTTCCAAATTTATCTTCTGTTATAAAGATACAATTTTGAAGAGATCAGATTTATATTATCTAGTGCCCAGGTAATTATAACAGTGTACAAAGTCAGTGCAATGAGCTAGCGAATATCACTTTGCATAATTTGTTGCTCATTACTCAATCATCATTTAACATGGAATGGATTTCTCTTCACAGACTACAAAATGATCGGATAGAGTGTAGTCTACTAATTTTCTAAAACAAAGTAATAAAATGATTAGGGAATGAAAACTTTATTTTCCGTTTAGCAATACGTGTTTGAACTTTGAGTTTTATGATCCCTTTAGAACAATTTGATAACAAATTTTGACTTGTATTCAATTCATACACTGTAGATGCTTATAAATTTAAAGGCATATATGCGTGGGTTATAATGGGTAGTCAGCAAATTCCAACTCGACTCCACCGTAATCTCTCGAGGTAAACTCACGATATGTGTTGGATCGATCAAAGAGAGGTGCTTTGAATTATATGAACAAAGGCCTTATAATGAAATTGCATGCAGCAAACAAATTTCTCACGCTGTCACCTAAGCATCAAACAGCGGCACTTTGAAGTCGGTTGCGGTTAAGCGTGTTACGTGATATTTTCGCTCGTATACATCTCTGATGGATCTCCATTCGACTAGTACAAACATTCCGAACGCGACTATTTTTGATGCATTTTTGACTCGGGTATTCGGAAGTGGACAGTTTGCGATCGCTACTTATAACTGAGCCAATGGGGATTACGTATCGTGCGTAAAAGTGCGCAAGATGGATCCACGCGTCTAATATACCGGTCTGAATTCCCTTTAATGTTGTGGTCACCCAATGACTGACCAGTAGTAATTTGGGACACACTGCAGTGCATGTACAATTGTACATAATGTATAGTAGGCCACCTCTCTACTTCAGAATGATTTCATATGATGGGAAATACTAATTTAATTGTTAAAATAAAAAAATCATGAAAATTTAACAGGCCACACAAGTGCAGAAATGTACTTTCAAATGGGCTTCAGAGTGTATGATTTAGTACATGTACTGGTGTACTGTGTACATGACCCTGAGTCCTGACGCAATAATGCAGCACTTGACAAAGAGCATAGAAAAGTGACACTTTCAACATTCCACTGACCTTGGTAGATTGAAATAAATTGTTAGCCTTTTGACAAGCTCTCACATTTAGAGGGATAGTAAAATTCTGGGGGTGTATTCTGAAAACTGTATTATCTTTTGTATTATATTTTGTGAGAAGTCCAAGATAATACACTCTAATATTGTCAAAAATCGGTACTCTGAAAACTTAAAGGTATCTTTTCTCTTCAGACCACGCCCATTATTGGTGATAATGTGGAAATAAAATGTTTACGAAAGCGGCTTTGAAAATGACTCTGATAATCTCTTTAATATTGTTTACCCATCAAGGGCATTTGCCCAGGACCCACATGTTTAATTGGTAGGCCTACTTTGAGAATGCCAGTAAAAATAAAATGTACAAGGAGAAAGAGCATCAATTTGTCTATCAATTGAGCCACAATATGTTAGTACTGTCCCTTCTTTCGTTACTTTTTGATCATCTTTATTAATGCACAGATTGCAATAAATAAGAAAAATAATTATATCGGCAACGTATTGTCAAATTTCAAATGCCACTTTGTAGTTCATAGATTTTCTTAAATTTCAATAACTTAATATTTTCCAAGGTCTTGAGATTTTGCCTTGAAATAATTTAGGAAATGGATGGGTTAAAAAAGATGGAATTCACAATGTTTGAAAAAACGGTTGAATCTTCCATGTGTAATGGCCCCATCTTGTTAAAATGGCTGCGATATAAAAGCAGCCTCCATAGACTCATTTCAACCCATTTGATGTCAAAAAGAAATATAGACTAGAAGTGACACAAATTCTGCACAGTTTATCAGTTACAGCTAGTGAAAATTCCAGCATTTCATATCCCTTTAAGTAAGCATTTTTGAAAACCAAAGACTCATATCTAAAAAATCTCCCCAAAACAGTCTTCAAAACATCTCCAATGGGTAAATTCTAATAAACTATTAAAGCTACTGTAGCTACCTCCCCCTACTGCATTAGTTACAAATATGAGAAAAGACAGATTAGGCATTATTGTTTTCCACATTTAACATTGTATCCGCTTGCAGCGCCTTGCCAATGCACTGGAACCATGGCATAGACAGCAACGCTGGAGCTCATTGGCCAGGTCTCACTAAAATCTTCCTCTTTATTTGGCATCCAGCATTAACAAATTGCAAAAAGACCTCCAGCTATCACTGCTTCTTGCCCACTACTCTTTCTTTCCCTTGTTTCTGACATCCAGCATTATTATTATGCTATCAATCTAGAAATTCTATTCCAATGCATTATGCATTTATTATTACCCTGGATGTAACAAGAGCTGCCTGAGGCCTTGTCAAAGGGCTAATTGATTAGTGCTATCTACAACGTACATGTTCAACATATTACAACGTAACCAGAAACAAACATGAAACAAGTCACTCATTTTAGTTTACATATAAACACAAAACAATACATCTACGTACACCGTACAGAGCTGACAAAATACATCCATGGAAGAAAATATCGGAATTGTTAGTACATTAGTCATTACATTATTAAGCCCTGTCTACTTACATGGACACTTCAAAACAAAAAAATCCTTCTCATGGTTTGTAGCAGGTTATAACGTCACTGTGCATTCACCTACATGTATCTCCTTACTAACTTTAAACTGATCCTGATTCGATAACAGAAATATTTTCAACTAATATTTCCAACTAATATTCTTACCTGTATTAAAGGGATCTAGTTGTCCAAATCCTCAAAATCCATTTGGAATTTTAGCAATTCCCTCATACCTTGTATTTGTATTAATTAACAATAGAAGCATGGGGCAGGTTTTGGCTTTTCGAATTTCCCTTTCATTAAAAAGTTATTTACAATTGAAGTGCTCAGATGTTAAACTATCCACTGGATAGTCCTAACGGTTAACCGTGTATAAAGTCAGTGCAATGAGTTAGTGAATATAACTTTGCATTTTTGCTTATTGCTTGGCCATATAACGTCCATTAAACAATACCCAGTGGACAAACAGATAACAACAATATACATTCTATCAACCATTCATCACTTTTTGCACATGGGCAATTCCACCATAACGGAATTACATTCAGAGACGTTTTTTGCTCATTATTTCATTCCCTGCGCAAAATTCTCATGACTTAAGTAAATTTTGATACTTATATAAGTTGCACGGGTAACCAGGCTACAACATGATAGGGAAATGGTTTTATATCTTCCATGTGTTGTTGCACACTAGACCAATATGTGTGACCGTAACGGAATTACCGGAGAATGGAGTTTTTTTTTTGCTACAAGTTTGCGTTGAGTTTCTCTGAAATATAAGACGCTTTGAAACTGATTTTATGTATTTTTTCTATCTTGATAATGTCAACTTCATTTTGGAACAAGTACGTGCATAAACAATACAATGATAAGTTCACAAATTCACTTTTTTGAAAAAAGACCACTGTAACGGAATTACACAAATTTGTAACGGAATTACATCTCTGAAAGTTTCAAGGAAAACTCAATTATTTTGCACTCAACTTTTCTTACATGCTAATGCAAACATCAAGGCTATCTAGCACTTGAATATAAACCATAATTTGACATATCTGTAAAGCAATTTTTGAACTTGTTATGTGTAAAATAAATGAAAATGTGGCCAAAATACAAATAAGAGTGAAATTTGAAAAAAATATTGCTAAAATCCAGCTTTATTTCGGTTTATTTTCAGCTTCATATTAGTAGGCAAGAAATTAAAAAGGATTGCATCAATTTAATGAAAGAAAAATCCTAGGAACTATGTCCACTAATGTGTGTAACGGAATTACACAACTTAAGCAGTGAAATCAATTTTTCCACAAATCGGTACATGAACAACAAAGAATTCACATTTTAGCTTCAATACTTTTCAAAAATCAATAATTTGACAATAATAACCATATTTGAAGAAAAAAAAAGCAACATTTTAGAATTTTTCCTTTACTTCAAGAAAAATGGTTAAATTGTGAAAAAAAATGTACTACATTATGTGAAATGCTAAATAACTGCACATAATCAATATCAAGCAACAATTAAACAATTACAAATCACAAACGGGTCAAATCATTCAACTTTCAATGCTATAAAAGCCTCGTAAACTTCCTGAATATTGGAAATCTGTGTGAATGGAAATGCATTGTGAATGGGTAATTCCACTGTTACAGAATGACAAATAAGTGATTTTTAGCTCTGTTTTCTTAATCATATTTAAAATTCCTTTCACTTTCACAGTTTTTAAAACTTTAATAACTGGCAGGGGTACTAGAGGTACAACAGAACCCAAGATTGTTACAAATCTATAACACTGTAGCGTCCAGAGACCAAAATACAATCATAACGGAAAGGGGTCTTTCATTCAACACTAACTATGTAATGATTTTCTGCAAAAGCTACCACAAAAAATTCTTCATTGGTAATAAAAACTTATCATTTAAGTTACAAACTTGAATTTGGTACATCTTTTTTTCCAGAAATGATCTATTTTAACCTCTGAAATTACCTTAAGACAAACGAATGTCACTGTAACGGAATTACGCCTGTGAAATCCACCCATGAAAATGCAATTTCTTGGTTACATTTTTCTGCTTTTCTGCTTATAGTCATTAGTAAAGAATGTGTATGCATTGTTCTTGTTCATCACAAGCTCTTACATATAAGGACCAGAACAAATCCTGAAGTTATGTGTGTGCGTAACAGAATTACAAGAAAATCGAGATTTGTTATATAAACTCTTGTTATATTCTAAAATTATTCTTTACAAAATTCATCCTAAATTGATCTTAATTTACTCTCAAATCAATTTGGAATGCGTTTTCATCCATTCCATGAAATACGTGTATAGATGTATATCGGATATAAACGTGTATGATCCTCAAACATAAAGTTGGCATATAAAATATAAATATGGAATTGCCAAAAATTGAAGACACCTTTAGGAATTCCCATTTGAAAATGCAAATACTTTGTACATCATTCTTCTTTGATCTGCATACAGAAGCACACAACACTCAATGTATTCTGACTTTATGATAATGAATAAAACATGTGTATCTTAGCCTGTATTATGTTTAGTTTTGAATATCTTGAAGCCTATTCTGTATTTACGGTATGTTTAATTTTATATGCTTCAGTTTAATACAAATTTACATAATTGATGATAAGTTATGAGCCTTTAACAGATCAATGATATTCAAATCTACATACAATTACAAAATTACAAAATTATTAATATTAAATCTCCTTGAAAGTTGAAGGTATGATTTATATCTTAAAATACATGAATGTAAATTAATGTGAGAAAACAAATGTAGCACCAGTGTCATACTAATCACTGGATATTTTAAAAAAAATTGTATTGTTTTTGTTTTTCCCTTTCTAAAGTACAAACATGAATCTGCTGCATCTTCATAATTTCAGTCAAGTGGTTCTTGCTGGAAACTAATTTAATGATAGAACATTATCATCTCTATTATGTTCATGGAGAGATTAGAGAAATTATCTATCGTGTATCAATTTAGTTAAATCACCATTGATGCAATATGAAGCATGTGGATACAATGAGTCACATAAAGTAACATTGTACAGTACTTGTATAATGATGTATTGTCTACATGGCTACAGTTCATGCTATCTAAAGGGTATTTCTACATTGAGAACAAGAATTTTTTTAATTTTCAGCAATATCATTCAATACCTTACAAACCATGTGCGTGTAATTCCGTTACGTAACGGAATTACTAATACCGTTACGCCAATTTTGGAAAAAGTAGTGACATTATTTCAGAAAATTATGTTGGAAGTTCTTAGGACTGTGGTGAAGGAAGAGAATTCACAATGACATGACTAAAGAACAAGTAATAAGATATTGAGAAAAACTTATTACGTTTTATCGTAACGGAATTACGATCAAATATGCATAGATTTCAAAAATTTCTCCAAAAAAAAATGCAATGAAGTTACTGCCCATGCTTTACAATTTGTGATTGTTGCTACATTGTATGGAAAATATGAGAAAAAGAGCAGAAACAATCATTGAATTAAAAGATTCACTTCATTTTCATGAAATGAAGCTGATTTATGAATAAAAGGTCAAAATTTCTGTTCAATTCAAGCAGAAATATTTGCCAAACCAATAGAGCTATACACAAATGTTTTTCAGTTTCCTAAAATTCAAGTTTTCCTCTATCGATAACAGTTTGATTTAGGGAAGATTGCTCAACTTTGAGATGTGGTGTTTTTGCCTTCTCTCATACGGAATTGCCCACATGTCAACAAAGTTACTAGATCCCTTTAAAGGAAGTTCCTGGGCATGAGTATACTGTCGATGGTGCCATGGTCGTTACCATGTATCAGCAAACAGTAATTGTCTTAACCCTAATCCCACTGGGTTATTTTGGTCACTTGAGTCCACTGGGGGGGGGGGGGGGGCTGTTTTGGCCCCCCCCTCAAATCTCGGCAACGAATGGACCGATCGACTTGAAAATTGGCACACACGTAAAACAAGTCAAGTAGAATAAGAACATGAAGAAAACAAAAATTGGACCATTATTTTTTTTTTTATAATTAATTAAAATTTTGAATATGCAAATTTTTGACGAATTTGGGAAAAAATTGGGATTTTCATCTAAAATCAAAAGAAATTACAGGATTTCTTCAGGTTTTCTGTAAAAATGCTTTCAAATGATGTTATTCATCATATCCATGTTTTTTATGGTGATAAAATATATCACTAATTTGCATAAATATGCAAATTAGTATTCCCGGATTTATCCACATTGTTTTCATTCTTATGTATTTTATTGTTTTGTTGTTGTTGTTTTTTGTTTTTTTAAGAAGAATTTATCTCTGAAGTGTATGAATTCAACTAATAACAAAGAAATAATCCAAATTATAATTCAAAGTAACAATTATAACAGATTTGGAGTTTACATGGCATCGGATATAGGAATTACATAGAAACCTGTACAAAAATTACATTTTTTTGTGACGGACGAGCAATTATCGACCTCTAAAATCAGTTCTACAGGTCCGACCGGGGTGAATTATATATCAAAACATGCGGGAGACTTGAGAGAAAATAGTCATGAAGTTTGAACGTGAAATTCCAAACGGTCTAGATGCACGTCGAAAAAAACGACAGGGGGGGGCCAAAAAGGCCCCCCCCCCCCCCCCCAGTGGGATTAGGGTTAATTCACCTAGCTCCTTACCATCAATTTCATATCAAATGCACCATAATTGATCTTGATTTCATAACACTGAATCAAATGTTCTCACCTGTAAGGGATGTCCTTAGGATGGGTATATTTTTGATGGTGCCATGGCTTTTAGCATGTATGTGCAGGCAGTCCTGGACCCCGTTGCATAAAGAGATACAATCAATTGTAAGTTACAATCAATTGTAAGTCAGATGATGTGTTCTAAATGCGTGAATCTCATTGGTTGAAAATCGCAAAGTTTCTGACTTACAATCAATTGTAACTTACAATCGATTGTATCTCTAGCAGGCTCTACTATGGCTGAGATTTAACTTGGCTACTTACCATAAATTTTATTATGGAACAACATACTTGATCTTGATTTCGTAACACTGAATCAGTTGTTCTTACCTGTGAGTGAGGTTCCCATGGGTATATTGTCGATGGTGCCGTGGCTGTTTGCATGTATGAGCAGGCAATCCTGGCCGTGGTGTCTGGCAGGCTCTACGCTCACTGAGAATTCACCCAGCTCCTTGCCCACGGTGGAGATGGCCACCAGGCTGTCTGTGAACAGGATGTCTTGAAGATCGTCCACAGCTGCACATCAGAGGAGAACAAACATGAAATAGTTATTCATCGAAGGCTTGAGCATTAAAATTCACTGGCGATTAAAAAAAATATAGATTTAATCAGTTTTCAGTAGTATTTTTTCTACAATTAAATGCTTGTCTAATGACATTCGACGAGCACACTGAAATTTGTTTTGCATTGTATTTATTTATATTTTACAAGGGGTATTTTATAATAGCCACCAGGACATTCATTTGAAGAGGACGTCTTGAAGATCACTGATAGCTGCACATCAAAGGGGAAAAAAGAAAATTGTTTATTTATCAATTGCTACTTAACTTCAAGTCTGCAGGCATTTTATGAGTACTCTGAAATTTATTTTGCATTAAATTTTTCAATTTACAGCTCAGGGCTATTTTGGAATAACCATAATAATAACTTAAAAATTATCAAGAGCTTCACAAAGAGGGAAACAAAATAATTTTGTATCCATGGCTACATTAATTTCAAGACTGCCAGCATTTAAGAAGCACTCTAAGAATTATTTTTCTTGAAGGCTGTCATAAAAATTATAATTTGTAGCGCACTTTAGTGATTTGGGGGACTGTTTTTAATATAAAAGGCATTTCAACCGTGGGCTAATATCAACCCAAGCACTACAGTGACAATTTGGCAAATGGAATTGAGGTTTCCACTCGAAGGGGCCTCATCCACAAACTTATATTCTTGAAGCCATTTTCTACTGAGTTTTTAGCAATCGTTGTGTTTGTCAAAGGCTATTGATAGACCTGCAGGCATTGAAAACATTACTTTTACTTTTTCAGTTCTATTTCAACAATGTACAAAGTCAACATGATTGTGCATTTCATAACTTGCCATTATAAACAGGTGTGCCAATGAGCTGAGTTGAGGTTCTGAAAACTGATTCATAACTCCTAATTTGTGTGGAAAATAATTTGTCATTGTGACCAGGGCCAACATTTTTTATGAACTGGCATCCATGCATAATAACCATGAACAAATTTAAATCCATTTTTCCCCCTTCACATTTATGCATGTCCAAGGTTCATCAAACACCATCTTACAAATTTGCTTGTCACTAACACTGGCCCAGGGCACACTTTATAGGCCAGTCAATTTTAAAAAGTAACTGTAGGATGGTAAACAGTTGTGATGATCATATTTTGGTCTGTTTGATTGCCTGATTGGCCAATTAGATCTTCAAACTGACAATGACAAAATGAGAAAGTCTAGTATCCATCTATGTCAAGCCTCATTCATAGACATTATAATTGTGTATCAATAAGAGTACCTTGTAAGATGTTTAATACATGAAAACAGTTTTTGAGCCAGTAAATTTGTGTTAAGCCACCAAAATTGAGCAAAAAATATGTTAATGGTCCAACCAGGCCTCTAGCAAAATAATTGTCTATTTAAAGTTAACCAAGTGACATGTAGCCCTCTGGTTAAAACTTCACTGCTCAAGATGGTTTGATTAGGAATGCTGAATAATACAAAAAAAACTTACTTATACTCTCCAGGAACTTCAGAGCATTTCCATTTGTCTCTGCCATTGGCAAGTCGTCAATCTTCATGGCTTCCCTATATAGTCAAAGGCAATAGAGAAAGGCATAATAAGCTAACAAATAACAAAACATAAATCAGGTCAAACACTCAAAGCCAATTAATGAATCACAGTTTATAAGTTATTGTAGGCAGGGAAAAAAATTAAAATATTTTTCGGGGGCTACTTTTTCAAGCTTTTTTGTACCTGCATGAAAATAACACTCCAAAAATTGATTTCTATTGAACTCTATGCAAATTTTCTGGGGCTCTTTTATGATTTTCGGGGGCTCTTTTTGGCATTTCGGGGGCAAATTCACCCCGAGCCCCCATGTATTTTTTTCACTGATTGTAGGACTGTTTTTAACTAGGATTTATACCTCAACTGAGAACATGTATGTGAGGACAAAGTTCACAAACAGCAGGCAAGGCCCAACATCATAAATATTTGGTGCAATATGCCACCCTCTTTACGAATTTTAAAAGGATACTAACTAGTACAGTTTTGGTCAAACTGAATGTTAGTACCGTAAATCTTCGTGTATAAGACGCACTCGTGTATAAAACGCACCCCCAACTTTTGCAGCAAAAAAAAAAAAAAAAAAAAAAAAAAAAAAAAAAAGTTTTTTTTTTTTTTTTTTTTTTTTTGGACACCCTTTTTTTTTTTTTTTGTAAAGACCCTGAAGTGCTGTTGGAATGCTTATACCTCTGGTCTAGGGCATGACAATAGATTAATGTTGAATGTAGCATTCATCAACATCATTTTCTCACATAAAAATAGTGGTTATTACACAAATTGCACATTTATTGAGCAGTAACACTGGTGCTCATAAATATTCATATTCATGAATATTCATGAGCAACAATACTCACTAAATATAATGCAATTTTCTAAATTTACTAACAACTATTTTTAATTATCAGCAAAATTTATAACCACTGGTTAGAAAATTGCATATTTAATTAGTACTTCTGCTCACGAATGTATGAATATTCATTAGCAGCAGAATTACTGCTCAATAAACCTGCAATTTTTACATCTGTAACCAATATTTTTTGTGTGAGAAAAAGGTATATCTTGCTGAATGCTACAACTGACAGCAAGCTCTTGTCATGCCCTAAACCATGTTTTATACACATTCAACATGACTATAGGGTGTCCCAAATATTTATTTATTTATTTATTTTTTTTGCTGTACCTGTGTATAAGACGCACCCCAACTTTGAAATTTTTCCGACGGAAAAAAGTGCGTCTTATAGTTACACAGAGATTTACGGTAAATAGTCACCAAAACTTGCACCATATTAGACTAGTATGCCCGAAAGTAAAAAAAAACCTACAAACAGTTTTAGTTAAAATGTTGTTATCAATTGATCATTAAAAAAAGCTGCTGTTAAAACACAAGAGGGCGTTCTCTAAAAACATTGGTTTCAAACATTTTTTTCTAAACAATTGTGAATGTGATTGTGATGATTTGTTAAAATAATTCAATTCAATAGAGAGATCATTAAAAACTCTGGAATTATATTTGTTCTTAAATAGGTGAATAAATGTGGGGCCTACATACATGTATTCCAATATATATTTATTGATATTTGAGATCTTTCTGTACCGATTTTGATCAAATAAAGTTTGTTTAAATATCTCTAAAATCAATGCTCTTCCGATTAATACACTTAGTTTTCCATTTACCTCATGAATTAATTAACCTGAAGCAAAACTGTACTATCTGTACAAGTCTCTATAGTCTACAGATCTATAATAAAAATGTCAGCACAAGCTGCATAGTAGAATATCCATTATTTTAGTCATGCTGAAGCGCATCTTGTCTTGGTAAGTTGGTATAGAATGACACACTTGCATCCCAATCACTTATCAGCATCATCAGACAAGATATATATGACAGGCAAAATATGACAAATATTTGAGATTATAGCTTAGGAAATAAAATAAGTTGAAATTCTACACAAATAACTGACATTGCATCTATAGCCATTTAGCCATAGATTTTCACAAGCTCACAAGTGCTCACATAGATCTGTCATTTCCAATTGGTCAATATTCAGGGCCTCTTTTACATTGACTACAGTACAGAGCATCATACAGTGTCGACCATAAGACAGTCTTGTACATGTGCAGTAAATGTAAAAGAGCCTTTAAAGAGGCCCTGAAAATGACAGATTTATCAGTCTAACAACATTTAAAACATCAACTTAAAAGTAATCAATTTAATGTCAAATCAGTCAACTCAAACTCATGGCATCATGCAGTCAACAAAGATAAACAAGAATCATTTAACAGGCACAGCACTAATTATTACCACTACCAGCGCAGCTCGAGTGCAGTTTACTTTGATTCAAGTCATTTACTCATTGGTCTATTGCCATGATCATCATTCATCAGTCGGAATTTATGTCATGTCATGTCATCAAGGCTAAGGCCAAGGCAAGGCCAGGGTCATCAATCATTCAATTTAAAAATTAAAAAAAAGTTTGACTTCAACTTCAAGTCATCACGCTATCATCAGACATTAGTTTCAGACATCAACAACAACAAGGGAGTGTAACACAGCGAAAAAAATACACAGGGGCGGCGGGCGAAGTCAGCCCCGAAATGATCAAAAGAAAAAGAAAAAAAAAAAAGTAGCCCCCCCCCCCCCCCAAAAAAAATAAAAATAAAAAATTTAATTTTTTTGTTTGGATTTTGGGGATTTATGTTGGTTTTTCTGTTTGGATCGTGATCAAATGATGATCACTTACAGCATTAGAGCTTAATAGTAGCCCCTAAAATTTGAAAAAGAGCCCGGAAATTTGGAGCCCCCGAAAGTTGGAAAAGTAGCCCCCAAAATAAAAATATTAATTTTTTCGCTGGTGTAACACATTTGCATCCACCAAACCAGGTGGGAAAACAAATCTTGTAACGTTTGGGCCCTAACGAAAGCTCTTAACGGACACGTTCTACAATTTAAGTTATGTGTCCCTTTTTGATCAGGTAAGAGAGAAATCAATTTCTAAGGAATGAATTATAGCAGCTTGCAGCAACACATCTGAGTGTAGATCGTCCATGATATAAACTTTAACAAATGTTTGCAAATATTGAAAAAAATCGAAATAATATCTCTCTGTCAACGTGAGTATTGCACTCAGCGTGTACGTCTATGACCAAGCTATACTGCGATTGCCTGCATGTGACGTCACAAAGATGATGTCATTTTTCTTCGCCCAGACTCAATTTTTTTACGGGGATTACTAAAGTGAATTTAAAAGTTGATTTTTTAAATTTTACTGGGTTTTCCGATGCGGAAAATATGTATTTATTAGTAATCTTCATGAAAATTTACCTTAGATATGTACAGTAAAACACAATTTTTAGGTAGTTTTCTTGTCAGCCAACCTTTAATATTATGACGTCATAGTCATACTATCCCCTCCATCGCGAGATGGAAGTTTAATTTTAAAGTGTTTGTACTGTGACGGAGCAAACCGGCTAGAAACCAGCCGCACAACCACAATATATATGGGCCACTCAGTAAATCATACATTTAATTATGTATGATATTTGGGAAATTAGGATGCGTTTTCACCGTCTTCGAATACTTTAGTTTGGGTCTTTGTAAATTGTAGTGAATGTACTAGTACTACTGTCTAGATACTAGATAGATCGACAAATCTATCGCTTTCCGTAATTCCGTTAAAGTATTATAGCAGCCCTAAATGTATTGAATGATAGGGCTACAAATGTCGCTCAAAATACTAAATATGTTGTGTTTTATGTGCAAAAAAAAAAAGATTTTCCGTAAGTAACTTTTACTGCAGAGTTACAGTGTTCTTGCCTCTCAAGGCAGAGTGTATGGGTTGCGTCTATCGCTAGAATGCCGACAGTGAAAATAACAATAATAATGTCAAAAAGGCCATGAAAGCGATAGATTTGTCGATCTACTGTCTAGTCTAGACAACCGGCGTCACACACACGAATAATTACTATATATCTTCACTTCAGTCTATAATTAAATATAATGGAGAGGAAATAAGACACAGTCTCAGTGGACATAACCCTCGGAATATAGACTGATTTTTCGGTCTATGTTATAACATATGATTAAGCAGTTTTCGATCGCTTGGACGAGGGCTGTTGACCTGTCGTCCCTTTGAGGTACCACAATGAGTTGACTAGACACGTCGACTGCTGTTTTCTACCTTTTCGATTTCAAACAACGACCTGCAAGTCTCTGGACAGTTATGTCATGCAGTGCTCGCGCGAAATTTGCAGAGAAGATTATTTTTGTAACGAATGTTTAAGATGTAATACAGTCAAACCTGTGTATATAGTGACCACCAAATGGAAACAATAGAAGTGGCCGCTATAAACAGGTGACCTTAATGAACATGTTCTGTAAATGTTCTTATGAAGTCTAACATCTGTATAGTGACCACTCAATGGAAAACATACAATTGTCGCTAAATTTCAAGTGACCTTTATAGACAGGTGACAACATATGGTTTACAGTCAAACCTGTGTATAATGACCACCACGGGGATATAAATAATTGGTCGCTTTGAACAGGTTTCCATCACAGACAGGTTCCAAAATATCTTTTACAGTCAAACCTCTGTATAATAACCACCATATGGAAATTTAAAAAATGGCCGCTATAAGCAGGTGATCATTATAAATAGGTTCCCATACTAGAAACAATTGGCAGCTTTAAACAGGTTTCCATTACAGACAGGTTCCAAAATATTTGTTACAGTCAAACCTGTGTATAATGACCACCATATGGAAATTTTAAAAATGGCCGCTATAAGCAGGTGATCATTATATATAAATAGTTAACCATTTGTATAATGACCACAAAGGGAAAACACGAACATTTGCCACTATAATCAGGTGACCTTAATAGGCAGGTTCCGAAATATCGTTTACAGTCAAATCTGTGTATAATGACCAACAAAGGAAAACAAGAACATTGACCGCTATAAACAGGTGACCTTAGTAGACCAGTTCCATAAAATTGTAGTTAGCCCTTTGTATGGTGACCACCAAAGGCTAAGGGCAACAAGACATGAAAGAAATTGGCCGCTATAAGCAGGTGACCGTTATAGACAGGTTCCCATACTAGAAACAATTGGCCGCTTTAAACAGGTTTCCATTACAGACAGGTTCCTAAATATGTTTACAGTCAAACCCGTGTATATGATCACCAAATGCAAGTTAAAACATTGGCCGCTATAAACAGGTGACTTTTAAATACAATTTCCATAAAACAGGTTAATGCCAAACCTGTGTATAGTGACCACTCAAAGAAAACAATGGGAGTGGGCGCTATATTGAGGCATGTTATATAGACAGACGCCATACAAAAATCCCATAGTCAAACCTGTGTATAGTGACCACCCAATGCAGACAAGAAGTGTGGACGCTATAAGCAGGTCACCTTTATAGACAAAATCATTAAAATCATATACAGTAGTACAGTCAACCTTTTTACAGAGACCACAAAAGGGAAACAAGAAAAATACAGTTATATGAAGCTGTTTGTTTCGTAACCAAATAGTGCTTATCGTCACAGATCTAGACCGACCGCAAAACAGGGGTTTACTCGTACTAGATTTCTGGTACGAACTACGGGCACGTAGATGCGCATGCGCACTGCTTCAAAATATGACGTCATCGTACCAGTTCACATGTCAACGAAGAAATCGAAAACTCGCTAATGACTATGTGAGGTACAATTTACAAATTCAGTGACTTGCCCCCCGGCCCCGGCAAAACAGAAATCTAAGAAAGATTAACTTAAGAAAGACAAAACTAAAGTCACAATTATAATGACCCAAATGTGTTCTTATAACATGCTAGTAATTTAGTAAAATGTCATATTAAAAGATCTTGAGTCGTTGCGTCGGCAAGAAATTAATTTAGAAATATCACCACGCGAAAAAAACATGCCAGTTTATATTAGCAGCGTAAATTTCGTTAATTGTTAGGCAACAGTGACTCACCCGCTCGCCTCAGCCTCCGGCTCCGGAGCTTGTTGAAGTCCCGATGGCCCATCAAGCGCCCCAAGAACATCCATCGCAAAAGAAGTTGCTTTCGCTCCTCAAGAACAAACGCTACCTCTACTTTTTACAACGATGAGAGAAAACCTAAACTCTTTGAAATATAAATAACGAGGAGATCACTGTCTTTGACCAAGATAGATCTGTAAAATAGAGAAATTCCGTAGTCAGCTAATCAGTCGAGCAACAGTGTCAGTCTGAAGTTGACCCCATAATTTCACACAGATGAAATAGATAGCAACACATACTATCGATATAAAAACCACGATACTTGATTCAAAGAGCATTGATCGCTATGTAGCATTAGGCGAAGATACCCAGTTCGATACCGATAGCTTAGGGATATTTCGTCGCATTCTGGATATCACTATGGCATCCATCATGTGGAAATAATAAATACATGGACTTAAAATTCATCATTGGAATAAGCTAATCATCATGATTAATTAATAAGTAGTTAAATTATTATGAATTTAAGTAATAAGAACTGACATACATTCAATATATTTGACTTCAGTCCAACATTTGACAAATGTTACGCTTACATTTATCACCCCTATTTGGTTTTGGAATAGTCCTAATAAATAGACTATAAATACTTATTGTGCGCATAAGTTGTCGCCGCGGCGCTGTGGCTTAGTTGGCAAAGCGCCTGTCTAGTAAACAGGAGATCCCCGGTTCAAATCCGGGCAGTGCCTTTTTTGATGATTCCTTTTTTTTTCATGTATGTTGTTTAATTTCTTTCATGTTATAATCTACTGCAATTATTGATTAATCTTATTTTTTTTCTAATACATGGGAATACATGTCACTTATTGAGGGCCCACTCTTTATTTTCTATAATAATATAATATTATATGTAATAATATAATTATTTGATAATTGTTGGGGCCTTTCAACTTGCCATTATTTAAATTGGGATGTTACACAATTTATATAAAAATGCTGATGAACAGAAAACAGTTTTCCAAACCACAGTTTTAACAGATTTTTCTAAAGCTTTTCATCGAATTGATTATAATATTTTAATTTGTAAACTTGTTAAATTAGATGTACGACCATGTGTTATTTTTTCAATAGTAGATTTTTTAGGATGCCGCCAACAAGAAGTCAGATATAAAGGCCATATTTTAGATGTAAAAACTAACAATGCAGGAGTTCCTCAAGGTACCAAGTTAACTATAGTTAATGATGCATGTTATGATTACTTTTTTATAAGTATATGCAGATGATTTAACTATAGTAGAAAGTCGGAATTTTATACAAGTATCAACATTACAATCTGAATTATGATCATTAAATACTTAGTCTTCGCTCAATTATATGAAACTCAACCCCATTTAATGTTCTGTTATGACATTCTCTTTTATAAGGAATAAAACTCCCCGAATGTTTTACATGAATGAAACACTCTTAAATGAAGAAAATGTCATCAGAGTACTTTTGTTCAATGTGATTTAAAATCGGACACTCAAGTTAAGGAAATGATATAGAAGTGCAATAGAAAGTTATTTATGTTGCGTACTCTGAAACGTTTTTATGTACCTCTTTGTGATCTTTTAATTGTCTACACTGGATACATACGACCAATATTAGAATACTGTGCCCCTTTTTTCATTCTAACCTCACATGTAAACAAATGTAGGTCCTAAGGAAGCCCTAGGCATATACCCAAAATGGCACTTGAATAACGACAAATCACTGTATTTTTAAATGTAGGAGGCTCAGGCACGACGCCCCCCCCCCCCCCCCTCCCCCCCCCCCCCCCCACACACACCCTTATATTTATTTTGTCCAGGGGCTCCTACCCTAATAATGTTCAATAGTTCCTAAGTACATCCTGTTTGTGGTTGCATCTGGAAGGTAACGGTAAACAAGATATTTGATGCTTATATAGCCACCATATTCATTACCAAAAATACTAGCTTAGCTGCATTCTATTTCAAATGATACGGTTTATTAAACCAAAAACAGTGTCCTAGTCCCCAACTGGGGTTAGCTGGTTTATCCTTAGTTAAAGGGATAGTTGAGTATTGGTACGTCCCGAAATGCTCCTTGACACTAAATTGGTTGGTTTTAATTCCATTTGAAAGTTCCTTGAATAAAACATGTAAAATGAGAATCATTCCCTTTCAAATGCTCTCATAGTTGAACAATTTTATTTCAAGATACTTAATTCATAAGTCTACCGGCCAGGGGACATTTTGACTTTTTAGAAAAAGACAAAAAATGCTTATAGACTACTTTGAAAAAAAATCTAAATAGGTTTTTAAATAGTTGTTGGTGATATCTCTATTGAATCATTATTTTAACAAAACATTAAATGCACAATTTTGTATGAAAAAAGGGCTAAAACCAATGATTTTTTAGAGAGCGCCCTCTTGAGTTGTAACTGCTCTTTTTTTTAATGATAACAGGGTTTTTACTTTGTTTGTAATTGTAATACCTTTCGAGCATGGTGGAGTTATAACTATTAGTTTGTACCGTAATGATGCAGGTTTTGGTTACTAAAGTTAAGTTTGACCAATACTAAACTATCCCTTTAACCCTAGTTAGCAACTAGGTCATGTGCTTAATACCTAGCCAAATCATCCAGAAAAGCATGAAACTAAACTAGCGGGCTTTTATGAATATGGGCTTGGATTACTATCCAATCTTGCACAACACCTCCACAAAGTCCTGATGTATCACCGCTGAATATTTATAGTTATAGTTTGTCAATTATCAGATAATAATAATATAATATTTATATAGCACCTAATATGATTGATAATCAGATGAACACCATAATGCGTAATGTGGACATTAATAAATTTGGGGTGGGGGTGTATCGTGTATGTAATTATGTAAGAAAAACATTTTTGAAAGGCAATAAGTTCAACAAAGTCAGCATACACACAAACTATCACCATTCAAAAACTAAATTATGAAGCAACTACACTTCAACACGTACCATATCACTGCTAGATATCGAGATAGAAATATTTGTTTATAAAAACTTTTCCATTTTGTAAGTGTCCAATTATTGCAACTACCATGGCAACAGCTAAACTGCTTGTTGATGCTGATTGGATGTTGCCATAGTAGTTACCATAATTGGACACAATTGGAAAAGTTTTATGAAACGGGGCCCAGATATTCAGATTAAAGGACCTAAAGAATACAACGTACTTTGATACTTATTCCATAGTTGATGACTTGAAACATAGGTCTGCCGAAAAAAAATCCATGAAAATAAACACAGTAGTGATTTAAGACTAGTTTTCTGATGCCAAATCTCACTTAGCAGCCAGTTTACGCCCCACCCACATTTAGGGTCCGGAATCGGCAGCGTGATCGACATGTGATTGACAATTCATTGGCTTACGTCATGACGCGTCATCTACAGAATTTAGTTCATTAGTCCGTTCTTTAGATGACGTCACATTTTGGCGATTTAAAAGGGGCGTTCCCAGGACAATTAGATATTTACTAATTACCCCAAAATTGATTGATTTCATGAGAAATGACTGCCAAATTCTTTTTCTTCGGGAAAAATTACATATATAGAGCTGAATTGTGAAAATTAGGCCATCTAGACGCTGTAGTTCCTTTAATGATGAAATTTGTGTAGTGGAGAGGGGGTATATCAGTGTTGTTATTAGTGTCCCTATTCTATAAAGGGACACTATTTGTTATGTAATAATATTTTGAGAGACACACCTATCAGACTAAAATTTAACAAAGTCAATGCACACACACAACTTTAAATGTTCAAAAAATACATTATAAATTATGAAGCGATGATTCAAAACAAAATATACATTGAGAGCATGACACATTTATTTAGAAAATTCAACAAAATGTTTATTTACATCAATTATGCTCCTGATTCATAACACATCCTGTACAAATTATAAATCTTACAAAAACATACACATGTAGTTGTTTTTACAGATTAATGTATAGTCTAACCTGTACTAGTGGCCCCCTCTATAGAGCAGCCACCTGCATATACCTAGTAGTGATGACTGATGTTGTATTCCATAGTCAATATACAGTGGAACCTCTTTGTAACAAAGTCCTTGGGACCATGAAAATTACCTTATATCAGGGTTTTAAAAAAAAAACATAAAAGAGATGGGACCTGCATAATTACCTTGTTATAAGAGTGTTTTATTATATCAGAGCTCTCTATCACGAAGTTCCACTGTATGTTCACTGTAGATATCAAACTTTCTATAAAGGCCACATTCCTAAAGTGGCTATTTCTGCTTCCCTTGGGTGGTCACTATAGGCAGGTATATAAACTGCATCAGATACATATCCATATGAACGTGTAGGTTAAAAAACTTTATACAGATTTTTTAGTTTTTTTTTCATTCAAGTACGTTTTTACTTCAGTTGTTGCTTTTAGCTTGTTGAAACAAATACATATGAGAATATGTTGGTGAAAGGTTTAAAGAGACTTCAATACTGGCTCTTTAAAAAAAAAATCTGTGTAATTCATCTCCACGATTTCACTCCAAGACCACGAATAGCAAATACACAGTCATGTGAGTTAAGAAATGTTGCTATTAGCCAACTATGTTAATTACTTCTAATAATATTAAATGAAAGTAAATGTACATCCAGGGGCAGAGATATGCAATTTTCTTACTCAGAATTTCATTAACACAGAGATATTGAGATAATCAATATGGAATGCTTGAATACCAAAACAGTACATGAGTGTGTGTAGAACACAATTAATATGCGACATAAATAAGACAATTTGTGTAAAGACCAATTTGAATAATCTACTTGAAATGTATGTCATTGATTATTCTTCAAATAAATAATCAACTCAACATTGGATAGTTGAGCATAGGCTTTAAATATTGCCAAGCTACATCCTGCAACATAGGAACATCAACATAACTTATTGATATGAAGCAGTTTGCCTGTGTATAAACCAGTCTTAAAAGACCACCAATATTTATATAAATGAAAAAGAGCAAAGAAAATGGGATTCCTCCGGGATTCGAACCCGAGACCTCCGGATTACAAGACCATAAACATAAACCCGAAGGATAGAAATCAAGTTGTTTTATATTCTTCGGGTTTATGTCAGGTTTATAATAGCTTTTGACCACACAAGCATTGAAAACTAAGGGGTTTCATGGACGAACATTGTACTAGGGTTTCCTATAGCTCAGTCGGTAGAACGCCGGTCTGGCAATCCGGAGGTCTCGGGTTCGAATCCTGGAGGAATCCCATTTACTTTGCTCTTTTTAATTTAAATCATTTATTTCTGGTCAGTTTCCCTATGTTTGAATAAAACAATATTTATATAACATTTGAGCAGTCTTCGTGTAAAGGTTTGACCATAGTTGCATTGGTCTCATATCATTCCTGTCCAGTTGATTCTACATAGGGTAGTAAAGCATGAAATCTTGCTGGGCCAACTCCAACAACATAGGATCATCACAGTACTTGTTGATATGAAGCTGTTTGCCTGTACATGAACCTGTCTAGAAAAGGACATACTATAAATGTTTTGAATTTATTTGTATTAGCCCAATATGTTGATTAGTCCAGTTAGCTCTGCATTGGGCCAATATAACTAAAGTTGAATTAGCCGGTTGGCCCAATATGTTCATCAGTCCAGTAGGTTCTACATGGGATCAATATCATAGTACTAGTACTATTGGTTCCATATATTTATCAGTCCAGTTGATCCAATGTTGGACCAATATGTCTGATTATTTAGTTGTATTGGTCCAATTAGACCGTCACACCAGTTGGTTCTACATGGGGTAGTGGAGCATCAGTCCAGTTGATCCAATATTGGACCAATATGTCTGATAGATGTATTGGTCCAATTAGACCGTCAGCCCAGTTGGTTCTACATGGGGTAGTTGAGCATGACATCTTGCCGGGCCAGTTCCAGCAACATAGGATCGTCGAAGAACTTGTTGATACTGACATCTTCACTCAATCCCTGCACAATAAAAAAATATATTTTTTCAGTTAATTTAGCATTAAAATCAAATGAAAATATTTATTAATTGGTGTTATTTATTGCATAATGTAATCATTGATACATAATAATGAGTCAATACTGACATCTTCACTTACCGTATTTGCTGGTGTATTAACCGCACCTTTTTTCAAAAAAAAAAAAAAAAAAAGAAGGGGTTGCGGTTAATACACGACCGTATTAACCACATTTTTAAAAAAATTTTTAGGGGTGCGGTTAATACACCGGAGCGGTTAATACACCGACAAATACGGTACTCCATGCACAACAAACAAGATTGCCATGATATAAATTTAGGGATGGTTGATATCAATAATGACTGCTCTCTTAAGAGTAACCAAAGCTAAGTTTCTATTCAATTCTTTTTAGCATAGATTTTGTGAAGCAACATGTGGTCTTCATTTTTTGTCAGTTATGGTCGAAGCAACATGTGGTCTTCATTTTTTGTCAGTTATGGTCAAGTTAACCTGTTATAAAGACCATCTATTCATGAACACTAGTGTCCTTCAGCAAGGCACTTTATCCACATTGCTGCTCCCCGCCCAGTTGCAATATGGGTACTTAGCATGAATGAGGGTGTGTGTATAGCATGAGTGCACTATAAAGTAGCACCTGCTGGAATGCTCCCCAGGGAGTGGAGAGAGTTCACAATATAGTGTGGAAGTGTATTCAATGGCCGAGTTATAAATAATAATAATATATGCGGGTCCATCTGGGAGAACAGAGCAAAAGAGGACTGAAGAGGCTAACCTGGATAAATAAGACTAAAAAAAAAAAATCAAACACCATTTTTTATTGCGCCCTTCAGTGGGCTCCATTTTTACTAGTTTTATCACTGCCCCTAATATTTACCTTGCGTCTCCTAGTCTTGATCATGAACTCTCTCGCAAGGTGAGTAGCAGGCTGGGGCTCCAGGGGGCGGATGATAATGCCCTTGTCTAGCGGGTCACCAGGAACAATCTGTAACGGTGAAGATGATAAGAAGCTTTTTTATAAACAGTAATAATGATAAGAAACTTTTTATAAATGGTAATAATGATAAGAAACTTTTATAAACAGTTATAATAATAAACTTTTATAAACAGTTAAAATGATAAGAAACTTTTATAAACAGTAATAATGATAAGAAACCTTTATAAACAGTAATAATGATAAGAAACTTTTATAAACAGTAGTAATGATAAGAAACCTTTATAAACAGTAATTATGATAAGAAACTTTTATAAACTGTAATAATGATAAGAAACTTTTATAAACAGTAATAATGATAAGAAACTTTTATAAGCAGTAATAATGATAAGAAACTTTTATAAACAGTAATAATGATAAGAAACTTTTATAAACAATAATAATGATAAGAAACTTTTATAAACAGTAGTAATGATAAGAAACCTTTATAAACAGTAATTATGATAAGGGAAAAATCTGTATAAAAATAAAGAAACATATAAGAGTGCCCCCCCCCCCCTCCCTCAATAATTTTCGTGCCCCCAATCAGTCCGACCCCGCTATGTCACTGTATCCTACTCTAGTGAGCACCTGACTATAAAGACTGCCTTTCTTGATCCTCTAGGAAGCATTTTACATGAAAATGGGTCTGTCTATAAAGACAAAATTCATTGTTTTCATTAGTACCCTTTAATAATTTGCAGGCTTTCAAGTGAGCCTAACTGGAAAAGTAGGAGAAAAATAGGACCAATTTTTCCTAAAAAGTAGGACAAAAGTAGGACAGAGAGGCCTAAAGTAGGATAAAAGTAGGATGTGCGCGGGCTTTTCGGAGTAGTTTTCATTGCTATTTACCATTACTCTTGATCGTATATCTTGGTCTGTACCATAGACGTTGATTTCTTCTCGCCATTGGGGGGGGGGGGGATGATACGTCATTTCGACCATCTTCAGCGAGGGAGCGAAGCGACCAACCCTGCAGCATAGCGGGGATTGTATGACCGATTGTATGAGGAGGGAGGGGGTATGGGGGCCCATGCTTTTGAAGCACCTTGATTGAACCCTGAATGGAATCACAATGGGATGGGGGTCCAGGGGGCGGAGCCCCCGGAAGCTTTTGGATTTCTGATAAACATTACTAAAGATGTTGTCCATATTTAAAAAGAAAATCTTGTTAGCTATTAGATGGTTAGTTATATAGATATTTCAATTTGAGTGGGCATATGAGTTCCTGTATAAAGACATTATACGTGTACAGGGGACCGGGTCAAATTACTATTATGGGGGTCCAGGGGGCAGAGTGTACAGGGGACCGGGTCAAATTACTATTATGGGGGACCAGGGGGCGGAGCCCCTGGAAGCTTTGGAATTCTGATATACAGAACTTAAGATATTGTCCATGTTTAAAAAGAAAACCTAGTTAGCTATTAGATGGTTAGTTATATAGTCATTTCAATTTGAGTTGGCATAGCAAGAGTTCCTAAATAATGATTTTATCTTGTGTTCAGGGGACTGGGTCAAATTACTATAATGGGGGTCCAGGGGGCGGAGCCCCTGGAAGCTTTTGGATTTCTGATATACAGAACTTAAGATATTGTCCATGTTTAAAAATAAAACCTAGTTAGCTATTAGATGGTTAGTTATATAATTATTTAAATTTGAGTGGGCATAGCCCCCGGAAGATTTTTCATTTTGGCAGATTAGCACTCTCAAGATGTGGTTTAATTGTATCAACTTTCACATAATGTATAATAGGGGGCAATGTCCCTTTATTTAGTATTTAAAAATATATTTGTAGCCGCTATATTGGGGGGGGGGGGGGATAATAATACTGGTCATCCCCCCACCCCACCTTAAATATTGGGGGGATATATCCCCCCATTCCCCCGTGATCGACGCCCATGGTCTGTACTCACGACCTTGATGCACCAATCCCATACTTGATTTTTGGGAATACACAGCAGCAAAGCTGAGGCACACCAAGTCTTCTGGCTGATTCCTTTGTACAATGTACATGTATGATGTAGATTGGTGATAGTGAAACTAGCATAGTAGACAGACAAACCTTTTGTGAGAACCTGCAACAAGTACTCACTACTCCTGAATAATAATAGCCTCGCACAATTTATTTATTTATTTTTTTTGCACAAAAAAGTAGGAGAAAGTAGGAAAAAGTTGGAAATTTGGGGAAAAAGTAGGATAAGTAGGAGGATGTGTACAAAAGTAGGAAAAAGTAGGAAAAAGTAGGAACTTGAAAGCCTGCATTTGGGAATAGTTCAAACCTGCACAATTACATTGTGTTCCTTCTCAACTCCCCAGGGAGCATACTTGCAATCAGGATAATTTACATTTATACTCCTGGGTTAAGAGCAGTAATGTGAAATAAATGTCTTGATGAAGGGCACGAATGCCAGAGCAGGAATCGGTCTAAAACTTGGGCCTCATTATCATAAGTCAGGCTCTTATTTGATTGAGCCTCATTGAGACCTCCATATCGTTTATGGACGTGAATGAAATTTAATTGTTGGTGAATTTATTCTTACCTGCCAGTGATGGAAGACGGAGAGGCAGAAAGCTTGTCCCTGCGTGTGCGTCCTCAGATCGGTCTCAAAGCCAAACGAGTCGATTGCTGGGATGAAGGCCTTGATGGTGTACAGCGGTGACCCCGGCACTGGTGCATCCTGGGTAACGTGACCTCTGCACAGGGAAACAAGCAAAGGGTACGTGCTCAACATAATGTAAACATTAGATGTGTCCAGCTGGATGGTGTTTAGGCTTAGTAAAAAACAAAGTCTCAAAGCTAAACTAGTTAATTGCTGGAGTGCCCCATCCTCGGCCCACCAAACCCAAACCCCAACTTTAACAACTTGGACCCCGACACAATTCATTGGATAACAAATTTGCAATGAAGTTGCAATGAAGTTGCCTCAAACGAAAAAAGAAGAAGCTGGAATGAATATCACAATTTACTAGTTCGACTTTTACAAATTAACAAGCATTATCAAAACTGACGGAGAGACTGTTAACGTAAAACAGTGATCGGCTTTTGTCCCAAAATGAACAAAATAGTACACAAACTGTTTATTTCATCCAAAAGTGAGTAAAACTGATGTTGTTTACCTTCTCCTTGCTAGTACTGTGTAGACGGCTGACACGCAATCAGCAGGGGCCTGCACCTCTACAAAGTTGTAGGGCTCCATCAGCCTTGGAGTGGCCTGTGCACATAACAACAAACAAACACATTACAATTAAATCAAATAGGTAACATTTCATTCCATGATAGTGCAAAGCAACTGTCGATGATACATTTTCATATTAGCCACTTGAGAATAAACTTATATCATTATAACTATCGTTATTATCACCTTCATGGTAATCGTCATCTCTATAAAAAATCTACATCATCACCATCACCATCTTCATCATCATCATTATCATCATCTTCATCATCATTTATCAACATCATCGTCATCACCACCACCACCATCTTCATCATCATCACCACCACCACCACTATCTTCATCATCACCACCACCACCACCATCATCATCATCTTCATAATCAACATCAACATCATCATCACCACCATCACCACCATCACCACCACCACCACCATCTTCACCACCACCATGGTCATCATCATCTTCACCACCACCACCACTATCTTCATCATCATCTTCATCACCACCACCACCATCATCTTCATAATCAACATCAACATCATCATCACCACCATCATCATCACCACCACCACCATCTTCATCACCACCACCACCATCTTCATCACCACCACCACCATCTTCATCACCACCACCACCATGGTCATCATCATCATCTTCACCACCACCACCACCACCACCACCACCACCACCACCACCACCACCACCACCACCACCACCACCACCACCACCACCACCACCACCACCACCACCACCACCACCACCACCACCACCACCACCACCACCACCACCACCACCACCACCACCACCACCACCACCACCACCACCACCACCACCACCACCACCACCACCACCACCACCACCACCACCACCACCACCACCACCACCACCATCATCAGTCATCATAACTATCATCACAACCACCACCAACATCACAATAATTACAATTATATCATAAATATCATATTCGTCGTCATCAACATTAACATCCAGTTCTTACCATAAGGAAAGCAGAGTAGGCTACTCTCCTCGCTGTGGGGATGACCTGGCCGCCTCCTCTATGGATTGGTTCGTTGGCAATCACTGCATCCAGGATCTTGAACTTCACATTACGAATCGCTGAAGAAACAAATTAAAAATATGATTGTACTTGTTATAATCCTAGCTGTTTTAATAAAGAAAGCCCAACGGTTTTACTTGACTGGTGGTCAGAATAAACAAAGAATCACAACCTTTTTACAAAAGTTGCTGAATAAACAAAAGACATTGTGAGAAATGTTTTAAATATAAATCAAGAATAAACAAATTAAGACAAAACATTTCCTCTGTGAATCGCTGAACTTCAGTTTTACTTTTCAAATGATGAACTTAGTGCTTATGTAATGGTTTAGAAATGTCAATATATTTTACATGAGGGCATTGGGTTTAGGAGTTATGAAATAAAACTGGAATAAACGTCAAGAAAATAAAAACATCTTTGGGGATATGAAATGTTAATTAACTGAACTTAGATGAAATCAAAGCAACTTACGTTCATCACACAGAGGTCCTTCCCTGGTGCCCCACTGGAATCCCTGCACAATACTGTCCTTCACCGACGTCAGAAGGTCTTTGTCGACCTATAACAATAACAATAATAGACAAGGATTTATATTGAGCCATCAATCTAGAAATTCTATTCCTAGGTGCATTATACTCAGTTAAAAATATCAAAGGGTAAGGGTAGAAGTGGATTTTAGGGACAGAGACCAGGATCTAATCATCCAAACCTAAAAAGAACTAAATAATCATGCTTCCCTTCCACGTCGTAACAATTCAAATCAGGTATGCTATCAATGTGTACTGGTCAAAGTGGACTTGAAGGGATCTAGTAACTTTGTTGACATGTGCAAAAATTGATGAGTGGTTGATACAATGTATATTGTTGTTATCTGATATGTCCACTGGGTGTTGAGTGAAAATTTTAAGTTAAATGGACGTTATATGGCAGAGTAATGAGCAAAAATGCAAAGTGATATTTACTAACTCATTGCACTCACTTTGTACATGGTGTTGGCGATCCAGTGGACTATTTAACATCTGAACACTTCAATCGTAAATATCTTTTTAACGAAAGGGAAATTTGAAAAACCGAAACCGGTCCAATGCTTTTATTGTTAATACAAATTCAACAAGGTATGAGGGAACCGCTATAATTCCAATTGGATTTTTAGGATTTGGACAATGTTACTAAGTCCCTTTAAGTGACAGAGACCAGGATCTCATCATCAAAACCTAGTAATAACTGAATAATTATGCATCCACAATGTCAAGAATTCTTAGTAGTTCCTACTACAATCATTCCTACAATAATTGATGTATAGACTGGACTATCTTTCAAAGATTTTCTTTTAGATGGTCAAAGTGAAACACCAGATAGATTTGAGTCTTGTGTCGTTGGTGGCCAATACAAGAGATTCTTGAGTCCAAATGAAACTTCTGGTAGAAATTGGCAACAAGTTCCTACCTCTGATGGCAGTGTGTCATCAACGAGGATGTTTGGTCCTGTCGCATCTGGTCCAAAGGCCCAGATAGACCTGGCAGCGAGCAGATCCCAGTCGTACTTGGTCTGGAAGAACTCTCCCAGCTTCTTCCTACAGGACAATAAGCCAGAAAACATGTCATCAAAAACCAACCATGAGCAAATTAGAAAAAAAAAAGTCTTTCCTGTGTCAATGAAATATGGTTTCTTACCTGACTTTTAAATTAGAATTTGACAGAGATTGACATTTCCTATATTTGCATACATCATAATTCACAGAAAAACCCCAAATTAAATGCATATTTCAGGTATTGTAATTATAATAAATTTCAAACATATAGAGAAACTGACCAGAAATAACAAATTTCAATTTATTCATTTCCACATTTGATAAGAACACATGTACAATTATACTCAACATATACAAAAGGTAAAAAAAGATGACAATTATTATGTGGCAAACTATCTTTAATCATTATTATATAAAAAAAACATCTAATAAATGGTAATTTGGGGGGGCCATTTGATTAATAAAAAGTGTCTTTACCTGTTCCATGTGATTTGCACGACTTCATTCTCAATGTCTTCCGCCAGATTCTTCTCAAGTGGTTCAGCGATCATTGTTAGTTTGTTCCTGAAAAAATAAAACATTTGAATTAATTCTTACCAAATCATTAATTGTATTCCTATATCTACTCTCAATAAAAACGTATAATTCATTTGTTTAGTTAGTTATAAAATCTACAAGCTTTGTTGCCATGTGCAAAAACAGAGGAATGGTTGTTAAAATGTGTATAACCGTAATCTGATATGTCTGCTGAGTGATGTGTGAAAATTCCATGGTAAATGAATGTCATATGACTGAGTTTCAGCGAAAAAATTAATATTTTTATTTCGGGGGCTCCTTTTCCAACTTTCGGGGGCTACAAATTTCCGGGCTCTTTTTCGAATTTCAGGGGCTACTATTAAAGGGACAGATCCACTTTTACAAAACGTCTGAACAGCTTTCAGTTGACGGATGGGGATCAATGTAACACGCAAACAAAAAATCAGAGCGAACAGCCCTCTAATTTGGATTCTACGAATGAAAAACGAATGCGTCCCTCCATTTAAACTATATATCGGTCAATAAAGGAGTTCAACTGATTTAGCATAATATTACAACAATATAGTACTAATTCTCGTAAAGGTATTGTGAAGCCGACATTTGTTAACGTATGTCACGGAAAAAGATCTCAGCGAAGTTTGGGTATTTTGCTTGGTAAACGCTCACACATTAGTACTTATGCGCGGCTCACGTAGCTAGCGGGGGTCACGTAGGGGTCATGCATACCGATCTGGCACTCCGTGAAATCTATGTACGAACTTACTCACCGGCCAAAAATACGTATGTACATAATTAACCGACGTCCCTCAGTTTATTCAGTTTTAGGTCTATAACTCCACGAAAAAGAGATTTCAAGCCCTAATTTTTTCAGGCATGCTATTAAATGACATTTCCTTTCATATAAGACAATAACCTCGCAACTTTTGAATTTTGGCTTGCAAAAGTGGATCTCTCCCTTTAAGCTCTAATGCTGTAAGTGATCATCTGATAAGCATTTGATCACGATTCAAACAGAAAATAAAATCAAAAATCCTCAAAATAACAACAAAAAATACAAAAAAAAAAAAATCTTTTTTTTCCTTCTTTTTTTGGGGGCTCTTTTGGGCATTTCGAGGGCGAATTCGCCCGCCGCCCCCGTGTATTTTTTTCGCTGCTGAGTTTCTAGGAAAGAGTGAAAATGAAAAGTGATATTTTCTAACTCAATGCACTATTTTTGTACACAGTTTGGGAGACTTTCAAATCTGAATACTTCAATCATAAATATTTTTATAACGAAAGAAAAATTTGGAAAACTGAAACCTGCTCCATGCTTCTATTGGTAATACAAATTCAACAAGGCATGTGAGAACCGCTACACTTCAAAGTGAGTTTAGTAGATTTTGACAATTTTAATGGATCCTTTGAAAAAATACTGCCATTGCAGTAACAATGACTTAATTGCGGCCAGTTTACACACAAAACACAAAAGATAGTACAAACAAATACATAATAAGAAACTCGTTAGAATTTACAAATACGTACTCAACAAACTTTCCTAATGTGAATAATTTTGTTTTTTAAATATCTCTTACAAAAAAAAGTGTCTTACTTTTTGTTTGGTGTTTCAGCGAAGCATTTGAGTGAGGAGGTCTCCACAACCGTCTCACAGAATGCGACCACAGGATCTGCGACCTTGATATCTGCACATCAAACAATAAACAATCATTATTGCAGTCATGAATATGCATGCATTAGGTAATTAATATTGATTCTGTTTTCACAATTCTCATACTTACTGTATCTTAAACTTTTCTAAAGCTCTAAATAAAAACCACCAGTGGCAGTGAAAGCTTGACAAGAGGCTTCCCTATCATAGTGTCAACTAATGTATGGAAGATGGATTTCGTATGGAATTGTACATATCAGGAAGAGGTTAACTGAATAGCTTTTCTTGAACATCAGGCAAGGATTGCACATAAAGTTGAACATGTTAGTTTACCAATATAATAATATTATAAATTATTTGTTTAGTCTTGTGGCCCAGACAGGCTGAAACCTGTATATGGTGGCCCCAAACACACACAAAAACATTAAACATTGTTAGTATTATATTTGGTTGCCCACTCAGGGAATTCAGCATTAATTACATTTGGTGGCCCAAAGCTAATTTTAAGTGACCTCGGGCCAACAGGCTCGGGCTAATTTTGACCACTGGATATAAATAATGTCCCCCCGATTGTAGATCCAGGGAGACACTAAGTGGTCTCAGAGGATGGATCAATCAGGGAGCAGAGAGCATCTCTGGTTGCTATGGCACTGGATTAGAACCTCAGCATCTATGGTAATGAGATGATGAGGAGTTGCAGAGTGCCTTGCAAATTTCTTCTTTTTACATACACAAATGTTCTGCTTAAAGAGAACTTTACAGAAGAGTACATTTACTTTCAGGGACGTGTACAATTTGAGAACTGTCTCATCATGCACGGTGATGAAAGAACTGTTCAGAGCACATATATTTCAACCCAGCTTTTGCTCAGAACTAAACTCAAACTATCCCAAAATGTATATTTGGCAAGAGTCATCCACAAAAAGAAGAATTGAAGGGATTTCAAGCTTTATTACCAACAAGCGCAGTATAAAGCCTACTACACACTAATACTACAAGAATAATAATAATAATAATAATATATTACATTTATATAGCGCTTAATACAATGTTTCTAAGCGCATTATTATTACCCTTGGTCATCAGGTACAGGTCAAACCCGCACAATTATCTTGCGCACCGTCTCAACTCCCTGGGGAGCATACTAGCCCAGCTGCCCAACGGGCGCTGAATGCTAATTAACACCCGACCAAGTACCCATTTATACTCCTGGGTAGAGAGCAGCAATGTGGATTAATTGTCTTGCTGAAGGACAAACGGAGTGGGCTGGGTTCGAACTCGGGATCTCGAGATCGGAAAGCGCGGGATTCTACCAATCTTGCCACACTACGTCCACGTAACAACATGATACAATCATATCTGATGAATGATCAAGGATCAAAACTACATGATGCACGTCTAATCTAGCTCAGATACCCAGTTGTTCATCGGAACAGGATTGGATCATGGAGTGTGCAGTGGGCAATGCATCTTTACTTACCGATCTCCGAGTACATCTTCCTGAGGTCATGCATGACACAGTCAAGATACAGCTCTCCCGTCCCCAGGATCACATGTTCACCAGACTCCTCAACCTGTGGAAAACCATGAACAAAATTGAGTTTGAAGGAATACAATTATATGCTTACTTAAAACAACAATACAACACTGCTATTTCTATTCAGTCCGAAAGAAAACCTTCAAATTGGATGATAAAATGACACAGTCTAGATGCAGCTCCCCTGTGCCGAGGATCACATGTTTTTCTGACTCCTCCACCTGTGTGGGAAACCAGTAACAAAATTTAGTTTGAAGTAGTAAATCGGTACAAATAAAAAATTAAGAAAATAACAAACGTAGCATTTGTTTTCCAGTCAGCCCAAAAGAAATCTAAAACCAAAATCAAAATCATATTTTTAGTTGAGGTAGAATTTACAATTGATGGCTCTGTTTTTGTTTTATTTGGGTAGGCTTGAAAGGTAGCCCAACCCCCCAATACATTTCATTCCCCCCCCCCCCCTCGGGTTTGAATGAATTAGCCAACACTGAATCTAACCTTTGTAGTGATGAGAGGGTAGCTCTTGTTGACCTTGCGCAGACCGTCCAGCATCTTGGGCAGCTCAGATGGGTTGACCGGTTCGCAGGCAATCTTGATCACCGACGATGTGTTGAACTTGAGCGGCCGGAAGATGTACACCTCGTCGAGGCCTCTGCTCTCTGTGAGCGTTGCTGTCTTGACGATGGGCTCATCCACGCCTTCGATCATCACCCAGTTACCGGCTGGTACCCGGTTCACTTCAATCTTATACCTTTGGGGGCAAAAACAAATTTCAGGTTGGGACTGTTAATTCACTTTTATTCATTACAATAATTTACCTAAAAAGATTGAGGAAATTCAGTTTAAATATAAGGGTCATTGTAGTACATCTTAGTATCAGTATTTTAGTTCTTAAGAGGTCGCAAGTCCATTAAAAGCGATGAGAATTAAAAAAACAATAACATTTAACCAATAACCACCCATTTCTTGGTGATAGTTTAGGGAAATGCATCAACAATTTGGATTGATTGTGCCACCTTGCGCTTCACTTCTAGTAATCCATTTCTGTGAGTGAATGCTCAAGAGTTATTGTGTCATCTCACCTTGCCTCGGAGATCCACAGTCTGCCAACCATGGTGATGCGAGAATCTTCCTCGTCCTCCAGCGTGTAGTTCTCTCCGAGGACGCGCACCTCCTGGTTGGCGTGGATAGTCCCGCTCATGACTCGCCCAAAGGCATGGAAGCTCACACCGTCTTCTGTACTGTACATCTTTGTCGTGTGCAGCATCAATGGTGCCTAAATAGAAATCAGGGAAAAGAATAGAATTTCAATGAACAAAAAGAGTACAATTATATTTGCTGAGGCTACATTTGAAATTATCTGCTTAGATGCATACATCTTGGGTGTATGCATATGATCATGATCACGTTATGATCATGTGATGATGATGATGATGATGATGATGATGATGATGATGATGATGATGATGATGATGATGATGATGATGATGATGATGATGATGATGATGATGATGATGATGATGATGATGATGATGATGATGATGATGATGATGATGATGATGATGATGATGATGATGATGATGATGATGATGATGATGATGATGATGATGATGATGATGATGATGATGATGATGATGATGATGATGATGATGATGATGATGATGATGATGATGATGATGATGATGATGATGATGATGATGATGATGATGATCATCATCATCATCATATTCCTATTTATTTATTGTTACATACCTCCGGATCGCAGTCGATCATGGAGTCCCCCAGGTCTGAGTCTACTGGTCCTCTGTAGTAGTGCTTGCTTGCTTGATTTACTTATTACATGTATGAGACACCCACAGCATGACAAAAAGAACAGATGCTCTAAGCAATTGCATGGAGCATCCATTTTGTGTCATGCCAAGGGGACATCTTGGTAGAGAAAACCAATATCGTGCTATAAGGTTTAGACTATAGAGTCTGTATATTAGTGATCAACATTTTATTTGTAAGTAGTTTGCTAAATTTTGTAGAGAGCTAATACTGTTGAATGTTCTTTGTTTTGTTTGTAGTGTAATATAGCGCCCTGAGTAATTTTTTTAGATAAGTGCGCTTTATAAATATTTATATTATTATTATTATTATCATACCTCAGGATCGCAGTCGATCATGGAGTCCCCCAGGTCAGAGTCAACTGGTCCGGTGTAGCAGTGCTCCACCTTGTTCTTGGCATTGTCTGCTGGGGAAGGAATGTGCTGCACACACATGTCAACAAACCCTGAAATAAGGAAGCAATAATAACAAATTTTTTAAAAATGCAATCAGATAAATCATGGGAGCGGATAATGTTCTTGGGGTATGATATTCACTATTTCCGATGAGAAAGTTGAGTAATTCAATTATGATCACACAATGAAAATTCATTACAAAATGTAACAGTTTTGTGCATTTGTGTGTGTGTGTGTGTGTGTGTGTGTGCGCTTGTTATGACCGTCAATCGGGGATACACACGAGTTTAAACACCGGCAAAACGGGGATATTCCGGAAACCGGGCATATCCCCGGTTTCCGAACAGGGGGGTATAGTGCTTCAGGGATCGTCTTAAGGGCTGTACTGTATGTTATTATGATTTTTTAAGGATATCCCTTATATGCCCGTTTTGCATGTTTTTTTTACCTAGTGGGTGTATAAGTGAGTTTTTGTGTATGCAAGTGAATGTGTGTGTATTTTTAAACCCCCAAATTGGGCATATTGCCATGTTTACACACCATCAAACCGGGGACAAGCCAAACATCATTAAACCAACGGGCATATCCCCGTTTGAAGGTGTTTATAACATTGAAAAAAACATATCCCCGATTGAAGGCTCCTACAAGTATGTGTGTGTGTGTGTGTGTGTTTTGGGGTTGCACAGCTCACCTATTGAGAACAGAGCACAAAGGAAATTTCATAGCAGCAGAACAATAAATGTGTCTTGTTTTTTCATACAACATCAAATAGAGTGACAATAGATGACCTCTGGAGTCATGGGCGTATATTTGTTCGGAAAGGGGGGCGAGCAATTGTTCACAAACAATGCTCGCCCCTCCAATGCATTGTGTTTTCCGAACAGATTTACGCCTGTGTCTGGAGTAATGCATAAAGAGGCTGTACTATTTATAAGGTGACTCCCAAGGTTGCAGTTTGCAATAAATAGACATGTCTGCAAAGACCCCCTGCTTACAAAGACCACTTTTCTGCCTCCCTCGAGCGGTCTTTATAGAGTACCGAACTGTGACATCATACAAATCTACATTTAGAATTTCTCAATTTGAACTTCATTTTCCGAAAAAAACATAACATATAATGCCCAAAGGTTGAAAAAACAATGGAATATGTGTTGGCTGAGATATGACCATCTGAATAAATAGATTCTAATAGGAAATCATTATTTTGCTCTGGTTCGTAATGTTATAAACCAGAGCAAAATAACAGTGATTTCCTATTAAAATAAATGCATTCAGATGGGCATATCTCAGGCCATACTTAACATATTTGATTGATTTTCATTACTTTTTTATGCTCTTTTCGGAAAATAAAGAACAAATTTGGAAATTCTAAAAAATGATGACGTAACACTTGACCACTCTTTAGATAGTCGGGGTTTCGCCGTACCTGTAAAGTCTCCAAAGAACTTTCTGCAGATGAGTTTGAGGAGCGGGCGGATGTTGAGTTTCATCTCCTCCTTGGTCAGGTGGACCCCCAGCTCATCCAGCACACCGGGCAGAGTGGAATCAACGTCTCCTACTACCTGTACATATCACACAGCGAAAAAATTTATATTTTTTATTTCGGGGGCTCCTTTTCGGGGGCTACTTTTCCAACTTTCGGGGGCTACAAATTTCCAGGCTCTTTTTCAAATTTCAGGGGCTACTATTAAGCTCTAATGCTGTGATCATCTTATAAGCATTCGATCACGATCCAAACAGAAAATTTCGGGGGCTCTTTTGGGCATTTCGGGGGCGAATTCGCCCGCCGCCCCCGTGTATTTTTTTTGCTGATATCACAAATGTGTGAAGATAACAGCAATGTGCTGATAAAAGATAACATAGTATTTGTAGACCATTCCTCAAGTGAAATGGGCATCAGTCTATCAAGTTAAACACATGAGGGAAGTAGAGTGATAAACATCTCCAACCCCCCACCTCGAAAGACAGCATAGATATCAAGATCAGATAAGTTGGATAATAGTCTACTAAGTTTACAAGGCAGACATGCAGCTGTGGTTTCAACATCTCGCAAAATCTGTATCTATCTGAACATAGAAACTGCGATATTGGATGTCGGTCTAAGAAGTTTTTTCGGGGGCTACTTTTCAAGCTTGCCTGCATGAAAATACCAATCCAAAATTTGATTTGCATTGAACTTTATATGCAAATTTGGGGGGCTCTTTTATGCTTTTTGGGGGCTCTTTTTGGGATTTCGGGGGCGAATTCACCCTGAGCACCGGTGTATTTTTTTGAACAACTCCTACCAACTGTAAATAGAACAATCTTGATTTCAAACAGAATTACCGTTCATGAGGATTGTCACTCTTATCAACCATGAATTCTAGGGTCAGTGCTTAATTAATGTAAAATTGGATGATCTTTATAAAAAAAAAAAACTTGCTTTCAGAAATATGGAGTGGGATTACGCAATGGGGTTAGTGGGGGAATTAGGATTTCACACAAGGAACAAATTGTATTATCTATTTTGGGTAGGGCTACCTAATGACAATAGCATTGAACTCTGTTGAAATTTATGGGACCTCTTTTACAATTCTGTGGGGCTCTTTTTCCCATTTTAGGGGCGGAACTGCCCTGAGCCTATGTGCATTTTCGCACATACCACCCTAATTTTAAAGGGACTTAGTAACATTGTCCAAATCCTCAAAATCCAATTGGAATTCTAGCGGTTCCTTCATACCTTGTTGTATTCGTATTAACAATAAAATCATGGGACAGGTTTCGGTTTTTCAAATTTCCCTTTTGTTAAAAAGATAATGACAATTGAAGTGTTCAGATGTTAAATAATCCAACGGATCGCGAAAACCGTGTACAAAGTGAGTGCAATGAGTTGTGAACATCACTTTGCATTTTTGCTCATAACTCGGCCATATAATGTCCATTTGACTTGAAATGTTCACACAATACCCTCTGGACATATCAGATAACAACAATATACATTGCATCAACCATTCATCACTTTTTGCACATGTCAACAAAGTTACTAGACCCCTTTAACCTTTCCAGCTATCAACTGGGTCAATATGAACAAAAAAATCCATACAATGTTAGTGATAACATACCTGAGCAAAGAGCTTGTACATGGGTTCCAGGATGAACTCCACAAAGCTTCTCTGGGCTGTGCTCACTGGGGGCTTCCGGCTGAATTTACGTCTGAGAAAAAGAAACAGAAGACATTTAACTCAATGCTTCAGTAAGCTCAGAGACAGTGTAATTTGTATCATTCACACTCGTAGACAAGCTTAAACAAAGTCAATAGATCTAGACTGTTACTTGGATCACAGAAATCACAAGACATACGTGTATGAACAGAATAACAAATGAGATCACTTTTAAATACGCAAAGACAAAGGAAGAACATAAGCCAGAAGCAAACAATATTTTAACAAAATTGGATAAGGTATAAACATATGACACATTTGCTTTTCGGAGATCTCATCCCATTTCAATACAATTTTGCTTGAACGAAGCCCGATCCCGCAATAAAAAATTGGCAAACAGATCTATGGCCTTATACTTTTGGCTGAAGTAGATGACGCCCTACAGCCTCTTTGCAAACTGCTGATAGTCAATGTCACTGTATGTATCTGTGTAGATCTTACTTTTTATAAATGTGGATTTTTAAAATTTTCATGGGAGGAGTGTAGGTTTGTTATCCATGTTCTCAGTATGTAATCTGGCTAAAAATAGATGTCACCCCAAACCTGAATCTCTAAACATACATACATTTCTGTGTGGATCATATATGTGCAATATTTTCCCTCTAAATGGGTAAAGGACTGTAAATAGATCATCCAAACACCCCCCCCCCCCCCCCCAATCTAAGCAGCATCAAAATATGGATAAAAACTTACGTCTTCTGGCTGAAGTAGATGTCGCCCCACAACCTCTTGGCAAACTGCTGGTAGTCGATGAGACCGTACGTGTCTGTGTAGATCTTGGCAAAGGATGCTAGCGTGAAGCACACACTGTACTGGGAGCTGGCGAAGCAAACGTTGCCTAGCAACGGCGAAACAATCTTCTGATCCGCATCATCAGAATACGTACTGTTGTGACAAAGAGAATTTCAAGATATTATATTACAGTAATGGATGTTAAACGTTGATGTCACAGTACAGATCTGTGTAGATCTTGGCAAAGGATGCTAGTGTGAAGCACACACTGTACTGTCGAGCTGGCAAAGCATTTGTTCCCAAGCACCGGCGAAACAATCTTCTAATCCGCATCATCGGAGTACGTACTTTTGCGACAAAGAGAATTTCAAGATATTATGCATAATGTGAGACAGTAATGGATGTTAAACGTTGATGTCACAGTACAGATCTGTGTAGATCTTGGCAAAGGATGCTAGTGTGAAGCACACACTGTACTGTCGAGCTGGCAAAGCATTTGTTCCCAAGCAACGGCGAAACAATCTTCTAATCCGCATCATCAGAGTACGTACTGTTGCGACAAAGAGAATTTCAAGATATTATACATAATGTGATACAGTAATGGATGATAAACATTGATGTGACCGTACGTGTCTGTGTAGATCTTAGCAAAGGATGCTAGTGTGAAGCAAACACTGTACTGAGAGCTGGCAAAGCATTTGTTCCCAAGCAACGGTGAAACAATCTTCTAATCAGCATCATCAGAGTACGTAATGTTGCGACAAAGAGAGTTTAAATACATTAGAAAAGGTGTGGAAGCATTTTGATGTCACCCTACTGTACGTACCTGTGTAGATCGTAGCACCACTATCACCAGAACAATGGATAATCATCAAATTGGCAATAAATGTTCTTATCTATAAATCCTCCTTTTTGTTTCTTTCAAATACAATACCTTGACAAATCAATTTATGGATTATTCTGAATTTGAATTACTGGCATTATTCAACCTATTCTAATGACAAACAGAAAAATAAAAAGCAGGACTTGTCAATTTTATGAACAATATTGCAGTTGATTTTGCTTTGAAATAAAATCCATCCAAGAACAGCATCACACACTAACCTGAGCAAGCCGTTGATCTCATCCACAATGTGTCTGAGCTTGTAGTAGGCGTCTGTGGGCGGAAGCTTCAGCTCTAGCACCAGTCTGTCGATCTTGTTGATGCAGATAGTGACGGCAAGACGTTCCTGCACGGCGTGTTTGATCAGCCGCTCTGTGTTCAGCATGACACCCTCCGCAGCATCAACAAAGATCACCACACCGTCAGAGATGCGAAACGACGCTGTCGCCTCATCAGAGAAATTCACATGACCTACAAGGAATCATTTCAGATATAATTTAATACTTCTTCCGTATGAAAATGAGTGTTGTGATGCAGATTGTAACGGCAAGACATTCCTGCATAGCATGCTTGATAAAGACGCTCCGTGTTCAACATTATACCCTCTGCAGCATCAACAAAGATCACCACACCGTCGGAGATGTGAAACGATGCCGTCGCCTCATCATGAAATAATGTTTGTTTAACAAATCAATGAAAATTGTATTTATATCATTTGCAAAGGAAAATTACGAGACAGTCAGTTGCTCCTGGACGAAATGTTTGGTCAATTCACCATTACAGAACAAGCTGCAACAAAGATCACCACACTGTTAGAGATGTGGAAAAACAAAATTGCGTCATCAGAGAGATTCACATGACCTACATATGAATAAAATGCAATAAATTAACATCAATAAATAAGAAAATGAAAGAAATTGTCCTTGGGGAGCAGTGATTGGGGAGCAGTGATTGTGCACCCAATGTGAGTTGGCTGGTATTGTATCATCATGTGACCGGGTAATAATAGTGTCAGACAAAGCTCTGAGATTATATTGTATCATAATAGGCGCTATACATCTAACTTATTTTTATTATTAATCTATTATAATGATGCCTGTTATTAAAAAAAAAAAAGCAAAACAAATAAATGATATCATTACCTGGTGTGTCCATGACGTTGATGAGGAAGTGTTTGCCCTTGCAGTCTGGCAAGACGAGAGTGACAGGCTGAGCCTTGATGCTCACTCCTCTCTGCCAACAATAAAAATGTTTAAAAAATTCAAAGCTTGACATTAGATTTGTACAACTTTGGCCTAGTTGGGCAAGTTATTTGAATCATTCTGGAGGCCTAAAGCCAGACTTGCATTTAGGTTGGCTATGGAAAATAACAGCTATAACAAAGCCTTTTTAAAAATTATATAAACCATTTTTTCATGGTTGCCACTTTTTTCTTTTGTCTAGTCCGTTTCTTTGTTTACATTTTATAAATGATAAACTCAGAGGTCTTGAGTTAAGGTCAGATCCTAATTATACTAAAAAAGTTTTCATTTGTTTTACAAAATTACATAAAGACAAATGATGATGTATAAAGATGTCCCCCCGATTGTAGATCCAGGGAGACACTGAGTGGTCTCAGAGGATGGATCAATCAGGGAGCAGAGAGCATCTCTGGTTGCTATGGCACTGGATTAGAACCTCATCATCTATGGTAATGAGATGATGAGGAGTTGCAGAGTGCTTAAACAAAATTAATATTAAAACCCTTGCAAGGATCAAAGGGATATCGTATTACTGGTGACACTGACTTATATCAAAATCATTTCACTGGATAGTCTTACCTCTTGTTCGGTGAAGAGTGTGTCTGTATACTTGAGCTGAAACAAAACATACAAACATTTAGTCAATATTTGATACATAATCCCTTGTTGTTACATTTATTTATATATTGGTTTCTAAAACACGTATGCAGGTAAAAATGGTAACCCACATAATAATAATTATAAAAAAATTAACACAAACATATGATCTTTAATTCTTTGACAAGGCTTTGATATATGTACAAATTAACAACTCTTTCAACTAAAACAGGAACACATTCTTTTTTTTTGTAAGGTCAACTATTATGACTACATTGTTTCCCGTCTAACTGTGTTATTATATTAAAAAAGGGATAGAAAACACTAATGTGTGATTTTACAACAGCTGGGTCTGGAGGTAGGGTAAATAGACTACAATAAATATCATTCTTGCTTTGATAACATAGTTACTGATTCCAGTGAATCACTATTTATTCATTTTTACCGCGAGTCATATTAGTTTGATTAATTAAAGCTATCATATAAATTACTTACATGTTTGCCATCCTTTGTCCTAAGGTCTGGGTGTGTCTGTTCCAACAAGCAGTCAACAAATGTAGTCTGAGAGATACAAAAAATCGTAGGACGAAAATATGATACTAAAGATAATATAATATAGTATAAACTGCATATTATGCTGATTTATAAAAACATCTACATGTTTGTTAAAGTGTTCATTTTATACAAATCTTTGTCATTATCTATAAAATCTACTAATATAAACAATGGATTCAATTTTCACCTCACAAAAGTGAGCTCTACTGATATAATTTCTTGCATACTTTTGTCACTTCTCACAAGATCATTCATCATAGATGCCATTTTCTGATAACTTATGCCATTCATTACCAGAGAATCACATCAATATGTTATTTTGGTAAAGCTGCAATATCTGCAAATTTCTTGCTACTTGCGTAAAGAGGGATACACCTCAAACCATCAAAAACATATATGCAGGATTATCTGTGTATACTATTCACAATCCGAGCATGGTGGCTTAGCAGTTAGAGTGTCTGCCTCATGCACGGGAGGTCCCGGGTTCAAACCCAGACCGGGTCATACCAAAGACTTTAAAAAATGGTACCTTCTGCCTTCTAGCCAGGCGCTCGGCATGTATAGAACGGAGAAGGGAAAGTTAATCACACGAGTTACCACAGGACTGGCCCCCTTCTGTAGCTTGTGCTACATTTAGTAGACGTGTGGCCTAGGGCTAATGAATAGGAGATAGGCGCCACCTTATGTGCTAAATTTGGCACAGGAAGGACTTTAACTTTTCACAATGGGTTGAAAACTATGAAATACATACATGCATTATGCCCGGCGCAGACACAGCAGACTCGACCCAATCTGACTGGTTTTCAGTCGAATCGGCTCAATATGCATTGCTTCTCAACTCCAATTTTGCCTGTCGAGAGCCAGTCGGAAGTTATCCGGGTCTGATTCAACATGTTGAATCGGCTCTGACTGATCAGGCCCAACTCTAGCCTGGCTGAAACCAGTCGGATCGGGTAGAGTCGGCTCTGTCTGTGCCGGGCTTTACAGTACATTGAAACTTATAAAGTAGGTACAGCGGCAATATTTGGGGATTGTTGAGTGCAAATGAAACAATTTGCCTAGGCATCGCTCAGCATGAAATAATAATCATGACGCATGAATAACTATTTGATGATTGGAAAATATGACTGAGGAACCTTCTGAAATGGTAAGAAACGGGTGGCATTTTGAGATCGAATTGGAGCAGATCGACTTGTACGATACAAACCTTCCCGTGGTGCAAGTGGCCTGCCAATGTAACATTGCGGATGAGTGTGGCATTGTCCATCATATCAGCCAAGTATCTGTTACAAAGTACAAAGACAAGAATGTTGCAGTGTTTTTCTTGAGAGGCAAGGAAGATTAAAGGGACTTAGTAACATTGTCCAAATCCTCAAAATAAAATTTTCCTTCTAGTGGTTCCCTCATACCTTGTTGTATTCATATTACCAATAAAATCATGGGACAGGTTTCGGTTTTTCAAATTTCCCTTTCGTTACAAAGATATGTACGATCAAAGTATTCAGATAAGAAAAACTCCGGTGGAGTTTTTCTTACTGTGTACAAAGTGAGTGCAGTGAGTTAGTGACTATCACTTTGCATTTTCGCTCATTACTTGGCCATGCAATGTCTATTTGACTTGAAATGTTCACACAATACCCTGTGGACAGGGATAACAACAATATACATTGCATCAACCATTCATCACTTTTTGCACATGTGAACAAAGTTACTAGATCCCTTTAACCTATTTGATGGTTAGTTTCTTATTCTATTTTCTCTCTTATTTAGATTTATTTTGAAATTGAGCCTTTTACAGAAATCTAGAATATGATATCAAATTAATTTATTCATTTAGTATCACATATTAAAAAGGTCATTATGAGCAAAACTTTTTGAAAAACATTTCAACATCTAAAATTTTAAAAGTTCCATACAGCATGTTCTGGTTTCTAACCCAGGTCAAATCTATTCATAAAAATACACAAATAATAATTTAAATATTGCAATAACAATGCTGTATGACCTTTGCACACAAAATTATGTCCTGTGATTGCAATGAACAAGAATGTAAAAATAGTTGATAATGATAATGTATTAATCTTACTCCATGTCATATGCAGTGGCTGGTAGCTGCTGTTCACTCAGAGTAAATTTCTTCTGCTTCACTGGTGCAATAACAGGCTCTGTCAATGTAACATAAAACAAATAATAATAAGAGGCATGCTATTTCAAAAATCAGAAAATATAAAGACAGTGTATAGGCACAAATTTCACAATTGATAGCCAGACAGAATTATTCTAAAGATAAAATAAAACATGGATCACAGGAAACAATGAACCAACTAAGTATAGATTAGACCATTTTGGTATAAGATAGCACTAGCCTAAAGCCCTCTGCAGACAGAGCCGACTCGACCCGATTTGACTGTTTTTCATTCGGATCAGCTCAGTTTTCAGTGCCGCGTGACACACATTTTGCCAGTCGAAAGACATTCGGATGCCAGTTGGGGCCGATTCAACACGATGAATCGGATGCGACCGACCGGGCCCAACTCTAGCCTGATTGAAACCAGTCGGATTGGGTCGAGTCGGCTCTGTCTGCAGAGGGCTTAAGGCAACGCTCGACATTAACGATTGCCCGATTGCCCGGGGCAAGTAAAAATTCTTGTCGGGCAAGTAAAATGTCATAAATGGTCTATGTTAGTTGCCCGATCGGGCAACTACAGTCAAACCTGTCTATAGTGGCCACCCAAGGGAGACAAGAAATGTGGCCACTGTAGACAGGTGACCTCTATAGACAGGTTCAATTACACTGTTTTTCTCTGCAAGGGATCACTTTGAGTGGCCATTATAGGCAGGTTGGCTGCTATAGACAGGTGGCCGCTAAGACAGGTTTGACTGTATAACTATAAAACTACACAACTACGGAAATAATTCCGACTCATTTATCGTCCGTCGGAGTTATAAATTAGCGCAAATTACTGCACTCATTTAGACTGTTTATCGTCCGCGATTAAGTTTTAAAACTTATAAAAAGCTGCATTTTCTCGAAGCGCATTATCGTAACTTTGTTCTCTAATTTCAAGAAGATGATAACGATATTCCAGATTAGTATGACATCGCTTTATCGGCAATCATTTTGATATTGCCTGCTCGTATTTTGCGATGATGAAAACGAAGTTTCAGATTTATTTTGCGTCATATTCTCGAAGCGCATTATCGTAACTTTGTTTGCTAATTTCAAGAAGATGATAACGATATTCCAGATTAGTTTGACATCGCTTTATCGGCAATCATTTTGATATTGCCTGCTCTTATTTTGCGATGATGAAAACGAAGTTTCAGATTTATTTTGCGTCATATTCTCGAAGCGCATTATCGTAACTTTGTTCGCTAATTTCACGAAGATGATAACGATTTTCAAGATTAGTTTGACATCGCTGTATCGGCAATCATTTTGATATTGCCTGCTCTTGTTTTGCGATGATGAAAACGAAGTTTCAGATTTATTTTGCCTCATAATCTCGAAGCGCATCATCGTAACTTTGTTCACTAATTACAAGAAGATGATAACGATATTCCAGATTAGTTTGACATCGTTTTATTGGCAATAATTTTGATACTGCGTGCTCTTATTTTGCGATGATGAAAACGATGTTTCAGATTTATTTTGCGTCATTTTCTTGTAGCGCATTATCGTAACTTTGTTTGCTAATTTTGAGAAGATGATAACACTATTTTAAATAAGTTTGACATCGTTTTATCGGCATTAATTTTGATACTGCGTGCTCTTATTTTGCGATGATAAAACTGATGTTTCAGTAGTCCGACAGACGATACATGTCATGAGTCGACATAAATGCCGTGATTTTACCGTTTTCGTTCTCAAATAGAAGCCAAAATGTTTTGAATATTAGTCAATAAAATTATCATCGTCATCATGCTTATTTAATAAGTCCGACAGAAGACAAATCAGTCGAAATGAATGCCAAAATGTTACTGATTGCGTTATCATAATGATGCGAAAACGTTTTGATTATTACTTAATATAATCATCATTGAAAGTATGCTTATTTAATAAGTCCGACAGACGATAAATGAGACAAAATAAATGCCAGAATATTACTGATTGCTGTAACTTTACTGATGGGGTTCTCAAAATGTAGCGAAAACGTATTTCTTCGGACCTCAGTAACTTATTAACATGGAATTATCATATATTTGTAAGAACATGATATTTGTTATGTTTTTCTTTGTTTTTCATTTTCGGGCAAGTAAGTTTTCTATTCGGGCAAGTAAAATTTGAAAAAAACTGATTTTACTTGCAAGTGAAAAAAAAAGTTAGTGTGGAGCATTGCTTAAGAGTTTGAATTAAAGTTGAATCAAGAGATACATCCGTTCAAGCCGAATTGAGCCATTACTACAATACTAAATACTAAAACTATAAACCTTATGCAAGTGTCATTTGTATGACGCACCTCGCGACCCCTGGGAAAAGTGCGTCATGGATGCGTCATGTACTCCCATATTGATGACGCACAGTACCGTCATGGAAGCAATAGGTCAGTCACAACACTGATCCATGTGTGCGTCATAGTCGGTCACTTTACCATGGTGCGTCACAAGGTTCGTCAATAGGACCAATAGGACCATCATTTTCATGAAATGGTGCGTCACAATTTTGACTCAAATATGCGTCAATGTTTCTTAATGGCGAGTCACATTTTCTGACTGAGGGTGCGTCATGGTTCATAAAAGGGTGACGCACATCGGTACAACGACGCACCTTTCCCGGGAGTCAAGAGGTGCGTCATACAAATGACACCTGCATTACCTGTGAGTGGCTGTGCATCTTCCTCATGCACAATGGTCTCCACATCGGGCCCGTAGATCTCCTCTGCCGTCGGATAATACTTCTTGTCCTCGTGAAGGACCACTGCCTGGCCCGTATCCTCATCGTCATGGTCATCAACATCATCAGCCATGTCATCATCGTCCCTCTGAAATAAAATTTAAAAAACATAAGGAAATGACTAGAGGTAATATAGCTAATTAATACTTAACACTACAGTGTTAATAGTTTTACTTAGACATATTATTTATTAATGCAACCATTATCCTTCTAAAGTAAAAATCACCAGTACTTTGTTCTCATACTGTAAATCAACATCCATTGTCATCATCATCACCACCACCACCAGAAGTGCCATCATCATAGTCATCATCATAATCATTAATTATCATTATAACCAATGCTCAAAATTACCCCAGGCCCACTGGGCCACTGAAAATGAGCTTTCACACACCAAATTTCATTGCTGCTAAATTCCACTGGCAACCAATTATCTTTTTGGGGGTCACTAGATTTAGAAAAATATTCTTTTACTTGCCCAAAAAGTTAATTTCTAGGATTGGTTTAGCATTATTGTTTACCATATCAAAGTCTGCCATGGCATCACCCCGGTCACCTTGGTCCTCATCGGAGTCACTGTCCAGCTCCGGACCGATGTAATTCCCAAACTCATCGTACAGATCAGCATCCATCTTTCACCAGTGCGATGCTCCTTCTCTCTTGGGAAAAAATATATGTTCCTCACTGGCAAAACCTGAAGAATACAAATTACAATCTATTTTCAGGACAAATCATGCAGAATACAACAAGAATTGCCAACAAATCATGTCAAATTAAAGGAGGCTTGTCACATAGCTGCTTGTGAAGTTCTGCTTATTTCAATTTTACCGACCGCAGGTGCGAATTTTACGGCGCAGCGATGTATCCAAAACCATCGATAAAAATCTTCAAAATGGCTCAAATTTTGTTCTTTGCAATAAATTGCGCTGCTAATATATATTATACTAGTATAGTGTCTGGGTTATTTCACATCTACTAAGTAAATGGTCCAATCAGTTAGACCATTTACACTAGGCATCGGCATTCGGCGTTACATGGCGCGCGCGCGTAGACCATATTTTTGTACACGTAGTTTGCGCGATATTCGACTGTGGGCAATGCAACTTCGCTATTGCAAGGGTGGAGGGATATACTATTTTTCCTAATGTAATGTGGTCTAACAGCTGACTGAACCACGTAGTATGCATGTGAAGTATACACAAGAGGTACTAGTAAAAATCATAGATCCGGTTCGTGTTTTGAATCAAGAAACTCGATCAATTTCGACATCGGTAAGTCATTTTTTGTCGCATTTTCGCAGTGAACTTTGCTGAAATATCGAATTTTAGAGCAATTGGAAGTATTCCGCAGTTTGGAAAATTGTATTTTTGGAAGATTCAGGTGTTTTTACGATATAATCTCGGAAGTTTTTTCTGCCTCAAGCAGTCTCACCAACGTTCTCGCCAGGCCGTTTTCGCGTGGCGGTGCCGCCACGCGTAAATTTATTCTTCAAACTTGCGCCACCCGAAAATTTTGATGAGATAATACCGCCATGTGTAAAATCAATAATTTCCCCATATTTGCAGACACCATTTTCATAATTCCTATTTGATTATTTGTCTCCACAAATACAACAAATATTATTGCCAAATAAAGGCGCATCCTCGCTCTTAAATCACTTCGAGGAGACGAGGAAATCTCCGATATAATTTTAGAAACACGCACCGTACACCCAACCCTCACCCGGTCGTCCGGCCGGGCGGCCGCCCGCGCAGCACAGGCAGTTGGACCGCTGCTCCGCTTCATCCGATCGAATCTCATAAAGCGGTCTGCAAAAATGCAGTGTTTCGCGCTCAAATTCATCTTTTTACGGAAATATAGTTACAGAATATTCAGTATTACCTCAGTTTTTAGCAAAATATTACTTTTCCCGAAGTAAAACATTCACTCAAGCGCTTGTTACGCGAGCGAGAATTTCAGTAAGCGATTGAACATAGCAGAAAATCAGATCGTTTGCGATCGTTGCCAATTTCTGGGCAGCGATATCATATAACGTGTAGTGTAGTCTACGCGGGCCCGTTCACAAATTGGCAACAAAAGTGTGCTAGGTTCAGTTCACCTGGTCCCGTCCGAGCGAGTTAGAAAATTATATCGAGATTATCAGTGCATTTTTGTGCCGTTTTGCAGGTAATTGTTCTCGTATTTGTTTTAAAAGCCTTGCAAACATGTAAGTAAAATAATAGAATAGGTGCGATCGTAATAATCTTGCATTTTCGTTCCTTTTCGGCACTTTTTAAGAGTGCAACTTACAAGGCAGTTGGCGCACTAGCTAGCTACCTCTCTCGCAGTGCGGGGCCTGCCGAAACTCTGGCAGACCTTCTAGTGTGTGTTCCGTAGGTTTTTTTTTCGATGCACATGTTCAATTTGCGTCGATCAATTTGTCAAACAAGTCGATAATTTTGCTAAAAATAACCACTCATACGGTAAAATATGTACTTTTACACTAACATTGGGTAATTTTCTAATTTTTGTTTTCCATTTCCGATGTTGCAAATTTCACATTGAAAAGTCGGGCAACGGGAAATTGGGCGATATCTGATGACTCCCGGCCCTGCTCCTACCCCTGCGGCGCGGCATCCCGTGCTTGAATGCAATACATGCGCCACGGGTAATTTTTCCGACATATATGTTTGTGGTTTTGCGCCACGGGTAAATTTTTTCCTGGCGAAAACGCTGAGTCTCACACATTCGTTTTATCGCACAAACCGAGGGTTGTGGGGCCACGATTTGGTGAATTTAGCCCTCGTTCGCCGCTGCGATACGCCGCCGCTGGTGCTGCATGCGCTATGCCGTGCGATTGGGTAGCGACAGCAGTGGGCTCTGGCGGTGGGGCGCGCACGCGAAATGTAAGCTCACAGCACAGCGCGCCATAAAACGAATGCCGAAAATGGTGACACAACAAATGGATTAAATACCATATTTTGGGCAAATATCAGTTGTTGTTTTTATTTCAAAGGGCATAATGATTTACATTAGGTAAGTCCCAACCCATTGAATACCATTTGCATTATTTTCGTGCAATTTTAATTTTCATTTGGTTATGCCTAGCAGTATTTACACGCAATTACACTAAAACGCTGGAGATAAGCATACCGCCCATTCGTACACTGTACCATTCAACAGTTGAATGCTGTGTTTTAGGACACATCTGTAAGGAAAACGGACGGGAAGTAATCATTTTTTCTTCTACATTTTGAGGTCTTTAAAACAACAGAGTCAGTAATTATTATCAAAGACTTGTGGAATGTGGATCACATAATTAAAAAAAGTTTTGTTTGCATTTGCTTGTAAATGGAGGGAGGAATCGAATCGGCCGACAAAAAATGTTTTAGTGTTGGATAGTGCAGCAGGCGGAAGAGGTTGATCTCCGCACAACACTATTGCAATATAGGGTGCAATATAGCTATGCCTAGGCTATGGAGTATGTGTGGACTGTGGGTCTGTGCTGTGGGTTATTTTGCGAAATTTTGGTATTTATTTTAATATTATCATGATTATTATCAAATTTTAATTTTAATCGAATCATCATGTATTTTGGAGGTGGAAAAATGTCTACTAGAAGTCCAAGAATTTGAAATTAGTCAAGTACAAACCCATATATTATTATCATTTGTCTATTTGGGGGGATTTATTATCATCCTACCCGTGAACTACCACAGGGTTTTTTTAATGCAAGTCACCATACCTGTTCTGTCATGTGTAAAATACTTTGTATGTTACACATGACACCGCACACTCCGTGGTGCCTTTGTTCTATACCGCTAGCGTCCGGTCGTAACCATTAACAACTCATTGTCAACTGGGTCAAAGTGAATTCGCCAACACCCCGCGCACAATCAATTGTCCGCCGAGCGAAAAAAATAACGCACTACGGCAATGTGATTCTGTATGCTATACACAAACGGTATAGGTGGTAGTGCTGGTGCAAGTCACCTTGCTTCGCACGGCGCATTGTTAGGTTTGTAGCGACCCATACTTCGCTCATACATGTTGCTTCACCCCGACCTGCTTTTGCCGATCCAGTTATTTCCAGTTTATTACTCTCGGTACTTTTCCTTCGGCACCGACTCTGATTCCTGTATTCACCTTTCCTTGGCATCGACCCGTAGAGCGACTCACCGTCTCCGCGTCAACCGCCGCATCATCTTCTTCGTTTCTCGTCTCGACCGCGACCCACGAGGGTCAACTTCTTCATCAGCGTCGTCATCGCGCACTTCGCGGTTCTTCAACCCCGTCATCGAAGTCGCGTTTCCGCTTTCCAAGTCTCCGCATCATCATCGCGTGCAGCCCCTTCCTTCGTTCATCAAACCCGCACTTTTCGGACTTCAGCAAACATTTACTGTAAGCGATTATTTATTGTCAGGCTTATTTTAATGTATCTTCGTGCAATATCTAATCCCGTTTATTCATGCATATTTTCATCCCGTTGCAACGGCACACATGTATTTATTTATAACCCATTAAACATACGAAAAGGGAACCTTACTTTCTCTTGTGTTTTCTTGTCTACCTCGCTTCCTCGTAACTAAAATTAAAATGGTGATATGTTGTGTGAACACGCATTACAAATCATACGCAATCTACACCCACACTCTAATATCCCACATTGGTGACCCCGACGTGATACTTGGAAGCTTGGTTGTATTTATATTCCCTGACTTTTTGGACTTACATTTATCCAACTGCTCTGTAATATACATCGAATGTTTTATGCTCTTGTATATTCACGTATTTTCGATACATTCTTATACCATGTCATGTTTGTTTATTATAGCGACTGCACTGCTATTTACATTACCATGCTTGTTATATTGCATTCTTTCATGCCCGATTTATAACATGCCATGTTTGTAACCTTTTCTGGTCCGCTATACATATTCATGTATATACTAGGTAACAGCGGCGGCCTCCCGCTTTATAAATAGTGCCACCTTAGATTGTTTTATTGTAACAGCGGCGGCCTCCCGCTTTATAAATAGTGCCACCATTTTCCTGTATATTTATCGATATTTATATCGTTCCTCATCTGTTCTTCGGCTTCGTCTCTGGTAGGGGAGTACTGTAGCGACCCATACTTCGCTCATACATGTTGCTTCACCCCGACCTGCTTTTGCCGATCCAGTTATTTCCAGTTTATCACTCTCGGTACTTTTCCAGTTATTTTCCACCACGTGGCTCATACATATTCATGTTTTCTTCGCGTGTGCGCCCATTCAACCAATCACGCATCACCATTTCGCCAGCCGCGCGTTTCAACTCCACGTGCCTTTCACCAGTTTCTTCACTCCGATCACCATCTCTCGTTGAGTCAACATCAACTCTAGTTTTCTCTCTCCGCCGTCGAGACCCTTCTGTGGCATGAATCTCCATCATGTCACAGCACCTTTCACGCCGCCCCTAGCGGACTGGATAGTTTCTAGTGGTACGTTATAATCACCGCCGTCTTGTGCCACTGATTCACCACTGGGAGCTTCCACGTCACGATACGCACCGGGCAGTTCTGGCGTACTCACCTCACAGCTCGACTCACCGTAGCTGGTCTGCTCAAGCATCTTCTTAGTCGGCCTACGACAATGGACGATTCACTGTTCCTTCGGCACCGACTCTGATTCCTGTATTCACCTTTCCTTGGCATCGACCCGTAGAGCGACTCACCGTCTCCGCGTCAACCGCCGCATCATCTACTTCTCTTCTCGTCTCGACCGCGACCCACGAGCGTCAACAACTTCATCAGCGTCGTCATCGCGCACTTCGCGGTTCTTCAACCACGTCATCGAAGTCGCGTTTCCGCTTTCCAAGTCTCCGCATCATCATCGCGTGCAGCCCCTTCCTTCGTTCATCAAACCCGCACTTTTCGGACTTCAGCAAACAATTACTGTAAGCGATTATTTATTGTCAGGCTTATTTTAATGTATCTTCGTGCAATATCTAATCCCATTTATTCATGCATATTTTCATCCCGTTGCAACGGCACACATGTATTTATTTATAACCCATTAAACATACGAAAAGGGAACCTTACTTTCTCTTGTGTTTTCTTGTCTACCTCGCTCCTCGTAACTAAAATTAAAATGGTGATATGTTTCCGCTTTCCAAGTCTCCGCATCATCATCGCGTGCAGCCCCTTCCTTCGTTCATCAAACCCGCACTTTTCGGACTTCAGCAAACATTTACTGTAAGCGATTATTTATTGTCAGGCTTATTTTAATGTATCTTCGTGCAATATCTAATCCCGTTTATTCATGCATATTTTCATCCCGTTGCAACGGCACACATGTATTTATTTATAACCCATTAAACATACGAAAAGGGAACCTTACTTTCTCTTGTGTTTTCTTGTCTACCTCGCTTCCTCGTAACTAAAATTAAAATGGTGATATGTTGTGTGAACACGCATTACAAATCATACGCAATCTACACCCACACTCTAATATCCCACAGGTTAATACTAACACAAATATCAACAGGATGGACTAGTGATAAAAAAGGGATTTGTAAAATCAACAATATCTTCAAGAAACCGTAAACTCAATGGCTAAGAATTTCAATGAATGATCCTTGTACATCAAGGATGCTGAATTAACGAAACTATTCCATACAAACTTACCAAATGTTAACTTTGATACCACAAAACACACGTTTGGTGCACGTCAGCGTGGGTCGTGGGAAGCCAATACGAAAATACGAATAGTCTTAACTTCAGACTTGTTTATTATTATTTTTTTTTTAAAGAGCGTCGCGGCCGCGCCGCCGAGAGATTCGCTATAGATTTACCAGGCCCGTAGGCGGGGAGTGGAGGGGAGGTAGGGGGGGGGGGGGGGGTTAGGGGGGAGGGGGGAGGAGGGGTGCGGGGGTGCGTACGTACCCCCCCCCCCCTCCCTCCCCAAATTCAGAAAGGTATACTTTTTGTCGGTCTCGGACACCCCCGGCCCCCCCCCCCCCCCTGATTACACAACTTAGTTTCGGCCTCGTAACATTTTGGCGACCGAACCCCCCCCCCCCCGGCTTACACGACTCTTAACCAGTGGTCTCGACCTCGGGTATTAGGTTATGTTTTTGTAAATTACGCATCCCCCCCCCCCCCCCCCTCCCCCCTTCCCCCTCCCTTGAAAAATCCTCGCTACGGGCCTAGTCTACGCCGGCATTTTTATTGAACCCTTGAGGACCTCAAAATGCTCAAATCAATGATGAATACACAATGACAATGGTGTACAGATGGGGTGCTTTGGGAGCCCCCCCCCCCCCCCCCCACCCCTCAATTCACCACAAATGAAATATAATAATGTATGTGGGGCCTTTGGGGCGGAGCTCGAATCAGACCACCGTATATTTTTATAGCATCCTCATCCCCTCATTGCACATTAGATATATACCTACTTAGGTCTATGCTCTTAATTAGCAACACCACTTCGGAAAGTGCGTTTTATGAGAGTGCTTAAACTCAGAATGACATCGAATGATGTATCGATGATACTCATCCACTCACATTATAGACCTACTTAGGTCTATGCTCTTAGCAACGGGTTATAGCAACACCACTTCGGAAAGTGCGTTTTAATACGAGAGTGCAATTACATCGAATGATGTATCGATGATAAATGTCTTTCCAAAGCTGTAATTATATTCGCGATGAGTTTGTAACATAGAGCTGTATATATATAGGAAAACTTTCTTATAACAGCTCTATACAGCTCTAAACGCTCCATCTCCACTAGCTTTTGGAATTTAAAGGGATAGGACAGTTTTGGTCAAACTGAATTTTAGTAACCAAACCTGCACCATAACATTACAAACTAATATTTATAACTCCACGATGCTCGAAAGGTATAAAAACAAATTACAAACGACTAAGTAAAAATGCCTGTTACCATTTTAAAAGAGCCGTTGAAACACATGAGGGCACTTTCTAAAAACGCATTGGTTTCACTCTATTTTTATAACAAATTGTAACAAGATGTTTTGTTAAAATAGGAATTATACCGTATAGAGAGATCATCGACAACTATTTAAAAACCTCTTTTGAAAGCATAGTAAACTTTTGTTTCTTAAATCTTCGAGACATCGAATCATCGAATCATCCTAGCTATATCTGATTGGATATATTTATTAATATTTCAGCTGTTTCTGAACCGATATTGATCAAATAAAGTGTATTCTGTCATTAAAATTGTTTGCTCTTTCAAATTTGACAATTTTCATTACCTCACGAACAAAATTATTGAAGCGCCTTCCACGGGCGTAGACATGACATTGATACCCATTCAAATGGGGGGGGGGGGGGGGGGGGGGGGATGATCTATTCATCCATCCCCCCAGTTGAATAGGTATTACGTAACTCACTACGCCCGTGGCTCCATCTATCATGTCTATAACAAAACTCAACGATCCCTTTAAAGAATAATAATATTGCGATTAAACCTCCTAAAAAGCAATAGCAATGTTATCTGGGATAATTCAAATCCGCCATTGCTTCAAAAATATACCTTGAGTGAAGTAAAATGTTGCATTATAATTTTTTATTATTTGGCGGTAGGTTCTCACGTGGGGACTTCCCCTCGCCTCTCCGAACTCACCCCGCCTATTATAATACCGTATACAATGTGATAGCTACGCGGCACTTCGCGGGTGAAAAAAGCACATGAGCTAGATGTAAAGTAGTTATGATTGCATGTTCAGTCACAAACTTGAAAGTATATGGACAATGATACGAAACCGAAACACCATGCACTTAACTAAAAAATAAAAATTGATCTGGACCAATTACGAGTTTAAAAAAAAGTATATATAGTAATGTTGCAGTGATTACTAAGTTGTAAACTGCATTTAATTGACTCCCTTTTAAAGGGATAGTTTAGTTTTGGTTGAGAGGGCGCTTCGAGAAATAATTTGTTTGTGAAGTAATGAAAATCTAAGTGAACATTTTTGGAAAAAGCACGAAAATTTAATGACAGAATCAACATTGTTGATCATCCGATCATATCCGTTCAGAAACGGCTGAAATATTCATAAATATATCTGATTGGAATAAATGTGGGACCCACAATTATTAGATAGTTTAAGAAAAATATTGTTGAATGCCTACACTTTTTCGAAAATATAACAAAGAGGTTAAAAAAAACTTTTTTTTTCATAAGAAATGGTTGAAACCAATCTTTTTGAAGGATAACAGTCTTTTAACTTGGCCCTTTGTAAGTTTTTCTATCTTTCGGACATGGTGGAGCTTTGATTATTAGTCTGTAATGATTTGGTGCAAGTTTTAGTTACTAAAATCAAGTTTGACCAGAACTGTACTATCCCTTTAAGTATAGACAAGAGGAGGAAGCGATGTAAAATTAATTCAGTATATGGACAATCATAAGAGTAATATCATGAGATTGAAACGACAAGAACAAAATGTATTTTATTTTTGGATCGTGTAACTAGAGGACTACGACAGTGAATTTGTTGATCCATCCAAGAGAATGTTCATGAAATTGAAAATTGAATCTTGAGATCTAAAAGACCGGACTTACTATTTGTAGAGTAGAACTTGAGGACTGCTATTTTCGCTCAAAATACCAATAACTATATTTAAACAACTGAATTGACATAATAGACTGGAGAGACACCTTGAATATCTAAAATAGGGCACACAGAAAGATCAAAGTCCCCTGAAGGCAATGGCTTGTAACGATTGTGAATCAATTTGTGATGTATAATAATTATGACGCATTTTCTGACTGCGTTCCTTCCTCATATCGAGTAGATACACGTGGTTCCTGTTTGACTACTTTTCGACTATATACAGTTCGAAATTCTAGACTACTTCAGTTTGAAATTCTAGATTTTGCAGTTAATACATAAAGGGGTACCGACACGAGGGTGACTAGTGTTATCTTCATGGAGATTAATGGATATAACATCATCGACTGTATGGATAGCATCGAGAGTTATCTGCAGCACGTCGAACTGAACTTATCATGTTGGCATGTAGAGAGGAATTACGAGAAAATAAACTCAACAGCGGAGAGACGCGCCCACGTCTTCATGAACACTGACGATCCTGATACTGGTGTTGGAGATGATTAATAGGGCATGTCTCTGTCCAATATATTTACTAGCCATAATAACAAATTACTGATAATCTGCTTAACTGACCTCTAAAAATTAAGAACAACGGAAAAAAAACCAGTGATGAGAAATGACATCTATAACACCCGACACCATTGGTGATTTCGGTTGTCATCTGACGTGGCCCGAGCTACAGAAAGTAGAACTGAACCAGTTGAAGAGATCCTGGACCGGTACCCAGAACGGACACGTCGAATTCGATAAGCTCCCCTCGTACTTCTGCTCCACCAAGAATCTACAGGGTTTTATCCTCTACTCTCTCAACGACCACACGGGAGCACAAGAACAGTTTGAGGAGCTGTTGTCGCACGATCCAAATAACATATGCGCCATAGGAAACCTAGCGGTGCTCTACAAAAGACAATTTAGACTGCGATTGTTCAATGACTGTGTCGAGAAACTGCGGAAAGTTGTAGCAAATGCGACACCTGTTCAACTTGCCCGTTCGTACGCTGATCGTGCTCACGCCATTAGACACTTCGAGCAGGACCTGCGTTGCTTCAGCTATGCCACGTTTATCAAGAAAGCAGTGGACATTGGAAATGCAATCGATGTTCCTGAGAAGGCCGAATGGTTGGTCGACTACGGGCTCGTCCTGTATCGACGGGACAGCCAATTAGTTGCAGGACAGGCGATTCTATCTGTCACGGAGTCAAACTTTAAGGAAGCAGCGGCATGTTTTACGTCTGTAACAAGAATTACCACCGCGCACTCTTCCTGTCGTGCACTGGCCTGGGTTTTCTTAGGCATTTTACTTCGTGCAAAGCCAGCTAGGTCTCTTGAGCAGGCGTTCCCAGATGACTCACACCTCAATCAATGCACACCTTTGGACTGCTTTGAACAAGCATTATTACTCCAGCCAGACCATCCCACGGTCCTACGCCGAATAGGAGCGGAGCTGACGTCAATGAAAGAGTACGATCGGGCTGAAACATTGTTGAGACGATCGCTTGAGAAAGAGCCATCATGGTTTGCAAATCGTCATCTCGGACTTCTATACCTAGCCTTGTTTGAAGACGACAGCCTTACTAGAGCCATGTTTGAAGACGAAGGCCTTCCTAGAGATGACAGACGCCAACAATTTCTTGGCAAAGCTCAGGAGCACTTCGATATCGCTCTCACCTACAAACGAGTCCACGGCGATTATTCAGATCTTGGCTATGTCTTGCACATGAAGAAAGACTTCAACAGAGCGATACAGGAGTTCAGTCTTGCTGTCCGATGCAAACAGGACGATTTCTTCGACACTGCTCTTACGCACAGGAGGTGGGGATGCTGTCTGCAAGATCTAGGTGAAGTAGAGGGTGCTCGGCTTCAGTTTGCCGAGGAGGAGGAGGTCAATAGAAGGGTTCAGAAGCAGGTGCATACCATGGAGAATGCGTCAAGTGACATCCATGGGATCAACTGTAGCGGATTCGAGTGCGACCTTTCTCGCTTTGACTACTGTTCAGCTGAACGGCCGGGTTTTGTGAGCATCCTACAGGAGGACTCGGCATCCATGGACATCAGTCCCGCTGCAGAGTTCATTATTCGCAACACCGCTCCGTTCTATTTCGACTTCTTTGTTAGCTTCTCGCACATTGATCACAAATGGACAGTAGCGTTTGTCCAGAAACTCGAGAGGACCTTCCATATACGAGGTTGTATCCGCTACAGAGATTACGAATACGGCGCAACGATTACGGACAACATCGCCGAGAACATAGACAAGTCGTATCGCTCTGTCCTTATCTTGTCGCCGGATGCGCTGAGGGACCACTGGTGTCGCTTTGAGCTGCAGCGGGCCCACATGGAGAATCTCCGGCGACGATGCATCGTGCCGGTGATGTTGCGTCCCTGCAGGCTTCCACGAGAGCTGGAGAACCTGACGCACATCAAGTGCCACAGAGGACAGTTCATGGTTGACGACTGGTATCGCCTCGGTGAAACCCTCAGACAGACGGGGAAAACCACAGAGGGGAATTAATGCCTCTCCACAACCACGTTAGACATGCAGTGATGATGGTCGACATTTCACTTATTATAATAATTTTGAACAAAGACGGATAGACAAAATTTCGGCGGTTGCCGTCTTTTGCTTTGCTGGAAAACATTTCTATTATTATTATTATTAGCATTATTATTATATGAGGTATCTTAAAGGGATAGTACAGTTCTGGTGAAACTTTTAAAATGTTCGTTACTCAAACTTTTTCAATAATTATCATTATATAAACTAATTAGCATAACTAAACCATGGTAAAAGATAAATGGCTAAATAAGAATGCTGTTTTCATTACTTGATAACATTATTTATTTACAAATGATTTAGAACATACTTTTTCTGGTGTATTCATTAGCAGACATAAGTGATTTATTTTTCCAATGTTTTCTATTTGTTATAATTATCCCAAAGATAAACATGGAATTTGATTGAACGCAATATAATTAACTTTATTGATAAAGTTAGTAAATATCATGATTATTTGACAATGATCCACATCACAGTAATTTCTAATGGCTTCTTGAAACAGGTTTTTTTACAATGCTATAATGATTCTTTTCCTATTAAATTTGTTGAAGGTGGTAACAAACAAAGAAATAAACCATGGTTTCTAATAGATTACGGGAAATGTGCAATACGAAATGGTTATTATTTAAACAATATTTCATACTTATTTTTTACTTAATCGCACAGAATATAGACTTACGAGATATAAAGGATATAAACATTTGGTGAATAATGAAACTAAGACAGCTAATGATCACTGATAATAGAAGTTCGATAGTGCCAATTAAGGGTAGTGATGAAACACATGGAAAATATTGCTAGGCATCCTGGGTAATAAATGTTTTTAGAATCAACTGATATGTTTTTGAATGAATGTTATATTATTTTATTTCCCCAAATCAATCTGAATTTAGATAGGGCCACTCCACATCTTCAGCTTTATTTGAGTTTATTTATGAAGTAAATTTTTCTTTCGATAATAAAATGTTCGGGTCTGTTCCTTGACCTCAGTAAGGCGTTCGACATTCTTTATCATTGTATTTTAGTAAATAGATTAAGAAAATAATGAATTAGAGGTGAATTATTAGATTGGTGTATAAGTTAATTGTTAGATCGAACAATATAATATATTATGTTGTGATTAATGATTGTGAATCTGAAATGAGACAAATCAGATATGGAGTACCCCAACGCTCTATCCTGGGACTACTACTATTTTAGTTTATATGAAAGACTTGTGAAAGTGAGTATCATTTCTGAATGTTTGAATTTAATTCAGTTTGCAAATGACACCAGTGTGGTCCTGACACATGATAATCCACATACTCTGATGGACAATTTGCTGAAGCTGTTTTATTAGCTTTTCGTGAATAAATTGGTTTTAAATGTAAACAAAACAAAATATATCGTCTTTACCAAAATATATGCTGATAATGCTAAAATAGCTAATCCTTAGGAGTGACCACAGTTTATGGATTGTCGTGTCAAGAACACATTGGTGTCGTCTGCAACACATTATCTAAATGCATTGTTATTATAAATAAGTTAAACATTTTCCCCCGAGTACTTTGAAATGATTGTATATTCTTCCACACCTAAATGATTATAAATCTGACTAATTATTATGAGTATTACGTATCCAGATTGTATTGTTACAAAAGAAGGCTGTCAGAATTATTTCCCAATATTCATACCATGACCACACAAAGCCAACCTTTGAACATTTGAAATTACTGTACTCAATATGTTTGGTTTGAATAGTTACAATATTGTTATTTTTATGTATTTGTGTTCTAGAAACAAAATTCCTAACAAACTATGCTCTTACTTTTCTTTTAATTTTGATTATTATGATTACAATACCAGATCTGTATCGAACTTCCCTAACCGTTTAAGGGTTTCTTGCCAAAATACTCACCAATAGTGCGTTGACGTTAGGTGTCATTTGATTAAAAACTATTTTGTGTAACACCACCCCCCCCCCCCCCCCCGTCATAAAATCCAGGGGACGCTGCTATAGGATGGTCGCTTCGCTCCATCGCCGAAGATGGTCGAAATGATGTATCCTCCCCCCCCCCCCCCCCCCGATGACGAGAATAAATCGACGCCTATGGTGTGTGAATGTGTATGAATAAGAATGTATTTATATTTTTAGGTGTTGTAAGATGCACTGTCTGGAATGTATGTAATAGATTATCTGATTTTAAAATGTCTGTTGGTTTACTTTTTTAATCGGGGTCAACACATAATTAGACTTTTGCACTTCTAAGTTGGCCCCATTTTCTTATAACTTGTTATAATAGTTGATGTATTGTATCTTTTGATGTTTTAATGAAGAATGTGAATGAACTGAAATGAAATGAAAAAAATAAATGTAAAAGCAGGCGCAGGCGCCCTCTAAGACAACTAAACGTTTCAACAATTTCTTTAAAAAAAATTTGAATATTATAAATGGTTAACATAATTATTCAGAAGAGAGATCATCAAAACAATTTATAAGCCACTTTGGCATATTTTCAAAAATGTGTAGGCATTATACACATTTTTGTAAATTATCCAATAACTGTTGGGGCCAAACATTTATTTTAATTGGATATATTTTTGGATATTTCAGATGTTTCTGAACCGATTTTGATAAAACAAAGTTTATTTTGTTTTTAAAATCACACGCATTTTCAAATATTACACTTTCATTTTGCATTACCTCACAAATTAACTTTTTCTTGAAGCGCCCTCTAAACCAAAACTATCCGTTCGAGCCTTGGAACATATCCGTTGATTGATGTATCACCACGGATTGTTTTAAATAATGAAAATGAATCCCACTGGGGGGGGGGGGGGGCCTTTTTGGCCCCCCCCCCCCCCCCTGTCGTTTGTTTCGACGTGCATCTAGACCGTTTGGAATTTCACGTTCAAACTTCATGACTATTTTCTCTCAAGTCTCCCGCATGTTTTGATATATAATTCACCCTGGTCGGACCTGTAGAACTGATTTTAGAGGTCGATAATTGCTCGTCCGTCACAAAAAAATGTAATTTTTCTATAGGTTTCTATGTAATTCCTATATCCGATGCCATGCAAACTCCAAATCTGTTATAATTGTTACTTTGAATTATAATTTGTATTATTTCTTTGTTATTAGTTGAATTCTAGATAATTTCTTCTTAAAAAAAACAACAACAAAAAAACAATAAAATACATAAGAATGAAAACAATGTGGATAAATCCGGGAATACTTATTTGCATATTTATGCAAATTAGTGATATATTTTATCACCATAAAAAAACATGGATATGATGAATAACATCATTTGAAAGTATTTTTACAGAAAACCTGAAGAAATCCTGTAATTTCTTTTGATTTTAGATGAAAATCCCAATTTTTTCACAAATTCGTCAAAAATTTGCATATTCAAAATTTGAATTAATTATTAAAAAAAAAAAAAATGGTTCAATTTTTTTTTCTTTTTCATATTCTTATTCTACTTGACTTGTTTTACGTGTGTGCCAATTTTCAAGTCGATCGGTCCATTCGTTGCTGAGATTTGAGGGGGGCCAAAACACCCCCCCCCCCCCCCCCCCTCCCAGTGGACTCAAGTGACCAAAATAACCCAGTGGGATTAGGGTTAAACTGTGATTTCTTCTCAGCAAAAACAGCATACGGTCAACAAACTTGATTTATTACCCGTTTGTATCGAGACTTAAAATGAATGTTATTTATCGTTTTTCCTTTAAGAATCTGTAATTCATTTAAAACATAATTATATGGTGTTTGATTGGCCACTCACCGCTTCCTTTTCTAGCTGTCTTTATGTGATATGTCTATACCATCTTAATTTTAGCCTCTGAAGAAGATTCTGCTAGGATCGAAAATTTAGGCCCTATATTGACCCTCATTAAATTATATTTCAAAAAAGACAAATTTACTAACCCTATATATGCTTTCTACCCCTTTTATTTGTACAAAAATCAAATTATGTCTGGTCTAATTTCGCGATTGAAAAAATAGCCATAATAATGGGAATCAATGGTTTTCTGAAAATCATCATTATCACGAAGTTTTCTTTAGCATGACAATTTTATAAATTTAACACAAATTAGATTGCAAATTTTAAACGACAATTTTGTTACGTGACATAATATTTACGTTCATATTTATGTTCAGTACACCATTTTCATGATAAGTTTAACGATACGTTATTCAAATGAAAACACATTGGTGTATATATTGTCATAAACAGAGGAAAATAATAAACTCATCTCCAAACCAAAATTAATAGATTTCAATTCAATCAATAAAACAAATTATGTGCATAATCATTATAGCAAAGATCACGATCGTCACGTGATACATACTTTTCATTGTTGCGTCATCAATAAAGCGCGCATGGAAGTAGGCGTCCTCTGCGCAAGCTTTATTGCCATGACATTTCCACGGCAACATAAACATGCCTCAGAAATCATTCTAGCTTGTTATTTCCCCTGAAATCTTTGCGAGGACGAAATTGGAGGATTGAACCGCTTGTGAATCATGTGAATTACATATGGACACAGGCTGGGATTATAATAAAGATTATTATTGAGGATTATATACGTGGATATACGGCAATGAGCGTCATGTCCATCATACCCGACTCATCATCGTCGACGGTAAGTGACATTATTTTGAAAAGTAGCAAAAGTCTAAAGAGGGCATGTGCATGTTGAACAATAAAAGGGGTTGGGAAAATACGAGTAAAACAAAGTTTTATTTCAAGGGGAACAGAAGAACAAAAAAGGGTCGGAGTGAAGACTGGGGGGTAAAGTGTTCATTTACCCGGTCGACGTGATGATGATCTGCCTAATTCAAGGCTGAGCTTTAGTAACAAAACCTGCACAATAACATTACAAACTAATAGTTATAACCCCACCATGCTCGAAAGGTATAGAAAATTGCAAACAACTAAGTTTAAAAAGAGCCATTAAAACACAAGAATGCGCTCTCTAAAAAAGAATTGGTTTCAACCATTTTTCATACAAAATTATGCATGTGATGTTTTGTTGAAATAATGATTAAATAGAGAGATCATCAACAACTATTTAAAAACCTCTTTTGAAAATTTTTGAAAAGTGTAAGCATTTTTGAAGAATAAAAAAATCATCGAATAAATCTAGGGCCCAGATTTATTCCGATCGGATATATTTATTGATATTTCAGCCGTTTCTGAACCGATTTTGATCAAATAAAGTTTATTCTGTCATTAAAATTATTTTGTGAAGCGCCCTCTATACCAAAACTGAACTAGGGTCTACCCTTTTGGCTTTAAGATAAGCCACGGTGCTATTCACTATGGTTGAGTAACCTACACATCGGCACCCTAACTTGCCTAAGATATTTCCGACAGTTTTAGACTAAATAATCGTACACATTTCTTAAAACTTTACTCACACATTGAGAAAAAAAGTGCCGATACCGATGCGATGTTCAGATTTGCGATTTATATATATATATATATATAACACAAACAAAAACATATTGGTAAAATGAGAAGACATGGTAATGAATAGCATATACGGTAGAGGAACAGGCAGAGATAGGTGATGAGAAACGACCCTGAAGGCTGAACGTATAGAACGAGACTTTACCACCACGGCTTCACTCGGATTTGTTCACTTTCTGTAATTTTCCGATGTTCTTTTGTCTAGAAATTTAGATCGGGGGTTCGGGGGTGTCTCCCCGATGATAAGTCAATACAATTCAGATAAAGAATGAAATTTAAACTCTAAAAACGACAATAATAGGCAATTTTCGTCACATTTTTACCATTTTGCTCTTGCTTGTTCAGCGTGGGGGAGAAAGAGAAGAAAACCAAATTTAGACTAAATGAGGAGGAGAAAAACAATAAGAAACGGAATGAGAAAAAGGAAGGAAAGTGTAGATCAAGTAAACCGAGGAATGTAAATGTATTAGAAGGAGTTGGGGTGAATTGGAGTGAAACTTGCTGTTATCCCCCTGTCACTGGCGTACAAAAAAATAAAATTCAAACATGGCTTATTTCTAATTCGATACCAGTGCTTAAATAAAGGGCATTTCTTGAGACATGATAACGTATTTTCATTTATTGCAAATATATATTGAGAAGTAAAGAACATTAAATTGGAAGAATAAATGATACAGAATGAGCAAAAGAGGGAAATACTAATCAAACAATTACATACTCTCCATTAAACATGATCACCACAATTGTTGTATGTGACTTACATCTAGGTCTATTCTGTTGTTTTCAGTATTAAGATTGTGTTGAAATATTATACAATGATATACCTTACTTTATCCCCAACAGTGCAGTCTACTCGACATCGTCAGCGAAAATCTGAGTAGTGACACTTTGCTGACATCGACTGCATCCGAGTGCGACCGCGGGTCGGTGATATTCGTCGCGTCTGGTTCTGCCAACACCAACGAGGGCGACAACGGTGGAAGTGTTGTGCAGGATGACAGCCTTGCGATGGAGGATCGTGTTGGTGAAAATGAGGAACTGACATCGCCCGAACTCGTAGACAGTGGTGTCAAGACGGAGAGTAAAGGTTGTATCGACGGCGGAGCCGATGGCGAGAAAGATAGCCATGCGGACGAGGATCGAGTGGAAAGAAGAGACGCTGATAACATGCAAGAAGCGGCGACACCGTTCGGAACCTGCGATGAAAAGATCCTCAAAGGAGAGGGCACTTTGGAAGGTAAAAATGGCGATAACGCGGCCGAGAGCAATGGTGACAAGACGGAGCTCGTTCGGGATTGTGATGACGGAGTATGGACACAAGATGCTGATCGTCTTGTAACAGACGCGGTGCAGAATTGCGAGGGATCGGACCAGTTGTCGTGCAGGCATGAGGTCAGTATGACAGATATCCTGGCAGAGGAAGATTGGATGATGTCAACGTCACCCAAAGACGACCGGTACCTGTGTGAGAGTCGAAGGCCCTGTGGAAAAGAGACAACCCTCAATCTTTCAGGCGAAATTTTCATAGGCGAAAGTGTTATGAACTCTACAGGAGTAATTTCTGCCGCAGAGAGGCATGCCAGCGAGTCAAATGTTGCGGTTGACGAACAAATGTGTGCGGACCAGAGTTGTCAAAATGGAAAAGAGACACATTTGGCGACGGACTATGATACTCGATTGCCGGATGACGGACATGATGATCTCACTTCAGAGGATAGTCACCAAGGATTCCATAGCGATCCACTCTCATATACAGCCAATGAGGAGGACGAACAGGAGGAGGAGGAGGAGGAGGAGGAGGAGGAGGAGGAGGAGGAGGAGGAGGAGGAGGAGACGGGTGTAAAGGAAGGGGAAGAAAACATGAAATTGGATGGCCATCTCCAGGGCGCGGAGACATCGCCCAGAGGAGATGAAGTTACGCCTCAAGGCCATCAAGGGAAAATTGGTCGGATCATCATGATTGACGGAGTCAAGTTTGTGGCGGTTACCTGCATTCGACCACCAAGAGGTATGTAGCTGAATTTACTGGATAATGTCTGATTATACATTATTATTATGTTCTTCATTCGATATGAATTTATTTATTATAATGGGTTTGAAACCAAATATGGCTTATTGTAAATACTGATTATTTGGTGATGAAAAGGAGATAAGGCTAAATAATGAGATATCGATTTGTCTAAAAAAAAAAAAAAAGTGTAATATAATGAACACATGCTTGGTTGATTTATAGAATACGAAACGTATTGATAGTGCATGTATAAAGAAGAGACGTACACGATGACAACAACATTCGTATAATTATGTTATTTACAACATCAATTTGTATCTGCTATTTATTAGGGCACTGCAGAACATGTAAATCATTTGGTTCACTGCTCTACTTCTCGGCTCGGTCCGCATATCTTCTGGAAGCAGCGGAAAAGTTCTGTTCCGTGAACTGTGCGAGGAGTTTTATTGAGAGGAGGCGGTCTAACCTGACTCCATCACGGCAGCCTTCTGGAGAGGTTGGCCATGATGTCACGCTCCCGAAGCTTGCGGTACGAACCGAATCAATTTCTTGAGGAAGTGTGGACGGGTGCTGCCAGGTTTATAAGGAAGGGATGGAGCGCATAGAAATTACTCGTAACGTTAGTGCCTAGTCTTTTTAGATATTGACCATGATGTCACGCTCTCGAAGCTTGCGGTAGGAACCGAATTAGTTTCTTGAGGAAGTGTGGATTGGTGCTGCTAGTTTTATGAGGAATGATAAATTGGTTGGCATAGTGAGGAGTGAGGAGTAGGAGACATTGATGGACATAGGTGGTGCTGATAATTTGACACGATTGACCATGTAAATGTCTAGGGCTACCATCACGCTCCCAAAACTCGCGGTACATTTTTAACCCACTCTGACCAAGCTGTCAATAGAAGTCGAGAGATGACAAGTATAAATTCGTGTTCTTCTCTGCAACTTGTGAAGGGGGTGGAGAAGAATTTGTATGGCACTGGGACCGGTGTTACCATTTTTGGGTATGTTTATTTAATTTAAAAATGAAATTATCATCCTCGTCAGATCAGGATTAGATTATGTTGAAGTTAAATACATATATTACATTATCAAATGATTACATTTATCAAATGTTTCCCTTTTTCTCAAAGCGGGTAACTTTGCATTTTGCCTTCATGTATATGTCCAATTATAATTGATTTTTAAAAAATGGATAAGGACAAATGAAGCGCGGAAAGACAATATCTTATAATTTCTCTTCATTTTCAAAACGACAGGTTTCGCTACTGTCCAAAGAAGTATCGCCAAGCGCAAACCAGAAAGTGAACCGACGAGGAGAGACAGCAAAACAAGTTGAGTCTACAAAGCTGTCCTCAGAAGGAACGAAGAGACCCAAATATCGCATTGATCCAGCGGCCATTTTGAAACTACAGCGGTTTTGCGAAATCTATCAGAAAGGAGCATCGCCTCAAAAGACCACGTGTGCCAAACGGAAAACGACAACTTCCCGTGCTGCTACCGGCACGAAAGGACGCTGCAGTAGCGCGACATCGTTACGAAGACGACGCAGTAAAACATTTTGTCCAATAACGTCGAAGTCAGCAACATCCTTCCCTGCGATCATGACGAGCAGCAGTGGCAGCGAAGTTCCCTTGACCGACGGCAGCCGTAGGGTGTACAAGAATCCCAAAGCCGACCGACACGTTTCCGATGGCATCAGCGGTAATGATGCAGCAATACACGTGACGATGCCTAACACGACCATACCCATAGAAACATTGGAAGAGCCAAAGAAGGCATCCAAGAATGTTGCCAAAATACGCGCTAAATCACTAAGCATACCCCCGCCGCCGATCGTTAAGAGATTGTTCTCGCAAGGTAATCATGGAAGTGAAAGTACTAGCAAGAGAAGAAACAAAACAAAAGAGAAAAAAGAGACTACTCAAACCGAAGTTTCAAAATATCGTTTCCCGCTGATTTCATCGGAAGTGTGGAAGCGAGAAGATGATCACACTCATCGCGGACCATCTAATAGGTCTCATACAAGATCTCTCTCTCCACGCGATATGCTATCCAGCCGGCAATTGGAGAAGAAAGGGGTGATGAAAATAAAATCAGCGGGAACAAATCAGAAGCCGAATAGATCAAACCAAAATAATGAGGTAGATGAGAAAGAGGCATCGCTGTGTTACACAGGGAATCCCAAAGACAAGTCACGAAAGCCAAGAGAACCACAGCAGTCTCTTCGACGCGGTCATGATAAGCACCCCTCACCCAAATCCAAAAGATCTACCAAACCACGATCCAAGACAAGTACTCCAACCAAGGTTGTACAGCCAGATCCTGCTGCACAAAGAATTGACGCAGTCGGTCCTTGTACGAGCCCGGGGACTGCGATCAATCTGAACCAATTTCACGAGCGCATGCGCTCTCGCTTCAAGACGATGTTTCCCTTTAGAGACCCCTTTCTACCGGACGTCAAATGCAAGACATGCGAAGTGGGTTGCAAAGATTTTCGTCATGGTGAAGACACCCCATCTGAGACGAGCGTGGTAGAAGAGGGAGGTGATGGCCACGATGCGTGCACACATGACGCATTACAATCTGTTAACCCATGTGTTAACCCGATTTCTAGAGACGCATGTGAAACGGAAATTGTTAGTGGGGGTGTACAGACCGGAAATCGGCATGCTCGGAGTGGTTTGATGAACCCGAAGGCTCCCGTAAGGTCAGAAGTCGGTGACGTGAATAATCAGTCAGGTGGCAAGGAAAACTGGACAAACCTTCTGAAGTTTATGATGGATGCCGCCGATCTTGAGGACATAGACCGCGACGAATGTGTCGCGGCCATTCATAAGAACTCAACAGATGACATCAGTCGAGAACTGCCTTCTCTTGAACCTGATAAGACAGGTGAATTCACTGTCGAAAAGAGGAAAAAGAAGAAGAAAAAGAAGAAGCAGAGTAGGAGGAAAGGAGAAAGGACAACAAATGAAGGTGACAAACACGACGATGGGCCAACAGCATCGGAGCATGGTAGTGCAGAGTCCCTCAGCACCACATTTTCTACTCGGAAGCACAAGAAGAATAAGAAGAAAAAGTCGAGGAGAAAGCGGAAACATCTTACGCTTATCCCTTCCGTCCCGCCAGACAGTCTGGAGCAGAGTCCGAACGTCGACCCGAACGCGTGGCCGAAGTGGATCGGTGACGGGAAGGCGAACACCAGCATGATGACGGGCGTGGATCTCCTCCTCTGGACCATGAAGAACGATTTCCAACCGGAAATAGGGTTAGGGACCAAAACGTGATCGCTCTCAATCCAGGCTAATACCGAAGAACGATAAAGAGGATGATTAGATGATCAATGCGTACACATGAAGTTATGATTTCGATAATTTAAGCATCACGTCTTGTTCTGTTCTCTTTAAAAATTATGACTGTGTAGACTTAAGAACCATTGACGTGCTGGTCAGATTGGTTGGGGCTGGATCATTCTGGATGTCCAGATAAAATGAGAAAAAAGTCCAACCTTACCTCAAACCAACATTGCGGTCCGGCTAGATTTTCGTTTCTATATTATATTAACGAATCATGGTGACATAATTATCGCCAAATTTCAAGATGAGATTGATATGAGATATTATAGGCAAGATATAGAAGTAATGTACTGTCGAGGAACAACGGAAGAGAGTAGAGTAACATCCTTGGACAAGCTTGCAAACGAAATTGCAAAGCAAACATATAGAATTAAGATAATAGAGGATATACATGTATGAGAGGGCGTTCCTTGTATTCAACATGTTCAATGGTGTGAAACGATTAACACTTTTTTTTGATCAACGTAAAAAAAAAAAAAAAAACGAACATCTTCCAAAGAGTGCCCTCAGTCTGATAACTATATTGATCACGGTGGTATCTCCTCACCAAATTGACCGTGTGTACGCATGATCGTTCACAATTTCGCCAAAAAAGGGGTCGCAAAAAAAAATCGCGGAAACGGAAAATGGATATATTTCATTGCTACATGTATATTTGCGGAGATGAGAAAAAGGGATACAAATTTTATAGAAATCATAGCAGCTGTCCGTGATTCAGTATGCAGGAGTCCGAAGAAATCCTACTTTCTGCGGAATTTCGCGATGGCATGTTTATAGGAATTTCCCTCCAATTTTCTCAGCACACAGGACATTTTCTGTTCTTCTGTAAAAAGGCATTCTAGTTGGTGTTCTGGTTTTGCTATCTTCTCAGCTTTCTAAATCTGAAATATGAAAGTATGTATTTCTTTGTTTTTTCAAAAAATGCCCCCCCCCCCCCCCCCCCCCCCCGTCGCTACGCCACTGACTATAACAATATTATCGTCTCCCGTCACTTAAGTTTCGTTGAATCGAAGCCGCGTTTATTATATAAACTGCACTTGTTAGTTTCCTTTATTTATCAGAGAAAGATAATCCATCATAGAAAATATGGGGGAAAGGCAAATACATACCGGTAGCCGAGTTTAGCGAGGGCTAACTGGGGGACACGTGTGTAGCTTTATGTATGATTTCTTTATTTGATTCGTTTAATTGGTGGTCACGTGTCTGCATGCCTCCATGATTTGACAAATGGGGGGGGGGGGGGGGGGGGGGGGGCTATCTTTGAGATGTGTTGCATGTCTGTTTCTTATAATTTGTTCCCCTTCAAGGCATCCAAAATACTTATCCCGCTATCAATGTATAGCGCCAGCTTGTGGTGAGATGCCAGTGCAAGTGATACAAACTTACAGCCAATCAGCATTACGTATAGGGCCCTGTTTCATTTTTTGTTGTTGCAATTGTTGTAAGTGTTCAATTATTGTACATCCCATGATTACAGCTCCAATATTTCTTGCTTATAAGCTGTTGACCTACTAGATACGATAATTGGACACTTAGGCTACAACAAGTGGAAAAGTTTCATGAAGTGGCTGGGCCCGGAAGTGTGGTGTTTTTTTCTTTGAATTGGCCACCTGCATTATATATAACTGTTCAATAGTTGGATCCAAGACACGTTTGGGTTTAGAAATGTACAATATTCTATATTTTATTTATATGGAAGACAACGTTACAAGTTCGGTGATGAGAAAAAATACATATAATATATTTTACAAATGAAAGACATTTTTATTACAAATTGCAACATCTCTGTTTTCTTAGAGAAACTGTCAAGAGAAGTAACCACTTCTTGTAAAATAGTATTGTAATTGTAAGAACTGCATTTAAAACATGTACAAACTGTATAAAAGTTATGTTTGTCCATCATCATATTCTTTTTAATAGATAATACAATTTCGGAATATATGTGGCAGGCTCTGGCAAAACTAGGCTCTCGTCTTCATTAATTTAAATTCAGACTTGTATACTTATTGAAAGAAATCATTAGTTTTCATTTCATAAGATAATCATTAGAAAACAACAATATTTTGTATAATTATGGTCATTCAAATTGTTGCTGACGTTTTAAAATAAATACATAATTGTACAAGAACAAAATGCCTCCGACTACTTCTACTGTGCAGAGGCACAAATACATCCATGGCTATAAACATGATTGTCATTGTTTATACATTTTTTAAAAGGAATTTTCCAAAATTAACTGCTCCCCGGCTTGTTCAATTGTTTTTATTTATGTAAAACATTTTGTATCATTCATTCAAATCGAGATAATTAATGTCTATGCAAAATGTATACATGTACATTATTTATTTAAAGGGAAAAGACATCATAGTGATCCATCAACTTTTCCAAAACTCATCTCAAATGACTGGGAGCATAGAGGGGGGGGAGGGGGGGGGGGGCTGTATGGGAACAATTGAAATAAAATCAGACATTGATTTACTCTTTTTAACTACCGTAAATACCGGCGTAATCGCCGCATACTTTTTCCTCGAAAAAAACCCTGCAAAGTCGGGGTGCGGCGTGTACGCGGAGATAGTCACTCTTGAAATGTCAAATGTCACTCTTGACTGGCCTCAAAACAACACATTTCAGCAGGTGTGGGACTATTGGTTGTATTGCACTGTATTGTATTGCGTGATAAAACATTATATAGCCAAATTGTCTACGTTTACTCTGGCCTAGAATGGTCTCTCGCCTTTTTTTGCTGATATTTGCAAAATCTGATACGTTTTTAACTTCAAAGTTACGAAACAAATGCACACTGCCAGCGCCGCGCTCGCCTAGCTGTCATCGATCTAGCTACGTGCGTTATGAATGCATTGCATTTGCACGCACGTACATCACAGTACCTGGTTCTCTGTAGTACAGTGCAGTACAGTAGGGTTAAATTTCACGCGCCGCCGATTTCATGCTAAAATTTGGCACATTTTCCCAGCCGATTTTCTGGTTTCCCGCCGTTATTCCCGCTTTTTTTGTCGCCAGTTTTCCTAGCGCACTTTTCTCCCACATTTTTTTTTTCTTCCAATTTCAATGCCCAAAGTCGGCATGCGGCGTTTACGCGGATGCGGCGATTGCGCCGGTATTTACGGTAGGTAAACATGATTAATTTTCTATGAAAATCACACACATCATTCTCAGGAATATTATAATGATATTGGTACATGATTGAAGTCCTAAAATATCTTAATGGATTTCTGCCTTTCTGTTTACATTAGCTATTTTTATATTCTCAATGAACTGAATAAATACAAAGTAAAAGAAAACTACAAAAAATTAAATGAAAAAGAAAAAAATAAGCAACAATGAAAACATGAGGAATCAAAACATAAATGCATTTGAATTGTATAAATATTGATAATTCAAGAGAGAAAACAAATCACAGAAGTGAAACAAGGAAATCATAAGAAATTAAGACAACAAATTACATAGAGGGTTTACTATTTTGCTAACGCTAAAACAAAAACAGTTGTTTTAAAAACATGCTTTCAAACGTGAAACAATATGCCAACCGTGTTATTGAATGCGCCAAACTTGCATGAACACACATCAATTAAGTATTTTCTTTAGATTTATATAAGTAGCAAAACGGCAATTAAGACTCACAAATAATTGTATAATGGATACAATGAAAAGGGTCTTCTTATCAGCATTAAAGCTAAAGTTTTTCAAGATTGTGTGTCCTACTCATTGTCTCCACACTGTTGAAATAAAATAAATACAAAATATACATCTTAATAACTCACTTGCAAAGAAATCAATCTTGAGAATTCAGCAAAGGGTGAAGTGAAGAGCTTCTCTATGTTTGGAAGACAGACATGTAAGGCTGAACCAATAATAATATGAACATTTCTATAGCGCAGCTACTATATGAATATTTACATTTTTGCAGTTATAAAGGGCTCCTACTAAATGGCCGGAAAGACGAATCAGTGGGTACCTTTTCAAATCTGGGATGATCACATTAACTGACTTTAATGGTCAAGCTAGTGGAACGTACATCATTACAAAGAACTCTTTTAAGACAAAACCCTCTTGTCATTTTGCTGGTCCCAAGAGCTTTAAATTCTATTGAGCTTTGTTTTCCCTCATATAACAAGGTAAATTTCTGATCCTAAGGTACTCTGTATAACGAGTTTCCGCTGTATGTAGATTTAGAATTAGTCCAAGTCAAAGTGCTGCTTTCTGCTTGGAAGGTCTTCTTTTACCCAGTCATTGAGGGAAATAAAAGACTAATTTTTGTCCTGGTTTATTTTCAAGTTATCGATCTCGAAACTCTCTGGCAAATATGGAAACTTCACTGGAAGACATACTGCATACACCGAGGTGGAAGACATTGAAAACTTTTTAAATTTTCACTTACAATGCACCTAAATTTCATATCATGATCAGGTAGGTACAGGCAGTATATCTCACATCATTAATGACCAGTTGAACTGCTCGTCTCTTTATCCAAGTCTTTCATTACCCTATCACTGAGCGAAACAACACTTTCCGTCCTGGTGTATTCCTGCGTTGTCGTCCTATCCTTTTGTCTCTCTTTTCTCGAATTACCATCTCCCTTTGACTCCGTCCTGGAGGAAGCTTTGAGTTCAGTGGAAGACTGCGTGCTACGGACTGACATGGAAGACACTGAGAGTGCTGCATCGTTGACTGCTGTCTTGGCAAGCTGACTGGCCAGAACAGCAACCTCTGCCGATCCAGGTCTTTCAACCTCATGGCCTTGAAGTTTAGTCACGTGTTTCTCACTAGCAACAGTGCTGTGGCTAACAGCATCATCATCATCATCGTCGATCTGCAGAAGGTGTGGCGACTTTGTGGGTGAGGGGGCTCTAGAATTGCCGCGGCTTCCTGCCAAGCTGTCTGGGTCGACATCAGTCATGAAGACGCTCTGATCGTCGACCGTGCCCTGGTCTTCGGTGTCACTCTCGAAGGGCTCATCATCGTACGCCGCCTCCTGAGCCTCCTGGTCGTAGCTCATCCCATCACCATGACGACTGCGGCTCTTCACGCTTGGGGACGGGGAGGCTGCAGCTGTGTACGTGGATGCCGTTAAGGAGGAGATGCTTCCCGCATCATTGGCGGTCGTTACGGCAGCAATGAAATCCTCGTCCTCCTCCTTATCTTCACCCGTAACCCTGTTACTAGCTCCTATATCATCAGAAGGCTTGCTTTCATGGTGAACATTCTCCTCCTGGTTATCAACACCTTCTTCATCGTCCTCCTCCTCAAAATCGTCCTCGTAATCACTTCCCTCACTGTCTGCAACATTCCCATCTGCTACCGTGGGAACATCTTGTGGGTTGGGGCTGCAGCGAGGGGTGTGTTCATTACTGCTGGGCTCAAGGAGTTTTTCCAGAAAACATTTGTTTCTCTGCTGCTCGTTCTGCCTCTTTATCTCCATCCTGACAAAAAAGAAAATGAAAATAGAAAGTGAGAGATAGAAAAAGATCCCAATTACATAGAGTACATGTTTGTTTACGAATACTAGCTGCTGTAATTGATGTTATCATCAGGAAAAGGTTAGTTCAGGAATAGATTTAAGGAAACGGGCTAATATTACATTCCTGTTCTTCAAAATTTGCTTAAACTCAAGACTAGGAGCTATCAAAAGAGGTATCCATATTGCTCATGAGATGCATTAATTCTAATCTAGTTATTTAATTTGTATACTGCGCAGCAAACAGTGGGGACTAGGTAGAAAGCTATCCCTAACAGATAATGTTCAAATCTTCACAATTATTATTAACAAGCTCTCTTGACAAATTGTCTTATCCTTTGCTGATATTCACAAGAAAGAGGTGGTGCATTTTGGTCTGAGGCTACTTTAACATCCTGCCTGTATTTCACAAGATTTTTGGAAAATGTTGATGCATTGAACTATGTGCTAATTTATTGCGACTGAGAGTCAAGTCATCCTGAACATTACAAATTGTAACTCAATGGCCGGTATTCTGAAGTTTCAGAGTTAAACCAACAAGTTTTTTCATTAACTTCCCAGCAGACTGGACTCTGAAGTCCGGTTAACTAAACAGTTGTCTAAAGTCCAGTCTAAGTCCCGTCTAACTTTAGTCACGAGGTCGTGACTTACTGTTTTCGTATTCTGAAGTCATGATTAAGTCCTGTTAAACTCGAAGTCCTGTCTAATTGTCCTGTTTAACTTTAGTTACATGTGAGATGTTAAACTGAGCGCGAAATTACGTCAGAGCGCGGCATTACGTCAAAATGCATACAGAGCATGCGCAGAAGTCCTGTTTAAAGTGAAACATGTGTTTAGTCAGTCACGACTTAGACACGACTTCAGAATACAAAATTTAGTTAGACAGGACTTAGATGCGACCTCGCGTTAAAGTCCTGTCTAACTAAACAGTTGTTTAACTTTTGTCATGACTAAGTTAGACACGACTTCAGAATACCGGCCAATGTTTTCAGATGTTTTCTTTGCATATCATTACTTCTGGGATATATTTACCTGATCCCGACGGGAAGCCTTGATAATTCTTGCTCTCTTGCGGCTTTTGCTGCCTCTTCCTTTTCCTAGAAGATTAAAATGGAAATACAAAATAAAAACATTTGGATGAGTTGAATAGAATCTTACCCACTAGATCATAATTTATGTTTATTTGAACAAGCTTTCTGTAAGAAAATATGGATTCCTCCACAATGAAAACTAGAATTTGTTGGGCCTAAAATTAACATATATCCATTTCTTTGTATTTCATTATTGAATGAAGGGTTATATGTATCAGTTACTCAAGATATAAATGTATAAAAGGAAACTAAAAGTTACTTCTTACCTTCTCTTTCTGTTGCTCTTTGTATTTCCTTACTTTCTCCCGTTCATCTGAAAAATACAATAATAAAGTAATATGAGTCTTAATTAGTGGTCACCTGTCTATAGCAGTCAACCTGCCTTTATATGTGACCGGCTATAGCAAAACCCTGCACTTGTTTGTAAGTCATGTAGTGTGAAAAAAATTCGCATTTTAAGTTCACATAATGTGTGTGAAAGTCTTATGATTGTAAAATTGAAACAATCATATATTCGTCAAATAGTGACCAATTTGTTCGAACAAAGCATGAAAAGAAAGCTTGTGACGAGGCCTTTCTAATGGTATGAAAATCTACATTTTTGATTTTTACCGACAAGTGCAGGGTTTTGCTACAGCCGGTCACATATACATGTAGTAACCACTCAAAGTGATCCCCTGGAGAGAAAAGCAATGTTATAGGACCTGTCTACAAAGGTAACCCGTCTACAGTTGCCACTTTTTTGTTCCTCTTCTATACACAGCTTTGACTGTATGTGAATTACAACATCTTACAAATGGGTTAAATTGCTGGGGGGGGGGGGGGTGTTCCTTGAAGAGTTTAAGTTGAACTACAATTTCAAGTTGGATTTTAAATTATTGTAGGCCATTTGTAGCATTGAAATAAAATTTATTAAAAGCCAATGTCCAAATATGTGTGACTTTTTTTAGAAAGTTTATAACAAGAACATGAAATCTCCTTGATAATAGGAGATATTGATGCTTTTTAGCAAAATGTCGTGTTTGAAAACAAAAATGGGGGCAATTTTACACAGCTACTAATGGCTCTCCATACTCCATAAGTTAAGTATAACTTAGAATTTAAGTATCCCCTAGAATCATTGTGAATTCCCCCCAGGATTGGTTTAAAATTGCCAAGCGAAAAAAGAACTAACCATTTTCTTTTCGGTACCTCCATGCCTCCTCTGCATTGAGCATGGCATGGACACCGGTCGAGACCTGCCTCACCTTTCCCTGCACATCAGGCAATACAGAAACAAATATACAATGTAGAATGAACAATCAATCAAGCCCTAAACAATACATTTATTGATCAATTGCAGATCATTTGAATGAAATAAAGTCTTCAAATACAGTTCTTTCAAACTTACAGAATGATAAATGCAAATAATAATAATAATAATATGACAAATTTATATAGCGCTTAATGCAAACAAGCCTCTAAGCGCTTTAGAAAAGGAAAATTAGAGTATACGGAGTATAGAAATAGAGAGTGGTTGAGCTATGACTGATAATGTTGGATATTGATTGGACAATCCATTATAATTTATCACAACTTTAACTTTAGCATTACATTTGTCCTATTTTCTGAATAAATAGTACCTTACATATGACTCTTATAACAACATTTTCTAGGCCTTTAAAATCCATAAGTTTTCTCAATACCATGCAATAAAACTTCCATATGTTAATCCATTCATCACCATGATTTCACTATGTGTGGAATAACTGTATTGCCTTTTATAGAGTGGCACTCAAATGGTTATAAAGCAACGTACTAGTTACTACATACCTGGTGGCGTACTTCATGGGGTGTCATCTGCTGCCTGAATCTGTACACTGTGCTTATCTTATCTGCATCAATGGTTTTCTGATAATGCAAAAAGTAAGAAACATTGTTAAAATGAATCTAAAATTAATTTCCCAATGTACATTAGGATCTTATATGTTGACTGGAAAATATAAAATCAACTATTTTCTAAGAATGAATATTTAAGAAACTTTTTAAAATACATTTTGCGTTCCAATTATATTAGCATTTGTAGACTGAAAATTATACATAGTATCTGTTCATATCAATATGAATAATGGGAATGACTAACACATTATAATTAAACATAAATACATGCATGCATACTTGTACTTGAATGCTTATTAAATTCAAACAAGGGTAGATAGATAGACAATGGCATCTTCTTACCAAGAGAGAACTTAACATATAATTTTAAAAATAAGCAAACAATGTGAACTTCCACTTCAGTAAAAATGCTCACCAGTGCCGAGTGTGCAGTCTTTGCCAGTCTGTTGACCTCTGACCTTTGAACTCTGGTCTTTCTTTGAGGAAGTGGCTTGACCTTAGGAATGGCCGGCTCCTTCTGAGAGCGCTTTGCCTTCTCCCTCCTTCCCTTCCCCTCCTCCTCTTCAACCGCTGCTCCTTCTGTCTGCTTCCTCTTCTTTTCATCCTCGTTTGCGATGAGGTAGGCTAACTCTAACTTCACCTTTTTTGAAGGAGACAAGAAAGTTATTTTATTTGTAATAATACATTGATTGTAATAAATATGTAATGATAATGAATTATGACTGATGATCATGATGATAACTATCATTTGTATAATAATGATGATAATAATAATAACAATTAATGATAAATTTCTTCAAAATTAAAAAATAACAATAACTTTCTAATTCAACATTCTTTTAAATTTTATTGTGAAGAATACTTGCATGTACATCTCCATCAAATGAGACTTAATAATAAAGGCTTTTTCAGAAGACCTTTATGTATAACCTACTCAAACTCAAACATAATGAATTCAGGTTATGATTTTGAATTTTAAAAATTATACAAAATATAAGTACCGTTATTATAATTTCTAAAATACAACATTATGAAATGTAAAACACATATTAATCTTTGATGTTCTGATGTGACTCATTATTTTCTAAAAAAGAAATTAAATAGTAATAAATTGTTTTCTTCTTTTTTTGGGGGGTAAATTTATTACTATTAGTATTAGTTGTGAACAGAGCACGATCTTCAAGTTGCACTTCATTGGAAGAAGAATTACATGAACTTACAACGAGTGGATGTGTCCTGTAAACGCCTCGGCCAGAAGTGTCAAATCGTTGTTCCACTCGCTCTCTGTTCAGATACCTTCTCCTTCAGGTTCAGTTCAGTGTGTGATAAGAAAGAAGACAAAAATAGGTGAATGTGGACAAAAAGATTCATGCAGGCCCGGTCTGTACCCCGATTTTTAAGGGGGGAGGGGTTGGTGGGAGGTGCGTAATTTACAAAAGCGGGACCGAGACCGATCATGGCAAAGACCTCTAGTTTAGACTTTTGTAAGCTGGCTTACTGGGGGGTCATCAACAAGATTGATAGTTAGACATTAGTCATTACCAATACCAGTGACCACTAGTTTAGATGACCAAGACCGATAGAAAGTAAACCTTTCTGAAGTCGGGAGGGGTCTTAAGCAACCCCCTGGCTACTGGCCTGGGATTAGTAAAAAATAAATACAAAATGACAAGAAGACACCTGAACATTCATGATTCAGTCTCCGAGGTGTTTTGTTTACTTTATTTTATCATGCACCGACTTCAGAATTCAGAGATTAATTCCATTTCACTCAGCCTCAGGCCAGGTAATGCTAATTAAATAACCGTATACCGAATAACGGATGTACTTTCAAGGAGAAAAGATTAAGGATCTACATAATGTAAGCCTGCAAACTTGCACATCGTACATTATTTAAGTCATTCATATTTGAAAATCAAATTCAATTATCGATGTCAATGTTCATCTTCAATTCTAACACAAAATCGAATATATGGGACTGATAAGTGATAAGAGAACTATTGACCAACTGCGCCAAAACAAACATCATTCTCTCTCTCAATAAGTACATGTAATGCATAATTATCTAATATTCTTACAGCTTTGTTGTCACAAGCTTTGAAACCTTCGGTTCTTCGTTCATTTTGATCCGTGAGTCACGGTGTTTCGTGATGAAATAGCATCTGAAACTGATAACATCACGTCGAAAGCGTCCTCGGTTACCGTGGTGCTTATTGATAATGCTTCCACTTTGACAAGAATTTCCAATACGTACACGTTGGATTGTGCCATTCATCATGTGCAATCGTGATTATTATTATTATTATTATTTATTCGACCAAAAAGCAAAATACAATGTAAAATACAACACAATGATGTTTGTTATCATCCTCAATATTATTGAAACCATTCAGGGCTGTTTTATTTTAAGCCTACCATCAAACCGTATATGCTCTGACGTCCCAAATATCTCTTTAAAACTCATCGGTATGATTTTAAGAAAGAAAAGAAATGGCGGAACTAACTGCTGATAATATAATTCTAGAGAGAGGGGTTTATATATTATTCACTTCCATTAAAAGAGATAACCAGTACAGTATCTATCTTGTACTAATAGAAAGCTTGATAAAGGATCAGTTTCTGGCCTTTTTTTACAAAAGATGATACATCTGGCTTAAGAGGAGCCTAAGGGATGTTGAAATGGTATTTCATCCATCATTGCTCCCATTGAGTTTGCCGTCATATAGTGAGCTTCAACGATTCCTCTAGAGTCTAAAGAAAGTAGAGACTTGACAAACCCTGTATTTTTATTATCATTTCTATGCTACTGAATAAGATCCTAGTACATGTTTGTATAGCTTGGTCTGGTTCCAGGCTAGCCTATCCGATAGGCGTCGGGCTGTCTAGCAAGTACTAATCGCGTTGTAACCAACGATCCCCAACTCGCGCTTCGCGCTCGGGTTCGGGCTCGCCGATTGTTCGGGCTCGCCAGTTGTCCGTCTCCATATTAGCGATTAGTACTTGCCAAAAAGCCCGACGCCTATCGGTAGGCTAGTTCCAGGCAGGGATTACAGACAGCGAAATCTGTATGAAAGGTAGTCCATAACCAACGGCCTTCATTTTAACACGCAACACGTATCTTCATGGTCACTCAAACATTACAATAATGTCCGATGTAATAATTCCTGAAAACATAGACGGTTATATATGCACGATTGATGCAATGTATAACATTTTAATCGGAGGGATCAATTTTTTCAGCAAATAACAGCCTAATATTTCTTTTGTTTGCATTAAAGGGGACCACCAGGCAAAGAACAACACATAAATATATGTTTTGGTACCGTTGTGTGATATCAAATAGATGCCCAACTCTTTGCAATGGGCTGTGTAATTCATAAACAATTAATAACCACCCCAAATCGCGATTATTGTAATATACTAGTTTCGGCAGACCTCACAATAAAATATGAAGAAAAAAAAAATGATCTCATGGTTCCGTACGCCAAGGGCGTCGATTTCTTCTCGCCATTGAGGGGGATGATTCGTCATTTTGACCATCTCTGGCGAGGGAGCGAAGCGTCAACCCATCAGCGTGCCCGGGTTTTTATGGCTGAGGGGGGGGGGGGGGGGTTAGGGGGCCCCAAAGCTTTTGAATTCAGGTGTTTAGAAATTGGAAGATTATTAAGTGTACATTTCAAGCATCATGTTATGAGCTGGGCTTTGTCCAATATGAACTTTAGCCTGATAGATACATATTTGCAAGCATTCTGATGGAACCCTGAATAGCATCAGTCATGGGATACCAATATTCGGAAGCTTATTGGGGGTCCAGGGGGCGGAGCCCCCGGAAGCTTTGGGATTTGTAATATCCAGATATAAATATGTTGTCTATATGTAAATATAGAGTTAACTATTCTTTAGTTAATTGGCTTTTGATTTAGCTGTTTAGAGATTGGAAGATTATTAAGTGCACATTGCCGCTCCTGCTATGATGAGGGCACTGTCCAAGTATGGATGCATTTTAGTCTGATAGATAAATACTGTCGATTGCAATCATCCTGATGGAACCCTGAATATAATAAGTCAAGGGATACCCACATTGGAAAGCTTATTTGGGGTCCAGGGGGCGAAGCCCCCGGAAACTTTGGGATTTGTAATATCCAGAAATACAATTATCTATTGAATAGTTAGCTCAATTTTAGTGAGCGAAGCACAGACGCACAGTGGGCCAGGATCGCATCGCCTGAAAGTTTGCCAAGAGAGAAGTCCTGAATAAAACTATTTAATGAGTACAGGGCTGGGACTGGGTCAAATAACCTTAATGGGGGTTCCAGGGGCGCAGCCCCGGAAAATTTTGGATTTGGGTATGTTAGCATTATCAACAAGTGGTTTAAAGAAGACTATAGTAACAACTTCCATTCATGAGAGGGGGCAATGCTTCTTAATTCTAATGTTATTATATATTTTTGAGCCCCAAATATTGGGGGGGGGGGGGGGGGGATGATAATACAGGCCATCCCCCCATCTGAAATATTGGGGGATATATCCACCCCATCCCCCCGTGATCGACGCCCCTGCCGTACGCCCCAATTCTATTCACGCGTACGTTTGGAGAAAATAGTGAGCTCGCTCGCACTCACACAAATAAACATACACGAACAAACACACTAGACCCCCCCCCCCCCCTACACACACACACACACACACACACAAACACAAAAATGCATGAATGAAGACAATTCAATCCTTTTTATTGCTGATATTTATTTCAACCAATGCAAGTTTGTTTAATGAAGTTATACAAAATCAGTTATGATATCACTAACTTGTCATGCTTGTACTATTGCAGATTAACTAACTAGACAGAAATAAATTACTCTACATGGAGTTTTCTTTTGTAGATCAATTCGTATGATAGACGCAGTATTTGTGGAACAATTCTGAACTAGATATCACTGCCAATTGCACAATAAAATACTAGTAGAATATTATAATGGCAAGGTTAATGGATTTATTGCATAATACATTTAATATTGAACCCAATATCAAATATTCAGCACAAGTTTTAACTGCCAATAGACATATTATCCATGGGAACCCATTGGTGGGCCCTGTGTTGACTTCATTGTCAGTGATTGTAAAGTCATGAAAAGAACAAGTTAACCATATATGAACTTAAAGTGACTGTGGTGTCCTTTTTTTTTTAAGTTTCCGACATCAACATTAGAAACGTTATAAAGAATAAGAACAATACATTATTCACTGTAAAATCAATAATTTGTATTAGGATGGATTGCCCATTCAGTGCCGGCTTTATAAGCATAGCTGGTTTTCCATGGAGTCCCAGTGCTTGCAGTAGAGTTTTCATGTACGGACAGAAATGACTCAATTATGTGGTCTCACTTCACGTTGGCCGTTATCGTTCCCATAGCAAACTAGGCATTTTTTGCATATGTTTCTAAACAGTATAATGTATATTTTCATGATGTTCATAAAATATTCCATAAAGGGTATATTTTTGTAATGGGACAAAAACATACATTTTTATTTTTGCACTCCATTTACATCATTACAAATATATATTTCACTAAGTATGTGCTTCATGAGTTCTGATTACGTCTAAAAACAATTATTTTGTTAGTAATTTTGAAAATGTGAAAAATTTATTCAAATTAATTAATGACTGCATTATGGATGAAGATATATGACTGAAAGACTTATACATTATCAAAGCACCATTGGTATTATTATTATGCACTTTATAATGACAACAAAATACAAAAAAGTACTTAATTTTGAAGATGTGAACAATATTCAAATTCATTAATGTATGCATTATGGATGAAATTATATGACTGAAAGACTTATACTATATTTTGTACACATGATAAACATACTTTCTCAAAGCACCATTGGTATTTTCATTATGCACTGTCTTTATAATGACATAACAAAAAGTATAAAAAGTACTTAATTTTGAAGATGTGAACAATATATTCAAATTCATTAATATATGCATTATGGATGAAGATATATGACTGAAAGACTTATACATTATGTTGTACACATGATACTTTCTCAAAGAACCATTGGTATTATTATTATGCACTTTATGACATAACCAACAAATATAAAAAGTGCTTAATTCTGAAGATGTGAACAATATATTCAAATTCATATGCATTATGGATGAAATTATATGACTGAAAGACTTATACTATATATGTTGTACACATGATATACATACTTTCTCAAAGCACCATTGGTATATTCATTATGCACTTCATAATGACAAAAAAGCAATAAAAAAGTACTTAATTTTGGTAATGTAAAAAATGTATTCAAAGTGATTAATAGATGATGATATGACATGATAATGTTGTACGAATGATATACATATTTTCTCAAAGCACCATTGGTATTTATCATTATGCACTTCATAATGACATACAAAACAATATAAAAAGTACTTAATTTTGGAAATGTGATTTAAGTATTCCAAATCATTAAAGACTGCATTATGGATGAAGATATGTTGTACGAATGATATACATACATTTTTAAAGCACTATTGGTATTTATCATTATGCACTTTATACTGACATAAAAACAATATAAGAAGTAATTAATTTTGGAAATGTGAAAAAGATTTATACATGATATGTTGTACGAATGATATACATACTTTCTCAAAGCACCATTGGTATTTATCATTATGCACTTTATAATGACATACAAAACAATATAAAAAAGTACTTAAAGGGGTAGTACAGTTTTGGTAAGGCTGAACTTAAGTAACCAAATCTGGACAGTAACATTATAAACTAATAGAAATACCTCCACCATGCTCAAAAGGTATACAAAATTACAAACGACTAAGTAAAAAGCCCGTTATCATTCAAAAAGAGGCATTAAAACACAAGAGGGCGCTTTCTAAAAAGGCATTGGTTTCATCCATTTTTCATACAAAAGTATGCATGTGATGTTTTATTGAAATAATTATTAAATAGAGAGATCATCAACACCTATTTAAAAAACGCTTTTGAACATTTTTGAAAAAGTGCAAGCATTTTTTTTTTTTTTTTTTTAAATCATCTGATTATTTGGGCCCCAAATAATTATAAGATCAGATATATTTATTGATATTTCAGCCGTTTCTGGGTCGATTTTGACCAAATAAAGTTTATTCTGCCATTAAAATTGCATGTTCTCTCAAATTCGACACTCAGTTTTGATATACATACTTTATCAAAGGACCATTGATATTTATCATTATGTACTTCATAAAAGCAATATAAAAAAGGTACTAGCCAACATTGAAAATAAGACACAAGCTAAAGAAAGAGTGGATACAACATACAACTTGAAATATTCCACGATCAAATGAATAGTACTTTCAATAGCATATTACATCAAATGTAATATGTTTCAATGGTTATAAATCAAATGTAAGATAGTATACTCATATATTTGTTTATATTGATAAGAGCCATAAGAACCATGTGAATAATTCTCATTCCAGTTTGACAAAAATTAACAATGATAATGGACACTTAGATTATTAAAACATTTAAAGGGATAGTTGAGTTCTGGTAGAGAGAGTACAGTTTTAGTCAAACTGAATTTTAGTAACTAAAACCTGCACCATTACATTACAAACTAATAGTTATAACTCCACCATGCTCAACAGGAATACAAAAATTACAAACGACTAAGTAAAAACCTGTTATCATTCAAAAAGAGCTGTTTAAACGAAAGAGGGTCATTTCAAAAAACGAATTTGTTTAAACCATTTTAAATAAAATACTCTGCATGTGATGTTTTGTTGAAATAGTGATTAGATAGAGATATAATCAACAACTATCTAAACACCTCTTTTGACAATTTTTGAAAAGAGGAAGCATTTTAAAACGAATTTTAAAGGGACAGTCCCTCTTTTACAAAACGTCTGAACAGTTTCCAGTTGACGGATGGGGATGAATGAAACACACACAAACAATCAGATCGAACAGCCTTATAATTTGGATTCTACGAATGAAAAACAAATGCGTCCCTCCATTAGACTATATATCGGTCAATAAAAGAGTTTAACTGATTTAGCATAATGTTACAACTATATTGTACTTATTCTTGTAAAGGTATTGTGAAGCCGACATTTGTGAAGGTATGTCACGGGGGAAAAAAAATCTCAAAAATGAAGAATATGTAATTACATGGAGTCAGTTTAAGCGAGGTTTGGTTATTTTGCCTAGTGTGCGGTCATGCTATTCTTATTTGTGCGCTGGTCACGTAGCTAGCGCGGGTCACGTATGGGTCACGCATAGCGTTGTTGTACTTCGTGGAATCTGTGTACGAACTTCCTCACTGGGTGAATATACGTATAATGCACAATTAAAATTGGACGACGGTTTATTATTTTTTAGGTCTATAACTCCACGAAAAAGAGATTACAAGCCCTAATTTGTTCAGGCATGCTATTAAATGACATTTTCGTTCATATAAGACAATAACCTCGCAACTTTTGAAATTTGGCTTGCAAAAGAGGGAATGTCCCTTTAACGGCTGGTTCAAAATTATCGAATACTTGTGGGGCCCCACATTTATTACAAATGGTTATGTTTATGGATATTTCAGCCGTTTCTGAACCGATTCTGATCAAATAAAGTTTATTCTGCCATTAAAATATTATGCTCTTTCAAATTTGACACTCAGTTTTTCATTATCTCACAAACAAATTATTTTGTGTAGCGCCCTCTCTACCAAAACTCAACTATCCCTTTAAGACAATTCAATTTTTGTGCAAAATGCATTCCCCATAGACACCAGCCAGAGAATGGTCGGAACCAGTCTTGAAATGTTTAAATCCTTTGGCACATCATTTTAAATTGGCCCCAAATACAAATGATATATTGCAACCGAATTATGATTTTCAAATTGATTCATTTCAATAATTCAATTCCATTCATTTCCACGATATCAATGCTATGTATTGATATATACATGTAAATGTATAATAAATACATGTAAATGTATGATAAATACATGTTAAAAAAAGGTTTGTGTATAGAATAATCATTATCAATAGTAAAGTAGAATGCGGTGTGGATAATGAAAGCACATGATTTAAAACATAATTTGTTTAGATTAAAGTTTAAACAGTTGATTAATTCCGTTGGCAAGATATACTTTGAAGACTACAATCCACAATTATCATCAGACGTCAGCTGACTCTGCATGGGACAGTCTACCTACAACTTGAGTTATGCAGGGCTCGAAATTCATTTGTTCAATAATATAGTGGCTATGTCAGGTAAGTAAATCAAGACTTATCACGTTTCGCGATTGCGCGAGCAGTGATGTCTTATTTTTTCAAAGATGTGTATTCTGAAAACTCTCTTTTCTGTTATACCCTTAAGACAGTTTTCAGAATACCGATAAATGCCAATATTACATGTATTAGCAGTGTATTATCTTATGGGCTTATGACAAAAGATAATAAAAAAGATAATACAGTTTTCAGAATGCAACCCCTGGTTTCAGGCTCTTCTTGTCTAGTTCCGCCCAAGATTTGTCCAACAGTCCGATCGTCTTCACATCCCGGATTCTCCTCCGCTTTGTTCTGGACCTAGCTGGCAAGAGTCCCATTTGCAAAGGTCCTCGATCGCGCTTCGCGTCAACTTGGGCAGAAACGTCACTCCTGTTGCCCTCTCCAATGTTTCGAGGGACACTTTATATTCTTTCAACGGGTGTTCATCTGAATTAATCTTAGCATTGGGGACAACAAACGCGCCCACAGCGACTCGGTTAGTTGCATTGGTGGTTGAACTTGAAGGTGTGTTTCGTTCGACTGCGATTACTTTGAAGAGGTGTGTTGGCACAGCTACCTTGTTTTTGCCGATGACCTGTGAAGTCAAAATTAAAGAAAATTGTGTACAAATTACTAATTTCCGGAGACATTGAGGATTATTTCAGAGAATGTTAGTCTGAATCAATTTTTTAATTAGGCAGTCCGTATTGGGCATTAAAACACACCCAAGGCGACTAGGGTGGTTGCTTTGGAGGCTGAACGTGTTCGTTTAACCACAATAATTTTAAAGAGGTGTGTCAGCACTGCTACCTGGTTTTGGTCAATTGCCTGTAGAGACAGAAGAATATTTACAAAATGTTATTGCATATATGTACAGTATATATACAACTTATACCATGGGCGTGATTGGACAGGTGGTGTAACTACAATGTATATTATTCATACTAGGTACTTGAATAATGATATTTATTTAGGCTTCCTTTCTTGCTTCAAGTTTGTAGCCAAGGTATCATTAATGATTATAGTGCATATTATGAAACCTAACATTGTACACACACTTGCCACAATATGGCTGCATACATGATTTGATGCACAGAAATACAATACTATAAAGACTATACGCCCAATATTTAATACTTATGATAATAATGGTGGCTACTTATACAGGGTGGCCCCCCAAAAACGGAACGAGGCACTTCCAAAAATAAAGTAACACAACTTATGTTCATCGGATAGGGTGTCTTTTCCAATGAAAAACAATACCAAGATCAGTATTTTTGGTTGTGTAGTTTTTGTTTTATGGCGCTCTGAGTAACACCATGTCAGGTTCCCATTTTTGTCAATTTGTACCAAGTCAGTGCCTGATGAATCGCACTTCATGCTCGTCATAGCGTCGAGCAACCATGCCCATTAGCTCGGCACACGGCTGAATTGAACCTGACATGGTGTCACTCAGAGCGCATTAAAACAAAAACTACACGACCAAAATGACTGATCTTGGTATCGTTTTTCATTGGAAAAGACACCCTATCACCTGTAATAGCGCACGTTCCGTCTTTCGAGGATCGCGGCGTATTTGATTCATGGATAGGCCGCGCCACTGAGTTTGACACAGGAGGAACAAGAACCTAGATCAAAATCATGCAAATGAGGTAAAGCATCAGTTTCTTGTATATTTAAGGGGATTCATTCGATAAGGGAATTCATTCGATATATAAAGAAAGCAAACAACTGAAGCATTTGTGAGAAGCGCGCGGTGAGAAAAGAAGAAAGCTGCACAGAGCGCCAACAAATGAACACTTGCAGTTGCTCTTATTACTTAAAGGGATATACTAAGTTGAGTTCTGGTAAAGAGAGTACAGTTTTGGTCAAACTGAATTTTAGTAAGCAAAACTTGCACCATTACATTACAAACTAATAGTTATAACTTCACCATGCTCAAAAGGAATACAACATTACAAATGACTAAGTAAAATGCCTGTTATCATTCAAAATGAGCCGTTATAACTCAAGAGGGCGCTCTCTGAACAAACATTGGTTTCAACCATTTTAAATAAAGTATTGTGCATGTGATGATAATGTTGAAATAGTGATTAGATAGAGAGATTATCAACAACTATTTAAAAACCACTTTAGTAAATTTTTGAAAAGAGGAAGCATTAAAAAAAAAAAGTTTAACGGCTGGTTCAAAATTGTCGAATACTTGTGGGGCCCCACATTTATTACGAATGGTTATGATTATGGATATTTCAGCCATTTCTGAACCGATTTTGATCAAATAAAGTTCATTTTGCCATTAAAATTGTATGCTCTTTCGAATTTGACACTTAGTTTTCCATTATCTCACACAAAATATTTTGAGTAGCGCCCTCTATACCAAAACTCAACTATCCCTTTAATCAATCAATCAAATGAAGTTACCGGCACGTTAATGTACCAAGGCAGATATCTCATTAACCCATTCAGGACAGGTTGTGAAAAATACTCGGGCTCGGGTCAATGGAGAATATCAGTCCTGAATGGGTTAAGAAATATTTGTTATTTAGTTTTCCCAAATCAGATCCAACTTCCATATTGAGATGGAATGGATGCGAACAATTGATGAATCAATCAAACTTACTTCGTATTTGACATACTGCTTCCCGTCTTCCTCCACATTCGGCATCATGACAGGTCCGCTGATGACCCGAACTTCATCAAAGCTCGCAGTGAGTTTTCGACAGTAGTTCTCCATCCGGTTCCAGTAGTTTGTGTTGTTATCAATGTCCTGGGGGAGGATGTTCGATAGGAAGAATGTCTCATCCATAGCCTCCTGCGTATAAAAGAATGAAGATGAATGGGATTGAAATTGGGAGTATTTCTGTAGTGTTTGTAATTGTTATCTATGTCCTATAGGGAGGATGTAAGATAGATAGAATGTCCCATCCATAGCCACCTGTGTATATAGAGAAGAGGAAAGGGATTGAAATCAGAGTATTTCTGTAGAACTGTTTTTATCAGTGTCCTGGGGAGGAGGTTTGATAGATAAAATGTCTCATCAATAGCCTTCTGTTAATAACATCCCATTCATACTTACTTGCATGCATCTAGCACTGGCTCGGCAATGGCTTAAGCCATGCTACAAAAACAGCACAACTAGAGTAAACCGGATTGAGCCAGTTCTTACCTGACAAAACTTATATATGCATCCGGATTTATGTGACCGCTGGACCACCTACTCTATAGAAAACATGAAACTGATAACATCAGGGCCCCGTTGCAGAAAGAGATTCAATCGATTGTAAGTTGCAATTAATCGTAAGTCAGATCACGTGTTCTAGATGCGCAAATCTGATTGGTTGAAACGCGTACATTTTCTGACTTACGATCAATCGTAACTTACAATCGATTGTATCTCTTTCTGCAACCGGGCCCTGGTCAATGGATATAACCTGATAAAACTGGATTGGTCTGGTTCTAACCGGACTGAACTGGTTATCTGCATCAGGGTTCATATGACCGCTAGACCAGCCGCTGCCCGTGTAGTCACTGTCCATGGAAGAAAACATGGGCACGATGCTAGGGTCCATTTTGAAGATCTTCTTCATTTTAGCAGGTCCTGCATGCACGAGTGGAGAGAAAAGAACATTTTAATGATTCTACAAACAGCACAACTATAGTAAACCGGATTAAGCCAGTTCTTACCTGACAAAACCTGTTAGATGCATCAGGGAGCATTATGGGAGAAAACGTGAACCTGATAAAATCAGGTCAATGGATATAACTTGATTAAACTGGATTGGTCTGGTTCTAACCTGACTGAACTTGTTATCTGCAGCAGGGTTCATATGACCTCTAGACCAGCCGCTGCGCTTGTAGTCACTGTTCATGGAAGAAAACATGGGCGTCACATTAGGGTCCATCTCGTGTCTGCTCATCTTCCTGTTTGCGGACCCTGTGTGTGCAAACAGAGAGGGGAATTTCATGACCATTCATTACAGTCATTATTATAGTCATATGGATCTAGTAACATTGTGAAAAGGTATTTTATGATGCAAAATACTGCAGAAAACTGCTCATGATCTTCTATAATAACGCCTATAGAGTCAAAGATATTTTAGGATTGAAGTGTTTGGATTTGAAAGTCTCCCTGGGAGACTTTCAACTGTGAACAAAGTTAGTGCAATGAGTTAGCAAATATCAATTTTGCATTTTCAGTCATTACTCCATATGAAATAAATTTACTGTAATACAGTAAAGTATTAACTAATAGGGTGGAGAGGAGTAAAAACTATAAGTATTGGAAATTAACTGGTAAAATATAACTAAGTCAAACAGCAGCAATCATACAGGAAACATCATAGAAAATAAGTAGAACGAAGGAGAACATCAGAGGCGTGCTGAGAAGAGCAAGTCTGGGTGTGCACTGATTTATTGAAGCCAATCTGGCGAACAAGAAAACTCATAATATGCAAATGAACAGAAGGGGAAAGCAACAAAATATACCTAGAACTAAAATGGACCAACCTTATTATTTAAAAGAACCAATAAGAGATGAGATGGAGATAGCATGTCATGAGCACATGTGATGATGATGATGATGCAAGAAGATTAAACACAATAGAACAGATATGTGGCATCCACATATAGAGAAAGTTAAAGACAGTGAGAGAGAGAGAGAGAGGAACAGAGAGACTATAAAAGTGGCCAGCATGCCAGAAAGGAAACAATAGAAAAAATATAGGACAGTGGATATGAATGAGATGATTGAAATAACTGAACAGAATGCAAACAGATGTTGAAAGAGAGGAATGGGGTGATGGTGACAAATAGGGGATGAGACAATAGAAAGACCTAAACTAAATAAGTATGTCAAAATAAAGACCCTACATTACCATGGAATTTTCACACATCACTCAGTGGACTTATCTGATCACAGAAATACACATTTTGATCAGCCATTTGTCAGTTTTTGCACATGTCAACAAAATTATTAGATCCCCTTTTCAAAATAGTACCTTTACATTCTTTTTGGTAATGGATATTTCACATCGTCATGACAACATTTAAATATTGACGGTAGCACTTGAATAATTGCTACTTTGTTGATGAAGTATTCACTATTTTGTTGTTTTGTGTTGGTTCTACTTTATCTTATGGAAAAAAAGAGAAAAATGGCCACTTGTCCAACATCAGGCAATATGCACTCGGGCAAAGACATTTGTAGTAAGTGTTTTGATTGGGAGAACTGCTGGTCAAGTAGTTTGGTCTTGTGACTCATAACATAAGAGTTGCAGATTCGAGTGAGTGAAAAAAAAATGTCCCAAAAGCCCCAGAAATATCACAAAAAGCGCTCCCATAAATTTGCATAAAGTTCGATGCAAACAAAATTGTAGAATGCTATTTTCATGCAAGCGAGTTTTAAAAGCCTCCCCAAAAAATTATTTGAAATCTAGTTGCAGAAGTATGTTTGCCCCCTTATAAGGCACTATATCCACACTTGTCTCTCTCTCAACTGGGACACAGGGACTTGACAGTTATACTTGCCGACCTCAATCGGTGGAGGTCAGCAACGGCACTTCAGAACCTGTTCCTTTTGTCCGCCTCTGTTCCGCAGGGCTCTGTATTGGGACCTCAACTGTTTCCCTGTACATCCTACCTATTCAAAATATCAAAATAGGTTATCATATATATGCTGATGATATCCAGGTATATGCCCCTTGCCCACCAACCCAAGGTGCTGTAACTACAAAAACGAGGGTGTTAAGTTAAATGGGTGTTAAATTAACACCACTGGTATCTATATTGATCTACACCAGGCTAGTGTGGACAATAGTATAGATACCAGTGGTGTTAATTTAACACCCTCGTTTTTGCAGTGTGGCCTTGCGCAAAGCTGGAAGCATGTTTCCTCCACATTAAAAACTGGATGCACAACAACTATTTGAAGCTGAATGATAAGAAGAAGGAATTTATCGTCTTTGGATCAGTACAGCAAATGAAACAATTCGCAATTCCTGATCTCATAGTCGGGGAAACTGTCATCAAACCCACGGGCGTAGACATGACATTGATACCCATTCAAGTGGGGGGGGGGGGGGGGGGGGGGTGAGCTATTCATTCATCGGATTACATCCCCCCCAGTTGAATAGGTATTACGTAACTCGCTACGCCAGTGATCAAACCAGTTGATCGTGTGCGGAACCTTGGCCTTGTACTGGACGCTAACATGACGATGGAACCACAAATCACTAACTGCATAAAATCATCCATATTTCATCTCCGTAACATCCGGAGAATAACGAAATATCTCAACCCAAATGCATTGAAAAGTCTTGTTCATGCCTTCATCACCTCTCGCCTAGATGTGTACAATGCAGCAATGTCCGGGTTACCACAATGTCAAATCAACAAATTGCAGAAAATCCAGAACTCAGACGCCCGTCTTATCTCCCACACACCACGTTCATCACACATCACTCCTATTTTAAAGGATCTTCACTGGTTACCCATCAAGAAAAGAGTGATTTTAAACTCCTCATTCTAACTCACAAAGCCATACATAACCAAGCCCCTCTCTACATCTCTGAGCTTCTGCAAGTGCGCGTGCCAGGCCGTACGAGACTTCGATCCACCTCTACTGTCCAGCTCTTGGAAAGAAGATCTAAGAGGTCGTGGGGGGACAGATCGTTGCGGGTTGCTGCTCCTTATGGCCCGGTCAGATATCAACGGATATCGGAAACGTATGCCCAACGAATAGACAATTTGCGAAATTAAATTAACCGGTGATGAAAGTCGTCTCCATTGCTTCATGTACAAAACATAGAACAAGGAACGGACAAGAAACGTATAGAACGGATGGAAAATTTAGCTCTCCGTTTGACATCCGTTTGCGCATCCGTTGATATGTGACCGGGCTATTATCTATGGAATCAGCTTCCCAAATATCTACGTCAACCTCAAACAATCAATAACTTTAAATCATGCTTGAAAACCTTCCTGATGAAACTACCTTAGATGCCTGGAGTTATTATTTTGTGATTACTTTTTATGTGTATGATTATTACTTTATTATTTTACATAACTTTGAAATGTGCGCAACGAGTGTTCGAATGGACAGATGTGCTCGCGGTATAAATGTAGAATTATGATTATTATTATTATTGAAATGCTTAATGTATACACAGACCTCCACACTAACTTTTTTCTGTACTGGCCCATTCGGGCAAGTAAATCATGCATTTTGAATTTTCACTATATAAATTTACTAGATGAGATAAACATATGTAAATGAAATAACAATTATGCATGATGCAAGAAATGTGTTGACAACAATTTCCTACACTGTTAAAACGCTGTGTAAACAAATTCAACAACTTGTTGAAAATTTTCTACAACCGCTGTTTAACAAATGAACCATCCAACTCTTGTTGAAAACATTCAACAACCCCAGTTGTTTAAAGTTTACACAACTGTTGTTTTGATTTTTTTCTACAACCGTTGTTTAGAATAAATTTTAAACAACCCTGTTGTTGAAATAGCAAATACAAAAATGATTGTACTATAAAACGGCAAAGTCGGAATCGAACCGGGGACATCGCTACCTCGTCGCTAAATCGTTTCGCTTGTTTTGCAGCGGGACAAAAAGGGTTTTGTCGCGATGATTTCGCGGTCGAAACTATCACGTGATTTAACACGTTTAAAACAACGCTTGAACAATGGCCACTTTACACAACCCTCCTTTCTACAACTAATCATGCTACACCTAAGGTTGTATAAAAAGATTCAACAACCATTTTTACACAGCGTTTTTTTACACAGCGTTTTAACAGTGTAGCCCCGTGGAAGCGGGCAAGTGCTAGTGTTGGGCCCTGCTATATTGATAGCCATAATTGTTAGACTTAAAACAATATTCCTGTTGCTTAGGTTGCGAAATGTCTAGTGTTCAATACCTCGTAGGTTCTCCTTTGTGATGTGCTCTGCCACCCAGCAGGGGATGCGCTTTGCCTGGTCGTAGCTCAGTGCGTGGTTGACATAGTAACGTGTCTGACTCCCCACGTCCGGCATCCCGTACTTGAAGATGTCATATCCATGCGCATGCCTCTTTATTACTGTGGGAAGAGAAAAGGTCGAGCAAATATATTGGTATTATGATACATGAATCACTAAAATTGGCTTGCTTTTGCTATCATTGCAAATAATGAAAGATTGTGTTTAATTATTATTTGGCCAAGTTAAAGCTGTAAAGCTCCAAGTAAAATGCTTGCATAGCGATTTAAACATCTGAATCTGTGATTCCTAACATACATGTATGGTATGTCAAATCCCGGGCTAGTAATGCAACTTTTTCCATGATGATGGAACCGACAGACAATTGAATGAGATTCATCGATGTTGGTTGTCCCAAACTGAGTTTAGATGGCATAAAACAGAAAGCAAGGTCCAAACTAAGAAGAAAATTGAATTATGTTGCATTCTGTTGCTATGCCACTGAACTACACTGATATATAGGCCTTTTAGATATTCTAAATACCATGAACAATAGATTTTTTTAAACAATGGGTGCTGGGATGTGGGTATAACTTCAAGGTCTGACTTTATAAACATTTGTACTTCCGTCAAACATATATATAGATCAAGAAATACATTTAACAAAATTATACTTTGGGGAATCCCAACAAAAAGCCAGAAAGCTTTAAAGAGATCTAGTAACATTGTCCAAATCCTCAACATCCAATTGGAAGTCTAGCGGTTCCCTCATACCTTCTTGTTGTGTTTGTATCAACAAAAGAAGCATGGGACAGGTTTCGGTTTTTAGAATTTCCCTTTCCGTTAAAAAAAGATTTACGATTGAAGTGTTCAGATGTTAAACTATCCACTTGATAGTCATAACCGTGTACAAAGTCAGTGCAATGAGTTAGTGAATATCACTTTGCATTTGTGCTCATTACTCGGCCATATTACGTCCATTTAACCTTAAATGTTCACACAATACCCAGTGGACATATCAGATAACAGCAATATGCATTAAATCAACCATTCATCACTTTTTGCACATGTCAACAAAGTTACTAGATCCCTTAAGACCAGACCATAATATCCGCACATTGATGATTATTGAAAGGTTATATATATGGTAAAAGTTTATATCGATCTGTGCAATGTGCAATGATATTGTGCAATGTCTCATTTAATGATCATGTGACCTAAACTTATTGCGCAATGCAAATCAGCAACTACGGCTACGATGAGAAATACAATTTTAAAGGCCCTGTAAATTTTGGGGAAATGTGACATATATATTATGTTCATATACTTGTATATATGCAGCCAGCAGATTTATGCAAACACATGCACATAAACATAACTTTCTGAAACGTCTAACCCTTTTTTCGGTTTATATTTTGATAATATTTATTTAACCCTAAAAAGGCCGGGCTATTTGAGGTCTTTCTACGGCCGGGGGGGGGCATTATGGCCCCCCTTAAGATCTCGGCCGCGAAGCGGCCGATCGCCGTGAAAATGTGCACGCATGTTGATTGAAGTGTATATAATACAACGGTAATTGTATTTTTTTTTTATTCATTAATTTGCATATTTATGGTCATTTATGCAAATAAAGTCATAAAATTCATATTCATACCCATATATCATATATTCTTCATAATTCAACATGGGTTTTCACTACATATGTTCTTTAGACCATTTGGAATAATAATACAACAAATTTGGAAGAGCCAGGTTCTTCCTTATGTTTTCTATTGTTTTTATAATTTCTTATGTATTTCTTTGTTTTTTTTTACTTATGTATTTTATTGTTTTTGTTGTTTATTTTATTTCTATAATTCAACTATTTTGAACACCAAAACAAACATCTAAAATGTAAACAAGACCAAATAACCAATGATTATCTCTTTTTTACGAAAACTGATATTTCCATGTTTTGTACACAAATCACGAAATTGAGCGATTTTCGGGCTGACATGCATAGACAAAAGGTCACGTGACTTCGTAACGGTAGGTCCGATTTTCAAAAATGTTGTTTTAAAAGATGCGCAAGACCCAAAAGAAAAAAGTCACCAAGCAGCGAGGCGTCATCTTTACGCGTTCCGGAGCAATACAAAAAATCGCGGAGGGGGGGGGGGGGGCATAATGCCCCACCCCCCCCCCCCCCGGCGTTATTAGGGCTGTCACTTCAATTCAAATATAAAATCTAGGCATATCAGGGTGAAAAGGGTTTCAATTTAGGACAACTCCAAATTTGGAGCAATTACTCTATGGACAATTCCACGGTAACTGACGTTACACTATATAATTTTAGCTTTATTATTTGTCTTGTAGTTATGAAAGTAAACATAGCTGGTGGTTAACATTATTGTATACATGTTACAAGAGTGAAGAAATAAGGGGTAAGTTTTTCACCCAACAAACTGCATTCCTTATCGAACAGTCCGCAAAAACGTGTCGGTAACTGACGTTACACAAAAAGGACATGTACAATGATGGTGTTGAATCAAAGTGTAATATCTCCTGTCTCTGACTTGTTAGCATGTCATGTTTGATATGACATGATACCTAGGTCCCTAGGAACAGATGTGAAAAATAAGAAGTAATTTGCAAGGTTTCTTTTTAAGCTATATGAAAACTTTATTGAAGACCTAACGGTAACTGACGTTACATAACTGACGCTACGCTTACATTTCCCATAGGCTAATTAACACATGACAATTCATGATTGGGAATAAGTTGGTAATAGCTCATGCCCCTGACTAGTTAGACCTATTTGATTGATATGGAATTATAGCTTGGTTCATCAAAAATACATAGGAATATGAAAGGAGATATGAGCTTCGTGTTTAAAAACTGTATCATGAACATGACAGTAACTGACATTACACATGTACTTTAATTACCTATGGGCTGTAACTGACATTACAAATGAACTTTAGGAATAGGTTGTAGAACTTTTTGATTTATCATGAGTAATACCGTACCAGTCACAGGTCATGTTTACTGATATTAACTTAGCAAAAGATTCAAAACAATGACTTAACAATGATTTTTGAATGGATATGGGCGTACCATAACTAGGTCAACGTGATTGCGTATACGTTTTGCATAACCCAGCCATGAGTGTGGTATACACCATAGATTTAGATCATAGGTCAGCTATGGTTTATACACTCTTAGAAATATTGGGTAAAGCTTTGAAACATATAAGTGCCATCATTGATGGGTAAACCAAAACTGGGCATTTCTTTGCCCAACTGCATAATATTTTGTCCAATTATTGCTCATTCTTATACCCAAAATGAACAGTAATTAGGTAAGAATGAGCAATAATTGGACAAAATATTATGCAGTTGGGCATAGAACTGCCCAGTTTGGGTTTACCCATCAATGAGGGCACTTATGTCCAAGCTTTACCCAACATTTCTAAGAGTGTATAATACACTCGGATAGCCCAGCATCAGCGCTTTGAAACGCCAGAAACATGTTTCTCATTGAAGGGTTAAATCGGGTTAAACCCACCCTACTTCAATAATCTTTACATTGATTTGTCGACTGTTTATTGTGTCAATAATTCAATAGATGCAATAATACATAAAAGGGAGTATACTTTCCCCCCTTTCTACGGCGGATAATATGGCCCCATATGCTATGTTCGTATCGATAGTTATACTAATTTAGACTGCAAACAACTGCAGGCCCGTAGCGCGTACGCAATCACCCCCCCCCCCCCCCCCCCCCCCCCCCACCACCCCCACCCCAAATTCAGAAAGCTCCACTTTTTGTCGGTCTTCGGTCTCGGGTCCACTTTCTACTAGTCTCGAGTCCACTTTGTATCGGTCTCGACCATTAAAACCAATGATTTCGGACCCCCCCCCCCCCTCCCTCGAAATGTTTTGGCTACGAACACCCCCCCCCCCCTCCAAAGTACATAACATACAAATAAATATAGTAAAATATCATACAAAATACGTGTTAATCGTAACACATATTTTGATCCTTTTCAGTGAGGATAAGTTTTGGTATAGAGGGCGCTACACGATATTTTTTTTGTGAGGTAATGCAAAATTGAGTGTCAAATTTGAAAGAGCATACAATTTTAACGACAGAATGAACTTTATTTGATCAAAATCGGTTCCGAGACGGCTGAAATATCCATAAATATAACCATTTGTAATTATTGTGGGGGGCCCACAATAATTGAAAATTACACTTTTAAAAAATTGACAAGATGCTTTTAAATAGTTTTTGATGATCTCTCTATTTAATCATTATTTTATCAAAACATCACATGCACAATTTCGTATTACAATTGCTAGAATCCAATGAGCTTTAAGAGAGCGTCCTCTTAAGTTTTAACGGCTCCTTTTGAATGATAACAGGCTTTTTAATTAGTCGTTTGTAATTTGTGTATACCTTTCGAGCATGGTGGTGTTATAACTATTAGATTTTAATGTAACGGTGCAGTTTTTGTTCTAAAATTTAGTTTGACCAAAACTGTATTCTCTTAACCAAAACTCAACTATCCCTTTAATGAGAAACATTGAATGACATCTTTCCGCAAGGAGTTCCATATATCAGGTCTTCTATAGAGATTTGTGTGCAAGCAAAGTCATTGTGTTAAACAAATGATATTTGCATGAACTATATGTAAGAGTCTGTTCACCTTTACTCTTGTTCCTTTGTTGAATTGACAATAAAGTGATATCAAATCAACGAGTTTTATATTGTGTATTTGATCAGTGCGCATAAATACGGTCTTAACGTGCATAGGAATGAAATTCATTTTCAATTTATACATAAATATGGCTGTTTGTAATACTAGTACATCAATTAATATCTGTAATTTTTTTAAACATTTACAATTTTAAAGATATGATTCGTATGAGCAAGATAAGCAGAATCAGAGCATATTCTAGTGTATAAATATAAAAATATAATAATTGAATCAATATTTCGTTTACAAGTTGTACCCCAGCAGTACCCCATAACCCCACATTATGTTACAATAATGATAGTTTCGACAATATTAACGACTCGAATTATATAAAAGTAATGTTCTACACAGATCTATGAAGCCTTCGGTTCTTCGTTCATTTTGATCCGTGGATCACGGTGTTTCGTGATGAAATATCATCTGAAACTGATAACACCACGTCGAAAGCGTCCTCGGTGCTTAGATCCACTTTGATAATAATTTCCAATACGTACTATATTAACGTGGGATTGTGCCATGATGTTCTTTATATCAACCTCAATAATATTGAACAGGGCTGTATGATTTTAATCCTGCCATCAAACCGTATAAGACCGTATGTTCTTCCGTCCTAAATATCGGTATAAAATAGTGGAACTAACTGATGGTTGTATGATTCTAGATTTCTAGCGATAGCGCGATTTATATTCCGTACTTCCATTTAAAAAAAAAGAGATCACCAATGAAGTATCGATCTTGTAATCAAGTTATTTTTAGAAAGTTTGATGCCGACCCGGGGGTCACTCTCATACAAAAGTGCTACCCACCCGTGTCCATCGACCTCTGAAATGGACCCTAAATGGCGTATCGCACCATCGTAAGTTTACACCCCTAAATGGCGTAATGCTTTGAAAACCTCCCCTTTATCATCGCGCAAAATGCACCTGAAAAGGATCTGTTTTGTGTGTTTGTTTTTCTTTTCTATGAGTGCTGAAACTACCTATGTTTAAAGGGTACCCCCACCCAAAAATAATATTCTTATATAAATGAAAGGTAACATCTTTAGTAGTCCATTCCATCAACAAGTACACAATAATATGATATGGAAAACGTCAACGAAGCCATTATAGCTGAAAATGATACCCTTTCAACGTTGTTTTTGTTGTTGTTGTTGTTGTTGTTTTTTTTTTTTTTTTTTGGGGGGGGGGCACGGGTGCGTAGCCAGTCATGATGGGAGTGACCCCCGGGGATGCTGGAAGGATTATAGAAGATATCTGGCTTGAAGGGGCTTAAGGGATGTTGAAACGGTATTCGTTATCCATCCCTGCATTTGCTGATCTAGTGTTCTTCTTGGTTTGCCGTCATGGTAGTGATTCTTGCTGTTAAGCCTGAACGATTCCCCTAAAGAAAGTCGAGACTTGTTTTTTTTATAATTTCTAGGCTAGTGAATAGACATGAGGGTGAATGGCCAAGGCTTAAAATTAGATCCTAGTACATTTTGTATAGTTTGTTCTGGTTCAAGGCATGCAGGGACTAAAGCCCGCGAAGCATGCAGTTAGGAATCGTGGTAAATCTACAATTTCAAAAAGTGCTCGACTATGGTATTAGGAGCTGTAGTATTATACAGATATTGACTGTCTTGAGGGGCAATATAACATTTGAGATCCTCGAGGGAAGTTATATTTGTGTCGAGGGACATTATATTTGTCCGAAGCGCGTAGCGCTGAGGAAAAATATAGTATTCCGAGACAAAAATATAACTCCCCAAGGGAAATGAAAATGTTATATGGTTCCCGAAGGAAAAAGTCAATATCTGTTATATTATGATGACCTATATAGATACAAATCAAGATAAATATAAATTTGGTGTTGAAATAAAATTATGGACAAGGGAAAATCATTAGATTAAATCGAAATCCTTCCAGTAGAACAGTGTGTTGGGAGAAGTACCACATCATCACATCTGACAAAGCCACAACCCTGAACTCTAGATCCGAACTCATTTCCACATGTAGACATAAGAGAAAATACCTCCTATCAGAATATGGATAAGCCCACACCCCACAACCCCCTGCACCCGCCCCACTTGCCTGTCTATAAACCCATGTACATGTATTTTTGCTTGAATGCACACCCATTGTATTGTTTAAGTAGCTTCTTTATTATGTTCCCTCCCCTTTATATATGGGCAATTCCACGAAAAATGTCACCCAAGGATGGAAAAATGAAACCATGGGACAGCCTTGTTAACTACTGGATAGTAATGATGAAGGACCATATTTTGATGACTAAAGGAAAAAAGTTTGAAATTCAATGCAGAATATTTTTTTGGGGGGTCATTGAAGTTGGGACAAAAATTGTATGTATTACCCCCAAAAATGATGAAATTTGCATCCGTTGTTTGTGAAATAAAATTTAAAAATATGGATCACTTCAGAACAATAATTCTACTTCTAATGTCTTGTTTATGCTTTGTTTTAACATCATAGAAAAGGAAATTGTGTAAAAATCTTTACTTTTTGAAAACTGTTATTGGATAAAATCTTGATTCTTACAACATTGATGTGTAATGTCCGTGACGTTTTAGATATAAAAGTTTTTGTAGAAGCAGAAGTCCTAATTCAATTTAATTCAAAATTCATTTGCAAAGCTAGAATGTTATATCATAAAGTATATCAAGAGCATTTACTTAAATATTTGATGGCTTGTCCAGAATGGCGTCACGGACATTACGTCACGGCTGCGTCACGGACATTACATACACAGTGAAAAGTATAAAAAAGCAGAGCAAAAAAATATCAAGCATTATTTTCTTATGTAAATGTCTTACTTTAGCCAAGAAATAAGATAATCCCAAGTAACAGGGGGACTACTACCTTCCTGGTTCAAGTTTTAATAAATTGTATCGTTAATCAGATAGTGAACTTTGAGTCAGTACTCTGAACTATTTATAAAACTAAATTCCTTGCTTAAAGGGAAAGTTGAGTTTTGGTAGAGAGGGCGCTAGACTACTTAATTGGTTTGTGAGGTAATGAAAAACTGAGTGTAAAATTTGAAAGAGCATAATATTTAAACAATAAAATCATCTTTGTTTGATCAAAATCGGTTCAGAAACGGCTGAAATATCCATAAATATAACAATTTGTAATAAACCCGGGGCCCGGGTTTATTAGAGAATTTTGAACCAGCCGTTAAAAATTCAAAAAAATGCTTCCTCTTTTCAAAAAAGTTACAAAATAGGTATTTAAATAGCTGTTGGTTATTTCTCTATCTAATCACTATTTCAACAAAGCATCACATGCACAATATTTTATTCAAAATGGTTGAAACCGATGAGTGTTTAGAGAGCGCCCTCTTACGTTTTAACGGCTCTTTTTGAATGATAACATGATCTTTACTACGTCATTTGTAATTTTGTGTTCCTTTCTAGTTATAACTATTAGTTTGTAATGTAATGATGCAGGTTTTGGTTACTAAAATTCAGTTTCACTAAAACTGTACTCTCCTTACCAGAACTCAACTATCCCTTTAATTTGAACATGCATGTCTCAATAATCAATAAAGACTTGACTATAACTTACTGGGAGGAGAAAGAGATGGTTAAATCTCATATAGTATGATCAAATTGCAAAAATTATACTCTTATTCCATAATTTTCCATGTGTTATGCCCATGATGTACACAACTTTTTTTAGATTTTACAATTTTTTGGCACAAAACAGCATTGTACCTCATTAAAAATGTATAATATTTTTTTTAATAGTTGAACAATTGGTTTACTGCACATTCTGTTGAAAAATTTCAAATTTTACAATAATTTTGGAAAAACTTATTAATATTTCAAAAATAATTTTTTGCTAATTGAAAAAAAAATTGAAATATAATTTTTGTTCTCAAAACTGTTTGATTACATATCAAAGGTACAATTAAAAAAGTGTCATGCACAATGGAGCATTTTTTGCGGGTTATTTCTGAGTTTAGAAAAAGTGGACAAAAGTGTAATGTCCGTGACGCTGAAAATGTAATGTCCGTGACGCAACGTTTTGTTGTCTAGATCACATATGCCTGGCCCGTTTCCCCCAAAACAACTTGGATTCAATTCATCATTGCCTTGTCTATAATTAAATACCTAAATCACCTTTGTGAGGTCTCAGAACTCACAGACTTTTTCAAAGATGTATATGGATGCAAAAAGTCATGTCCAAAAGATGTAATGTCCGTGACGGCGCACATTTCGCAGAATTACTCAGTAAGGAATTGGATAAATGTTCTGAAACTTTTTTTGCATACTTAACTAGGATATTGTTTTGTAATCAAAATAAAAGTTAGACATTAGTTAGAGGTATGAATTAGTAGTGGCATTGGAAAGTCATGAAAATTCTCTGATTTGTAATGTCCGTGACGCTGGAGTTGCCCATATACTTTTCCAAATCCTCCCTGGGTATATATACTGTATGTTGTTTGCTGCACAAAAAGATCAGTCACTGATGAGCCGTAAGGACGGTGAAACAGCCTGTATGACGACTTAACCAAGTTACTTTACTTTATTATGTAATGCAGTTATATTACCAATAGGCCTATATTTTAGGACAAAATAGAGAACTCGAAGAGTATCACTTTCCTCCATTGATCTTAAAGGTATGTTTGTTTTGCTTCGAATCACCAGGTTTTTTTTTCTGTTGCAGTGTGTTATGTTGTGTATTTATTTGTTAGTATATACATGTATATGCGTACGTGTATGTGTATGTGTGTGTGTGTGTGTGGATGTGTGCACTTCAAAACTGCAAACGATTATACTCAAGCCCAATATTTGGTATAATAAAACAAATGATTATGCGTGATTCTTCTTCTTCTTCTTCTTCTTCTTCTTCTTCTTCTTCTTCTTCTTCTTCTTCTTCTTCTTCTTCTTCTTCTTCTTCTTCTTCTTCTTCTTCTTCTTCTTCTTCTTCTTCTTCTTCTTCTTCTTCTTCTTCTTCTTCTTCTTCTTCTTCTTCTTCTTCTTCTTCTTCTTCTTCTTCTTCTTCTTCTTCTTCTTCTTCTTCTTCTTCTTCTTCTTCTTCTTCTTCTTCTTCTTCTTCTTCTTCTTCTTCTTCTTCTTCTTCTTCTTCTTCTTCTTCTTCTTCTTCTTCCTCCTCCAGTATCGGAGATCACACAATAGATTTTGGCACAATTATGAAGGATTATCAAGTAGTCTAAGACGAGTTGCATGTATATTACGAATAAAGGAGAGGATAAAAACATGGAGAAGGTTCCGGGCATGGCAGGGAACAGTCAGAGGGGGAAGAAGCATGACAGAAGCAGCAAAGGTAGCTGGGGCGGCTAAGTCAAAATGACCTAACAAATGGCTTGTGTGCGGGATTCAACACGTAACTCAGTATAGTAAACAAATCGTTTGTAAGAAGCCGATGATAACGGATTGAAACCAACGCAAATGACCTACGTACGTCACTGTGGAATCATACTATTTAAATACTATACGCGATCATAATTCCTTCAATCATGTTATATAATCATATTTTTTCATCCTCGTTTTAATATTGTATATGTCTTGATTTGCATGTAATAATTGTTTTGTTTATAATGAATTCAGGCCTGATATATCCACACCATTATGACGATTACCGCGGACGTGTTGCTGCTGTTCGTTCTTGCGTTTATGCTTCAGGCAAGAAGGCATCTGGCAGGTAAAAAGGAAAACATATTCTTACAACAAAATATCATAATGCCCATATTTTACCACTTTTATTGCGGTATCAGTATCAACAAGTTCTCTTCCCGTGCCTGTTTGTCACATAAGGCGGCGCCTGTACATCTAACAAAACCACATCTCAGGTATATCTCTAGCTTCAATAATGATATTTTTTTTTTAAATACACACTTGTAGCTTTCTAAAGTGATCACCAGTACCCATTTTACACTGTATTATATATTGTATTATACATATTGTGAATAAACTGAACTGAACTGATGATCCATGTGATTCATTCAAGTATATGTAATTAAAAGTGACACGGTAGTTTGATCTACATGCAATATGTTTAATTTAATTTACTTTCTTAGCAGTATACAAACATAACATTGCACATGCATTAAAACAAATTATTAAAACGGTGCAGTTCAAACATTAATATATTGATCAAATAGACACGCAACCATATTTATTAAAACAATTTATGATTACATGACATTCAAGGGCAATAGATAAACCAGAAAATGTATATAAAACAGAAAGCAATATTCATGTTTATAATCTACTCATGGTTTGCAGAAGCGCAAGTTCAATACGTTGTGGAACTTTCAGCCGGGGTCGATCGGAATATCACATCACCCAACTATCCAAGTAACTATGGCAACAATCTCGATATCACCTGGCTCATCCAAGCTCCCGACGGTTATCTCGTCAAGGCCACGTTCCTCGATTTCGACATCGAAGCTAAATACGACCTCCTTCGTGCTGGATTTGGACCAGGACGTTATGGGTCTGGGTCCTGGGAGATGGCGGTGTTCAGCGGGACCAACAACTCTGCCGAGATGGTATCTCCGGGCCAGAGCTTGTGGCTCGAGTTCACCAGTGACACATCGAGAGGACATCGGGGATTCGACATCCAATTGTCACTTTTAGAACAGCCAGGTTGGTATCATAATTCAAGTCTTCCCTATTCAAGCCCGTAGCCAGGGGGCGTTGGGTGCGTATGCATGTACCCCTAAATTCAGAAAGGCCCACTTTTTATCGGTCTCTCCCATCTAAACCAGTGGTCTCGGGAAACGATCTGTTTAATCTTCAAAACTACGTCTTGATAATACAATCAGTATATCAATATAAGGTGCAACTTTAACATAAGCTATTCTGCATTATACGATTGAATTTTTCATCTAGAAATTATAAATATGGCATTGTCAATGTTTGTATATGGAACTATTCACTTCATTGTTTCCGTTTTAGAGTGTAGTGCTGTTGACGACCACTACCAGTGCTTGAGTGGTCTCTGCATCAATGCTTCATCCAGATGTGATAGCTTTAACGATTGTCTGGACTTCTCCGACGAAGAATATTGCCGTAAGTTGACCCGTTCCCTTCTTGTATATGTTAACCATGATAACCATCGACGTTGTATACCTAACCCCAACATATAAGTAACGGGTGGTAACAACGAGCATTATTCGCGCCTTAAAATGGTAATACTACAGTAAAACCTCTTTATAACGAAGTCATTGGGACCATGTAAATTACTTTTTGTAAATTACAGCAAACTTGTTATATCAGAATTATAATGCAAAACAATGTAACAAGCTTTGACCAACAACATCCCTTGTTATGTAGATATTTTGTTATATTAGCTAGAGCTGTACATAACGAGGTTCTACTGTATTTTATTTTGTTTTTTATGCTCAATAAATCCTACTCTCCATATTATTAGATTAATCATTGTATGTCAAATAGAGTATCACGTATTATGTAGGCTAGCTTAGCTGAAAATTCTCCTACTAATAAGTTATAAACTGAACTCCAACATATACCAGCAAGAAGAGAGAAATTTCGTTGATGGTTTGTAATGACCTGCTATAAATTTAAATCAAAATTATAATCAAGTAAGTAATTTGTAAAATTATATTGTTTTAAACAGACTTTATAAGTGAACCTTTTTGTGTAGCCTTATGTTATTTCATCCCTTTCCTGGACTCGCTGCCTTTCTCTTATCGGGTCCTATATATATTATGTATCTTTTTTTCATAGGGAAGAATTACAAATTACAACACAAATGTTAGGGTGGAACTCTCATCAAGAGGTTAAATTTAGCCCGGGTTAGATTTAACCCATCACCGTATGGAGAGCCGCATTGCAAACAATGCGAAACCGAGTGTAGAAAGCGTTAATTGAATGAAGACAAAATAAGATAAGTGACAACGGAGACCATGGTGGCAAAGCAGTAATAATAATAATATCCACTATTTATATAGCGCCTATATCACGATTGATAATCATCTCTAAGCGCTTTACAATTTTACCTACCCGGCTACTTCTGACGTAAAACGACGCGAATGACGCGTTTTAGCACTGTGCTAAATTTAACCTTTAGATCAGACTTCCACCGTTCTTAAAGGGATCTAGTAACTTTGTTGACATGTGCAAAAAGTGATGAATGGTTGATGCAATGTATATTGTTGTTATCTCATAAAGACCATAAAACTGTGAGCCCCATAATGTTCAATATTTACGTTCGACGAATTAAATTTTGATTTTGAATTTGAATTTTCCTGCAGCGATATGTGAACCTATTCCACTGGGAAGCTGCAGTGGGCTGCTTACTTACGACAGTACGTTCTTTCCTAACCAGTATGCTGTGACAGCTGAGGCATCAGCTTCTGAGCTTACGTCTTCGGTACGTAACGACATGATATCATATAACATGTACTGTATATATTTATGTATTGCACGAGTACGTATACAGTTCACTCGTATATACATTTTGAACGAAATGGAAATTTGAAAAGCCGAAACCTGTCATGTGCTTTCATTGCCATATGACAATGAGAGAACCACTAGAGTTCCAGGTAAGTTTTGGGGGATCGGATTTGGACATTGTTAGTAAATCCATTCAAATCTGTTTAAAATGTAACTGTATAATAACAGTAATAATGGTAATAATAATAATAATAATTTTAATCGTACATTATTTTAAAGTGATATTTGAAACACCATTTTTAAACCAAATTTCTTCATATTACAGGGTGTTGCCGGTGTTTCGCAGTGCCATGCGGAGTTCATGGCCTTGATGTGTGCCCTGTACTACCCGGAGTGCATTCACTACGGCCCCACCCACCTGCCCTGCTACGCCACCTGCGTGGCAGTCACAGAGGCATGTCAAGACGCATATGAAGCGAATGTTGGGCGTGAGTGGCCCGTCAACTGCACAGACTACACAGATCAGGCCGCGGATGCAGCAGCATCTTCGTGTTTCGCCACAGAGGGCGGTAATGCTATGGACCTTTACATATGATAAAATTCACTAGATCCATCATTTGTTTAAATAATGTGTTTGATCGATTATACTATTAAGGTACCATTCTATATTTCATATAATCGTGTTGTCTCTGATTGAACCTCACTAGCTCATCTCACAGACGTAAAAGCGTCACCAGTGGCATGGCACCAGCTTCTTCGAACCTTATCTGTCTTTCGCCTCCCTTGGACAGAGCGGCACTAACATGTAGGCCTGTCCATTCGGTCATGTTATCTTCAACTCTCTTCTCCTTCCTGTCCCCCTTTTCCTTCCTCCTTGTATCAATTCATCGTAGGTATGTCTTGACTAGTTCTGCAGATCTCGAAACGTGGTCGTGGCCAGTTTTACAAGGTTTTAGAGATGGTTACCTGTATTATAGATTGAATATGTTTAAAGATGTTATGAATATCATCTGAAGTGTTGTCCGTTTCCTCGTTTGTAACGCGTTACCCCTGCACAAAATGCCTAGTAGTTTCCTAAAGCATCCCATCTCAGTGAATAAACATTTCAATTCATGAAGACATATACATTTTTTATTAATGAAACATATCCATAATTTAGGCATAGTTCATTACAAATGTTTTACTATACAACCATTGAGGCAGTCTGATCAGCTTTTAACATAGATTACATAATGATAACACAATGTCATGTTATTGATAATCTTCTACTTATTTCTCAGACATATTCAACACTGGCATCTGCGGGACACGCCCCGCCTACCTGCTACCGGATCAAGCCCGGGTTGTGAATGGCCACAACGCTGTTGAAGGGGAGTTCCCCTGGATGGCAACGATGCAAGTGGGGTCGGCCCCAGGTCAACACATCTGCGGAGCGACGCTTATCCATCCCCAGTGGGCCTTGACTGCTGCACATTGCATGTACGTATTTCACTAAAACCTAGCTGCTCTAGCTATTAGTGGCAACCTGTCTACGACATCCACTCTTACCGGTCGCCCCCATCATAAACAGTAATGTTCTGACATGACATGACTGACAAGATGTATTTAATTAAATGATCAAACATGCTGAATGAGAATCTATCATTATTGTTGTTAGTTGTAGTTTTTCATAATCATCTTCCACCAGGATTCCATACGTTGACTCTCTTGACTTCGGAAGTATTCGTCTGGTCGGAGAATCCGACAACCGGGTCAGCGTCGAGGTCGCCAAAGTTGTGATGCATCCAAGAAATGAAAACGAACAAACATACGACAACGATATCGCATTGGTCAAGCTTGCCCGTCCGGTTACGTTCAATGATTACGTAAGACCAGCATGCCTAGCCGAATCTTCAGATGAAATTAACGCGTATCGACGATGCGTAGTATCCGGATGGGGATATAAGGTACAAGGCGTACCAGGTTAGTTATTCATGATATTTATGTATCATATCTTTAGTGATGGACACATATGTATATACGTATACCTAACTAAACGTGCTTTCTTGATTGAGCTGGTATATACGTCTGGCGTTTCCTTCTGTTTTCTGGGTCAGTTAGCCTCTGAAGAAGATTCTGCTAGGATCGAATATTTAAGCCCTATATTGACTCACGTTTTCTGTATCTACTGACATTTAAAACAGCTTGCCTATAATTCAACGTATGCTATTTAATGTTACCCCGACATAGCAGCAGACTCATCTGAGCTGAACATGGGATACTAAACCTGCTTTTCTTAGTGCACGCGCAGATGACGTTTCGGGCGGTACCGTTAGAAAACATGGCAGCCTCCAGTGTTCAGTCAAAAGAGATGTTAGCGGTCTTGAAAACATTGAGTATGTCCATAATTAGTTATACCCAAGGAGTACTATACGACTAGAAGGCCATACATTATGCATTTATCAGTAACAGTGAGCACAAATGCCAACGTTTGCTTTCCCTATCAAGGTGATTACAAATGAACCGTGACTGCCTGAGTCGATATCAGAATTTCGAGAAAAGTATCAACTTGTGATGAAGAGCTTGACAAATTGTTATTTAGATTGATTCTGATTCATATTATTTTTAACATTGCTAATGTGCTCATGGAAATCCCATCGAAGATTGTATTTCAAGAACTTGATTTTTCACTAAACATTCAGAATTAACGGAAACACTGCAGAAGGCGGTTGCCCCACTCTTGGACTCCGACTGGTGCAATACGGAGACGTCATACAACCACACCATCACTGATAGAATGATCTGTGCGGGTTACGAGCGAGGGGGCATCAGTGCTTGCCAAGTATGTATGAATAGCCCCCAGCGGTGTCACTTTGGATTCAAAGTTATTGAACACATGATCGTTCTGGAGCTGAAAAATTACTCCTTATTTGTGGTGTTTCGTTTTCAGCAAATTATACATAAACGGGTACAAATTAGCATTAAAAAAAACGAACCTTTCTTGACCCCCTTTTCAAGGGGTAACCTCGCTATTCATATATAAGGACCGCTATTCATAATGTGTAACTTCCTATACATGAAGGACCGCTATTCATAAAACGCAAAAGGGGTCACCATTCATAAAGGCATAAGGACCGTTATTCATAAGGACCAGTCGGCCGCTGTTCATAATTTACATTGGGGGTTACTACTCATAAGGACCACTATTCATAATACGAAATGAGGGTCGCTATTCATAATACGAAATGAGGGTCGCTATTCATTATATGAGAAGAGGGTCGCTATTCATAATCTGTAATGAGGGTCGCTATTCATAATACCAAATGAGGGTCATTATTCATAAAATGATGCTATTTTATTGATCCTAATCACATGAACCATAATATTTGTATCGGGGGTTGTAAATGGCGTAGCTTGGGGGGGGGGGGGGGGGGGTCACCATGGTCACGTACTTAATCGGGGCGATTCTACTGAATTCATGTATATTATTAAAAAGCGAAATTATAATCATTTTCTAAATACCGTCCCTCTTTTCGCATTATGAATAGCGACCCTCTTCTCATATTATGAATAGCGACCCTCATTCCGTACTATGAATAGCGACCGTTTTCTTCGAATATGAATTATAGCGGTCCTTATTAATAATGACCCTTAAAAATAATGACCCTCTTAAAAGCGGTCCTTATGAATAGCGAGCGACTTCAAGTACACAGATAAAAAATAATTTGCAGCCTTTTACGAAAAGGTACCCTATTTGTCAAATTTCGCGAACATTTTAATGAATTTTACCCTTTTTTCTATTTTTCCCTGGTTTTCCGTGACATAAGCAAAAATATAAAATTTTCCCGCGAAATTGTGAACGATACATGCGTACATACATGGCCAATGTGAAATGACACCATACCATTGTGAAACATAAATTGTGAACATGCTGTCACCCATGACGCATGTTTGATTTCAGAAAATACTTACCAAGGTATCTAATTGTCTAAACAATATACAAATGATGCACAGGCATGAGTGGATCGGTAAGATTTGGATGCACGAGCTTAACTTTGGAATGGCTTAAAGGGGACCACCGGGCAAAGAACAACACATTATTATATGTTTAGGTACCGTTTTTTGATATCAAATATACAGCATGTCCCATAATTAATTACAACGGGACTTTCTGCAACGATAACTTAAAAATAGTAGATCAATCAGAATGATATTTCAGGGTATGAAACTATAACTTATTACCTACATCTTGCAGAAAACCCTATTCGATTTGCTTCAGTGGTCATGGAGAATGAGGACCTTTTGTCAATCATGTCATGTGTCCATTTTCGTTCATAACGCGTGAACACAATCGAAGAGCTCGCAACCAAAAGGCGCTAAATCCACTTTCCACCAAATTGCATGTTTTGCACGATTTGAATAGACCTCATGTCTCATGTCTCAGTCTCATGTGTATCTAAATCACTTAATTTTTCCTCAAAATTGTTTCAGGAAATACGAAAAATATTGAGATGAAATTTACCCTTTCAACCAAAAGGCGCTAAATCCATTTTAGATTTCAACCAAAAGGCGCTATATCCACACATTTCTGATTGGCTAAATCTTCCCATCATGTGGAAATTCGACTAATCACAAAGTAGGACACAAAGAGGCTTGTGTAATGATGCGATGTGTATTATTATTGTACCAGTGGTTATGTGATTTAAGTTAGTGCACATTGATGATTACGTGTGTGTGTGGTGTGGTGTGGTGTGGTGTGTTGGTAGTGTGTGTGCGTATGTGTGTGCGTGTGTGTGTGTGCGTGTGAATGTGTGTGTGCGTGTGTGCGCGAGCGCGTGTATGTGGGTGAACGTGTGTTTGTGTATGTGTGCGCATGTAAGTGTGTGTGTGGGTATGTGTGCGTGTGCGCTTGTGTGTGTGTGTGTGTGTGTGTGTGTGTGTGTGTGTGTGTGCGTGTGCGTATGTGTTCACGCACGTGTTCATGTGTGTGCGTGTGTGCGTGTGTGCGTGTTTGTCGCATGTGTGTGTGCGCGTGTGTGTGTATGTAAGTATATGTGTGTGTGTGTGTGTGTGTGTGTGTGTGTGTGTGTGTGTGTGTGTGCGGGTATGTGCGCGCGTATGCGTGTGTGCGTGTGTGTATGTGTGTGTGTGTGTGTGTGTGTGTGTGACTGTGTGGTTGGTGGGTGGGGGCCTACTATAATTAAAGTACAGTTGAGTTAATATTCTGTATCATCTACACACCTTTTATACTATTGTCCGCGAACAACTCAATATTGGCAGTAAAAATATTTCTGGCAAAAGGCGCTAAATCCAAACTAAAATTAAATATGAAAAATTATATAAAATACATGCTGTACGCAGGATTTTTCTAACTTGCATTTGTATAACCTTTAGTGGTAGCTCTTCCATATGTAGTATAGATTTGATGAAAAAACAGAGACAAATGTGGGTAATTAAAAAACACTGATTTTCTCGAAATTAGCCCGAATGGATTTAGCGCCTTTTGGTTGAAAGCTTGTGTTCACGCGTTATGAACGAAAATGGACACATTACATGATTGACAAAAGATCCTCATTCTCCATGACCACTGAAGCAAATCGAATAGGGTTTTCTGCAAGATGTAGGTAATAAGTTATAGTTTCATACCCTGAAATATCATTCTGATTGATCTACTATCTTTAAAGTTATCGTTGCAGAAAGTCCCGTTGTAATTAATTCTGGGACATGCTGTATACCCAACATTTTGCAAAGGGTTGTGTAATTCATAAACAAAGCAATTAATTTCCACCACTTACGGAACCACTACTATTTCCTGGTTCTAAACGGGCCAACTATTTGCGAGTGCGCCAATGCTATTCACGCGTACGTTTGTAGACAATAGATTCCCGGGCGATTCGTTCGCTCTGCACACATTAGTATTCGCAATTCAGACCGCATGAACGCATGCTTTAAAATGGTGATGCGTTTTCCAATTGTATATTTTTTTTCTGGAAACATATTTTTGTGAACTTGTTGATGGAATGGAATACTGAAGATGTTACCTTTCTTTAATAAGAATATTATTTTTGGGTGGTGGTACCCTTTAAACCAACGAGCACAGCGAGTGGGTTTAAGACCATTTCCAAAGTTTAAAATGTGCATTTACAATGCATTGACTATTGTTACTGTTAGTGCAACTTACACAACGATGAACAGAAAGACGAAGAAGTACACGAAGAACGATGAACCAGAGGCAGAACGCCGATCAGGAATGAAGAACTATCAATGCTCACAAAAGAAATGATACAATTACACAGCCCGGTGATATTACAAACAGGAATGAAGATCACAATGCGTCTGTATCATAATTACGTTTGATTCTTGTTTTGAAAAGAAAGAAGAGTCGCGCCGATCGCCATCATGAGGTAAACACGATCACTGGGATATCGGTGGTGTCGATCCGATATATCGCGTGGATATTGTGTATATCGTGTTGATATCGATAATATTGCGTGCAGCCAGTAAACAAAATTACACGGTAATTGACCAATCAGAATGCAGGGATTCTTCTACCCATTTTATAATTTAAATTATAGAATGGGTTGATAAATCCCTGCAATCTGATTGGTTGAGAGCAAAATTTGTGCAGACAATTAATTGTACTGGATGCATGAAAAGTCATGCGTCCGGTAAAAAAATCATGCGTCCGGTAAAAATTTCATGCGTCCGGTAAAAATTTCATGCGTCCGGTAAAAAATTGCATGCGTCCGGTAAAAAATTTCATGCGTCCGGTACAAAAATCATGCGTCCGGTAAAAAATTTCATGCGTCCGGTAAAAATTTCATGCGTCCGGTAAAATTATTTCATGCATCCGGTAATTTTTCTAATTTTTAATTTTTAATTTTTTGACTTTTTGGGGGGCGTAACAATGCCCATTCTATAAAACAGATGATGCGCAAGTTTATTTCGTGGGTCGGTGGAATTGTTTGCACGCGGTAAGTATGGAAACTAGTCTAAACCCACTCGGCTTCGCCTCGTGGGTTTAACAGTTCCATAGTTACCTTGTGCAAACAATTCCTACCGACCCACTCATACCTGCGTATCATTTGTATAATGTTGAATTAAATTGTTGTTACAGATCCCGCCAAATCGTAACCCACTTTCAGCATTGTTCATCGAAAGGAGCCGCTATAGATAGAGCGTTGATTTACATATCCCATGCAGTATGCAATTTCCTTCCGTCACTTAGACTTAATCTGATACCCCACACCAGTGGCGTAGCTACGGGGGGGGGGGGGGCACGGGGGGGGGGGCCTGTGCCCCCCCCCCCCCCAATAATTTAGAAAAAACAATAGAAAACATAAGGGGCCATTTTTTGAAAAAACAAAGAAATACATAAGGTGTGCCCCCCAATAATTGTGCGTGTCCCCCCAATCAGTCCGACCACGCTACGCCACTGCCCCACACGATCTATAAAGTTGCTCTAGTACGCAGAAAATTGGTTTGTTAAAATCCCTAAAATACTCATTCTGGGCTCTATGGGAAATACAGGTTATAGCAAGATTAATAAGTATTTGGCCCCGTTGCAAAAAGAGATACAAACGATTATAAGTTACAATTAATTGTGAGATCATGTGGTCTAAATGGGCCAATGTGATTGGCTGAAATGCGCAAGTGATTTTCTGGCTTACACTTAATTGTAACTTTCAATTAATTGTATCTCTTAATGCAACGTTGGGGCCCTGAACGGGTCAATACAGAGTCATTTAATATTACAGATTATATTAAATAACGAGAATAAAGAAACTTTCGCAATGATATAGTGAACCAATATTTGAGTTTATAATGGGGGTGGGGCATGGGTTAACTGGTTCAATAACCGGCCAGCATGTCTTTCCTCTAGAATATCGATTTATGTGTAACTTCTACTTCAACTGTACTCATATTTCAAGGGGGACAGCGGTGGCCCTCTTATTTGCGAAGGCGACGATGGTCGGTGGCATCTAGTGGGAACTACCAGTTTTGGTAGAGGTTGTGCGCTGCCCAATTATCCTTCCGTCTACGCCAGAATCTCGCAGTTTCGATCATTTATCTCTTCGGTTATCTTTGATGGTAAGTACTAACACGATTCAGATTTGATTAATGGCTTATTTAGTTGGGCTAACGTAGGTACTACTTTGCATTTACCATAGAGAAAATGAGATATGCTAATCAATTATATGTCTATATAAGATACATTCCAATGAAAGTATCCGTTTAAACGGACACAACACAAACCTCAATGTAACACTATTTACCAACATGAACCTCAATTGACCACTTCCTATGACTCCTTAAAAAGAACATAGACTGCAAAATAATAATGATAGATAGTTATATTGTTCGCTTACTATTACTAATTATAGAAAGGAAAATTGTCTTACAGCAATTTACAATGATTGGATGTCATTGATACAACATATTGAATTCATACAACGTTTAGAATTTCATGAATTTTAATCAAATTTGTTGCGAAAAAACGTTTGTCTCCCACTTTCACTTTCTTAATGTAGGTTGTTCACACCTTTTGGTTTAGGTTACTCTCCAGGAATCGTTGAAATAATTCTGGACGAACACAACCCAACTGCTACCATTATGTCCACAAACTTCCCGTCGCCTTACGACGATCACGAATACACTGTGTGGAAGATCTCTACTCCACACGCCAATCGGAGTATCCGTCTGGATTTCGTCGAATTCGACGTCGAATACTCGTATGATTTCGTGTACGTCGGTGAAGGATTGACGCCGCTTAGCCACACGGAGATCACCGGCTATACAGGAACCGGTCCCATGCAACCCGTGACCTCTGCCGGACCCGCAATGTGGGTCCTGTTTATCAGTGATCGAGCCGTTGTGCAAAATGGATTCCAGGCAGAAGTATCTATTGTGGAACCTGGTGGTAAGATATCACAGGACATATGAAACAAAGTTAACCCAAGTAACAATACGGATCCTTATAAACACTAGATAACTAACATTACCGAAATAGCCTCAGTCGACTCATTTTGTATACAAATTCATGCACTCAGCATTCAGCGCTTATCATTCGTCTTGTTCGTCTCTTAAGAGCAAACGTAGCATTAATTACACTATACCCACCGACATAATTAAATACAATTGATTTCACAATGACTTTGCACAAAACAAATTTCATAAGTGATAACTTTGCTTGAAATACATTTTATGATTAGTGATAGAAATTGTAAAACAAATTATATACACATTGGACAAGTATTCTTATAAGCACCATTGTATTATTCTCCTTACGAACCAGATGTCCAACGAAACATTATTTTGGGAAGCCAAGACAAGGTAGTCGTGTCATCCCCGAACTATCCCAGCAATTACCCCAACAACTCGCGCACGATATGGAGGGTTGCTGCACCCGCCAATTATAGTGTGGTGGCCGAGATCATTGATCTCGACATCGAGCCAGCCTCTTCTGTTATTTATATTGGACGAGGCCATACAACGCTTGGGAAGTCCGTCATCACTCTGCTTGCAGGTTCTGAGCTGCCCGACCATCTGATTACAACTCGCGGCAATACGATGTGGATATTGTTTGTTAAAGGAATTGGGTTCGAGTCTGGTCGTAGAGGATTCCAGATGAAACTCACCTCGCAAAGAACACAGGGTGAGTCATATAGTACCCCATAATGTGTATACTTTGCTTGCCATTTAAAAAAAAAATGTATTTGTGCTAAGTAGGAAATGCAATAGTAACACGTTTCACTCTGTTTGTGACTGGCATATTTACCATTGTTTTTTATCACCTGACTTAGTAAAATACTGCTGCCATGTAACATTTTAAACTGTTACATGGCAAAAAGCACTGTTAACCGCATGTCGCGCGCTGCAGAAGAGATTGTATTATGACGTCACAATGAGAACCAAATGTATGTTTTTTACTGATTTCAGTTTCAATGCGTTTGCATGAATGTGTATATTTAAGCCCCCGGTTTTAGTCAGATGATAAAAAATCATGGAATGTTCCCCTCGGGATTTAAAATGCTATTTCGTGAAGAAAATAAGTCCCTCGACTACGTCTCGGGACATCTTTTCTCTTCCCTCAATAGCATTTTAAATCCCTCGAAGTGGAACATTCCGTGCTTTTCCCTCCACCACCAGTTAACATTGGTTAACAACTGTATAATGTTCCCGTCCTATTGAATATCAGGGCGCTCCTTGTCCGAATGGAGGTACTTGTGAGGATATGTAGCATGTCTAGGGCGGCTTCCAGTGCAGCTGTACATATTAATACGAATGAGAATAGTGCGAGAAACCTGTGGATATTAACGGATCTCTCAATCTACCACAATATTCATACTTACCCCTTCCAACTAACCAGAGCATTAACGCCAGCCGTTCATGCCTAAACAACCGCTAGTAACAAAGAAATAAATTAAATAAACAAACCTTCCGCCTGCGACCAAGGCTAGCCCTGCTACGTAAGCAAGACCGCCATGACAGTCGTCCTTCTTACACAGCGCGCTTCATGCCGACAACACGTGCTATTTGATTTCTCTCATCTTCATTTCGCTTTTTGCCGTTTGAAGCTTCTATTTAAAGGATAGTTGAGTTTTGGTAGAGTGGGCGCTAGACTACTTTTTGTTGTTGTGAGGTAATGAAAAACTGAGTGTAAAATTTGAAAGAGCATAATATTTAAATAATAAAATCATCTTTGTTTGATCAGCGAGGTGGGAAGGATCAAAATCGGTTCAGAGACGGCTGAAATATCCATAAATATAACAATTTGTAATAAAGCTGGGGCCCCAGGTTTATTAGATAATTTTGAACCAGCCGTTAAAAATTCAAAAAATTTCAAAAAGTTACAAAATAGGTATTTAAGTAGTTGTCGGTTATTTCTCTATCTAATCACTATTTCAACAAAACATCACATGCACAATATTTTATTCAAAATAGTTGAAACCGATGAGTGTTTAGTGAGCGCCCTCTTACGTTTTAACGGCTCTTTTTTGAATGATAACATGATCTTTACTACGTCATTTGTAATTTTGTGTTCCTTTCTAGTTATAACTATTAGTTTGTAATGTCATGATGCAGGTTTTGGTTACTACAATTCAGTTTCACCAAAACTGTACTCTCCTTACCAGAACTCAACTATCCCTTTAAGGTCAGACCTACCCTATTTATACCGCTTGTCTTTGGCGGTTAGTTTGAGAGTATTTTTGTAATCTTTCTTGCTATAATTTTTAGGTTCTTTCCGTCGTTTGGTGTCGGAAATGTTTTTTTTGGAGTGGCCCGCGTGCCTTCGGGTTAGCGGCTCGCTTCTCGCCGGGAGTTACGGGGATTGTTCTCCGGTTAAAACCATGCGTTTTTGTGTGGTTTGTTTGTATGGTGTCTTCGAATGGACATTGGTGTATCAATATTCATTTTTCAATATGTTACCTACTGTTTAATAAATAGTTCATATACAATGTTGTGTTGTATTTATGTATGTTTGTTTTTCGTGCCCGGGGTCCTCTCAGTGTTATCCTTTTGTGGTTATATAGTATTTCGTATATATATATAGGATATATATGTTTTTTTTTCGGGAATGTTCCCGGTATTAACTTGTAGTGGATGTTGTTTTTATCTTCCTTCTCGTATACAGGGATTCACCCGTTCCGCACCTGGATTAAAGGAGTTAGACGAAGGGTATGTCTACGCCCAGCTCTGTCGCTCCTTCAGTGGAGGGTGGACTGGGCACGATATAGGCTCCGCGCCTCCCGCCGCGTCGGGGGAGGTGTCGATGATTAATACCTCACCTCTCGCCACGTCGGGAGAGGTGTCGATAAATTGAATGAGGGGTACGCCTATGCCCAGCTTGTCGCTCCTTCAGTGGAGGGTGAGCTGGGCACGATATAGGCTCCGCGCATCCAGCCGTGAGGGGGAGGTGTCGATGATTAATACCTCACCTCTCGCCACGTCGTGAGATCTGTTGGTGAATGTTGCCGCGTCCAAATCCGTGGAGGGGTTGGCGCATAGGAAGGTCGGAACCTATTGTACCCATGGCAACCAATAACAATAAACCCTGGCTCATCCCTGGCTCATCGCTGGCTCGCCCCTGGCTCGCCCCTGGCTCGCCCCTGGCTCGCCCCTGGCCCGCCTCTGGCTCGCCCCTGGCTCACCCTGGAGCAGGGCAATCCAAAATCTTTACTATCCCTGGTTCTTTTCAGGGCAATGCGGTTAGTCTGCAAATCATGCCGCATCCCAGGGAATTCGTAGCCGTACTATCCGTGGACCAGCCCGGGGAAAAAACCAAGACGATATAACCCTGCACAGCCCACCCTGGCTCAGCACAGGGCAATGTTGCCGCGTCCAAATCCGTGGAGGGGTTGGCGCATAGGAAGGTCGGAACCTATTGTACTCTTGGCAACCAATAACAATAAACCCTGGCTCATCCCTGGCCTCGCCCCTGGCTCGCCCCTGGCTCGCCCCTGGCTCGCCCCTGGCTCGCCCCTGGCTCGCCCCTGGCTCGCCCCTGGCTCGCCCCTGGCTCGCCCCTGGCTCGCCTCTGGCTCGCCCCTGGCTCACCCTGGATCAGGGCAATCCAAAATCTTTACTATCCCTGGTTCTTTTCAGGGCAATGCGGTTAGTCTACAAATCATGCCGCATCCCAGGGAATTCGTAGCCGTACTATCCGTGGACCAGCCCGGGGAAAAACCAAGACGATATAACCCTGCACAGACCACCCTGGCTCAGCACAGGGTAATCAAATTCCGTAGAATCCCTGGCTCATACCAAGAAAATCCGGAAACATTACAGTCCCTATCTCTTAATATAATCCATAAACCCGGATATCCCTGGCTCATCCCAGGCACATGGTACTACGGAAATGTTATCATTCCTGGCTTATCCCAATTCCGGAACTTTAAAACCCCTGGCATCACCCCAGGGAGGTCCGTAAACTCTAATAACACTGGCTCATTCCAGGGCAATGTGGTAATTCGTTTAACCCTGGCTTACCCCAGGACAACCAGGAACTCTAAAAACCCTGGCTCATTCCAGGAAAATTCGAAAACCCTAATATTCCTGGCGCGTCCCAGGATAAGTAGGGTGCGATGAGCCCAAATTCCTTCTTGCATCGCAATGCAGGAAGGCCAGGCCTCTATGGGGGAAGAGAACCCTTCGGGTGCGGGAACAATAATAATTGACGTTCAGTGGCTCCTTGCTACCAGGCCGCGCTACTCCAGCCAGCCCCGGGCCACACCCATGGCAATTGTACGGGAGTTAGCCTCTCAGCCTCCGTCAGGCCGCGCCAGGAGGGCCGGGCTGGATGTTTCTCACAGTTAACAGTTTCTCTGGGCCTGGCCTTATGCTTACCAGGGCCAGTCCCCCACCCTCCGCTCTCCTCCGCCGGCCACTCAGGGGCCCTTCCAGGGGAGGACACCCCTTTCCTAGTTCACAAGGTCTCGGGTTCCCATGGCGCGCCACGAGCTTGGGATTCCAGGGTTCTCTTATCATCAGGGCTCAGTTCCTCCGGGCTTTCTCCCCGGCTCAGTGTCCGATCAGCGGGGGATTTTGGTACCACAAGAGATAGTTTCTTATTCCGTGGTATCTCGATAAGAATGGCCTGGTGACTTCGCCACTCGCGGGCCTGCATGAGCGACCAAATGACCCGGATCGCTCTGACCTGGCTGGTCTCCCCTCCCATTGAGTGTAGGCCCTCTGGGCGGCGATCTGGCTCTATTGTAGAACCCCTGCATATACGTGCCGGTGAACTTGTTCATCGTTTTCCGGGGGTTCCCCTTTCCAGTACACACCAGATAGGGCTCGCCTGTGCCACGCGACCCAGAGGCTTATTTGAAGCGTGTATCTCGGAAATAACCTCTCTCTTTGGGGCGCTCGCCGCATCCCTCGCTGTGTCTGGCTCCAGTATTCCTGGTCCTGAAGCGAGTCGGATGCCAGCACTTGATTATCGCTCTGAGGCATCTTACCCATTGTATACCGAACCGGCACTTCGTATACCGAACCGGCACTTCAGGATGTAGATTCTACCCTCCATCCATCTAGTAATACATTTGCTGGACGAGGTACCGCGCGTCTCAGCGGCTTTTAGGTGTTTTTTTGGTTTTTTCATTACCCTGCCATTCGGCCTATTCTAGTCCAGGCGTGCCATTTCACCATATCAAGGTCATTCGGAGGTTCTGCTAGCTGGACGACTGGCCCTTGATTCGTCGTCTCGAAGTCCGTTCTCCTACCTTATCGCGTTTCGCTCGCTGGGTTTTCCTGGTTATTTCGGGGAAAACCCTCCCTCGTTCCTTATCGTGCGGCCTATCTGGGCGCCTTTCCGGGCATCGCCCAGCTCTGGGCATCGCCAACCCATCTATGTGTGACCATCGTCGGACGACGTGTTGGTCAGTTTCTTGTCGGCCCATTTCCCTCTACGAGCATTTGTCTCTTTGCCTAGGGTGCCTGGCCAATCTATTGGACCTCATTGTTAATTACCGTCCTTTTATCCGACCTCTTCAGCCTTTTTTCTCGGTTTTTAAATTGTGCGAGTTAACCCAAGCACTTCAGTTGCGCTGAACCAATGGGTCCGCTACGAACTTCAGCGTTGGGCGGACTTTTTCCTGGGAGACCGTTTCGGGATGTTTTGGCCCTCCGTGAAGCTATCCACGGACGCATCGCTGCAGAGATAGGATGCTGATTTGACAGCCTCCTCGTGTCCAGCGTGTGTTCCTCAGCTCATTACGTGCGTAATATTGATATACTGGAGTTTGATAATGTCTCCCGGGTTTCGGTCATTTCTTTCTTTGTTCCGAGACGATGCGATCGGCACAATAGTGATGGCATTATGTAATCGGTCACTCTGTCGTCTAGCTGTAGAGGTTTGAGTCTGGTGCAGTGCGGTCAACGTGCGGTCAATCATATAGCAGATTTTCTGACCAGGCATAGTCGCCACCGAGTGGGCCCTCGACCCCCTACAATCCCGATGTCCTTTTATGTCCTTGTCACCAATGTCCTGAATCAGGAATAACTTCATCTCGGTTTAGTGGTGCCCCTGTTCGACAAGGGCATTCACATTGTTACCACTCGTGGCTACCACTCTGCCTTTTTGCCATCCATAGGGGTGCGGCTTCGTGAATGGCTCTTTCATTTTATTCTCGTCATTTCTGACTCTATTTTTCGCGCTCTCTGTCATAAGAGCCCGCTTCCTTACTCCATGGTCCATTCTTGGACCTTTCCAGTTCTCCTCATTTCGAACCCCCTCGCTAGGGCCACGCTCTAGTATACTACTCTACAGCGGCGATTGCTGTTGTTTCTGCCCTTGGCAGAAGTAAGTTTGCGTTCGTTTTCTTCCGCTTCGGGGCATATCAGCTGTGTAGCGTCGGGAGTCTGTTGGGTCCCTGTCTCCCAGCTCCTGTATAACACAATATCATATTGGTTTCCTCCGGTCCTCTTTAGCTGTCCCTCCCAGCTATTTGGTCTCTGAGGACAATTACTTGCTCCCAGTCCGGGCTCTCGTATAGTATTTTGAGGCCGATTACGATCTATTGTTGCGCCTGCTTGATCTGCCGCTTCGTCGGCGTCATCTGGACGGCAGGTAAGAAGGCTATCCTGCGGGGCCCGTTCCGTGTTTTGTGACACTTTTCTATTTATAATGTTCACTTTCACCACGAGTTACCTCCAGGATGTGGTGACAGGGGAAGCGTCGTTTGTTGGCGCTTCCGTGGGTGCGGCTGTTTGTTTTGCCTTGTGAGGGCCACCACCCGTAAGTACCTATCTGTGCCACTCTGCATTGGTTAGTTGGAAGGGGAAACATGGATATTGTGGTAGATTGGTAGGATCTGTATTGATAACTACTATCTACTAGATATACATACTTACCCATTCCGAACCCTCCCTCCTCCCCCCCCCCCCCCCCCCCCCTTCTTGTGCTTTGAACCGCGTGTTAGAAGAACGACTGTCATGGCGGTCTTGCTTAGGTAGCAGGGCTAGCCTTGGTCGCAGGCGAAAGGTTTGTTTATTTAATTTATCTATTTGTTACTAGCGGTTGTTTAGGCATGAACGGCTGGCGTTAATGCACTGGTTAGTTGGAAGGGGTAAGTATGTATATCTAGTAGATAGTAGTATCAATACAGATCCTACCAATCATATACCGTTATTCTTCTACTCTATAATTGGTTCCAATTATGTGTGTAATACTCTTCCCCTAGATTAGACCAAACAGTCGGTCTATGTTCCTACGGTTGGTCCACATAAGACTGCGGCTTGCTCCATTGGTAGTAGTATGCATGTAATGATTAGGTCAAGTCTATTAAATAAAAACCCAAATACATGATAATAAAAGTCGGTTATTCCTGACTTCAACTATATTTACTTAAAATCATTGCTTAATCACCACTGTTATTTATGTTTTCCTGTCTCATTTTCTCCATGTAGATATCAATGAATGTGATAGCGACCCTTGTCTAAATGGAGGCAATTGTGAAGATCTCTTGGGCGGCTTCCGGTGCAGCTGTACAGTTGAATACAAAGGGGAGCGCTGCGAACTGTTATTACGTGAGAATATAATACTATTAAATACTTGAATACTATTAAATCTTTGAATCATGAAATGCGATCAATGAATATTATAAAAGTACGCGGATTTTGATATCAGTTTTGGATACGTAAATAAGCTACTGCTATAAATACAACTGCTTCCAATATAATGTGCGTCTGTTATATGTTATAGAAGTATGACTGCAATTGATATTGTAATACATTTATTCTACTACTTCGCTGCAACAATAACAACAACATCAACAGCAGCACACCAACAAAGCAACAACAACCATTACTTCTTCTACGTCGACGACTATACTACGACATAATACAACTGTGTAGACGTAAACTTACTTATTTATGTCACTTCGATGATAATAGCGTCTATCCTTGACGCCCTCAATAAAAAAAGTCTGATAATCCGATTTTGTATGTTCCATAACCCCCAAAAAACCCTATGTTATTTACCTTCGAAAAGGTTCAAAAGTAACATTCTTTATACATATTCTGATTTAAACTTGACTATTCGTGAAAATCCTAAATGACCGCCTTTCTTGATCCCCTCATCAGAGTTTGGTGAAAATGGCGCTTTTATCCATCAATTGGATATTCTTCCCGTTTTGCTTACTAAGGTATTGAACTATGATTATTATGTAAATCTAAACGTTTTCTGATACGAATTTTACTCCTACCATTGTCTGTCCATAGCTTTACCAGTACCTTGTGATAGTAATCCCTGTCTTAATGGAGGAACCTGTGCACCAGTTGGACCGGGATACGTCTGCCAGTGTCCCCCTGCATATGGGGGCACAAACTGCGAAGCAGGTAATTGGAATGACGTTAAGTGTACTGGTTTTGACTGTACAATTGTTAAAAGGGACGTCCGGAAGAATCAAGCTGAATTCTAATGACTGAAAATACAAGTATTATGCGAGTTTACTCCGACCTGAAAATGCAAAAGTACATACCTTGATTTATTCCCAATTAACTGTAATTACTATTTTGAAAATAATTTGGACAGCCCCTTTAATAGAAAGTAAACTTGAAAAGGGAAATATCCCGCCTATATAAAAGGTATACGTCTTTCTCACCGCTGTTCAATATTCAATATTCAATATCAGATGAAATTTTACTCTCTGGCCTCTAATCATTTCTTGCTCTTTGCTTCATTATCAGTTCTTAACATATTACATGTACAAACATAGCCTCTTGAATCATCGATCTAAAAACAAATACCTTATCATAAATGTGATATTATATAAATGCTTGTAAACAGTATTCATTGTATACTTTAGCACCATCAATTATAGAGCTAAAGCAATGAACTACATAAAGATAATACATTTTGAATTTTTTTGAAATTGATTTGCTCTCTTTGTCTATGTAGCTTCATCTTGCCAGAGTAACCCGTGTGGAATGGGTGGCCGATGTGTTACGATAGGCAACGAGTATCAGTGCGCGTGTAACCAGGGGTACACAGGCGATGACTGCCAAATCGGTTCGTGACTTTTTACTCCGCTGCACAAGTAATATTCTGCTTTCCTTTGAAAGATAAATATTTTGAAATAAGAGGTGGATTACTAATTCGAATTGCAATCTTCGTGAATAACAGCTAGGTTTGATTCACACTACACAGGCCATGCAATTTATCGGATGTGGTATTAGTTTAAGTGTTGGTTTACATGTTATTGTCAATATCCACAAAACATACTCATAATTCTAGTGATACTCTCATACCGTGTTATATTCATATTACTAATAAGTTTTCAAACTTTTCTTTCGTTTCTTTCTCTTTACGTAAAAAGATATTTACGATTGAAATGTTCGGATTTGTAATTATCCACTGGAAAGTTATTACTGTGTACAAAGTCAGTGCAATAAGGGAAAATGACCTTGCGATTCCGCTCATTACTCGGCCGTATATCATTTATTTAAAGTGGAGTGTTCACATAACTATTACTCAAGGGACAATTGATATCATATCACTAATATACAGATTTTATCAACCATTCGTCACGTTTTACACATATCAACACGGTTACTAGATCTATTAGACTTGATGTTGGTATTGCTAATTTGTGATAACCGTTTGATCGTATAATTTATTGTATGAATTATTCATTTGCTAAGACTGTAAGCTCTTTGTATAGTCATTTTGGCATGCGGAGTAAACAATTCAAATTGAATCAAATACATTTTGTTATAATCTTTTTCTTCAGATATCAATGAATGCTCGAGCCTTCCGTGCCAGAATGGAGGGCGGTGTATCAATGGTCTGGGCAGATATACGTGTCAGTGTAGGACTGGATACAGGGGCACCAACTGCGAAGAAGGTACTTTCCTGATATTGTGGGTTAAAAAAGAGTAATTTTATGCAATTCGATCTGAGATAATCATGTTCAAAGTTGCGGAGCCTTATATAAACCCAATATATTGCTCTTGTATTTGAAATAAATATTTCCACATCGTATATCAACACAACGCAATAATAATGATGGAGCAGTTATAATGCGTCAAGTTCCTGTTGTCAATATTAGTACCCACAACATTGTACAACTGAAGCTGTTTGTTGTAAACATGGTAAATGTAACGTGTTTTTGTTTAAGTTCTCAAACTAATGTGTTTTTATCAAATGATCTTGCGATATCTTCCAGTCGGCTACTGTGACTTGGAAGGCGTGTGGTATAACGAATTCAACGATGTGATCACGGTTACTCAGACATCAACTGGACTAATTATGGGTGATTACACAACAAATCGTGAGATCCCGGTGGGCTATTCCGGTAAGTGTAGTAGTAGTATTCCATGTGAACCAGGCGTGTTTCACAAAGTTGGACCTAATATTATGCAAAGCAACTTGTCGCCTTGAAATAATATATATTCAAAAGCAAAACATAAGAATTCTGTACTTTTCATAAATGTTACATCAAGAACATAAAATCTTAATGATAATACAAAAAATACTAATGATTTGAATCGACATTTTATGCCTTTTGGAGAAAAAAAACGACTTTTACAACAATTTTCTATGAACTCGTGGCTTTCCATACTTTTTCATTACAATTTGAGTTAATCTTTTGAAACACCCCCGGGGCATAAACCTGCGGGAACGTATTCAAGGGAAGAGGACTATAGACAAATCATTATAGATAACCACTTTTTAAAGATTATGTTATTAAAAAAACAAATAAAACTATGTGAACAATAGCCTATCCTGTATCAAATCTTGCAAATTATATTACGCTGGCCCAATAAAACTAAAGCCACTCCTTTTCGTATGGATTCAAATGGACAAACGAAACAAAACCAGTATCGTAATTCTGTTTCTAACTCAGTATCGCTGCGGACATGTCTTTGTAGAACTTTACTAATTACGGTAGTGTGTTTACATCAAAGGGACTTTATTTAGTAACATTGTCCAAATCCTCAAAATCCAATTGAAATTCTAGCGGTTCCCTCATACCTTGTTGTATTCTTATCAACAAAAAAGCATGGGACAGGTTTCGGTTTTTCAAATTTCCCTTTGAAGTGTTCAGATGTCAAATTATCCAACGGATCGTCAGAACCGTGTACAAAGTGAGTGCAATGAGTTGGTGAATGTCACTTTGCTTTTTTGCTCATTACTCGGCCATATAAAGTCCATTTAACTTGAAATGTTCACACAACACCTAGTGGACATATAGGCTAACAATAATATATATTGAAAGAGAGCAAAGAAAAATGGGATTCTAACGGGATTCGAACCCGAGACCTCCGGATTGCTCTACCGACTGAGCTATAGAAAACCCTACGGCGGTGTTCGTCCCATGTTGATTTCCATCCTTCGGATTTATGTCAGGTTTGTAATAGCTTCTGACCACTTGAGCAATGATGAATTAAGGAGTTTCAGGGACGAACACCGCCGTAGGGTTTTATATAGCTCAGTCGGTACAGCACCGGTCTAGCAATCCGGAGGTCTCGGGTTCGAATCCCGTTGGAATCCCATTTTTATTTGCTCTCTTTTAATCACATTATATTTCTGGTCAGTTTCCTTATATGTTTGAATTAATTATTTAAAAAGCTGCATCACTTCGGTGAACCCTCGCATATATCCCCAAGTTGATGTCCATCCTTCGGGTTTATTTCAGGTTTGTAATAGCTTCTGACCACTTGAGCAATGATGAATTAAGGAGTTTCAGGGACGAACACCGCCGTATAGGGTTTTCTATAGCTCAGTGGGTAGAGCACCGGTCTAGCAATCCGGAGGTCTCGGGTTCGTTAATCCCCTTGGAATCCCATTTTTCTTTGCTCTCGTTTAATCACATTATATTTCTGGTCAGTTTCCTTATATGTTTGAATTAATAATATATATTGTATCAATCACTCATCACTTTTTGCAAAGTTACTAGATCCCTTTAAGCACACCCAACATCGTTTTAAACTTTTTTTTTAATTCAATCCTCTTTGTCTTATCGAAGCTCCTACCGTATTGGTTGGCTACGCCAATCAGCAGCGTGACTTCCCAACTGTTGGCTTCATGGCGTCACGTGACAACGGTGACTCCACGACCAGCTGGACCGGGCAGTGCCAGCTGTGTGATGGGCAGGAGATCCTGTACACCACGTGGACGAACGCTCAAGAGGTCAACACCTGTCTCGAGGTCAAGCGGTCAACCAGGTAGGTCATAGAGTGGTGAAGTGTGATGTCATAAATGATGTCATAAATATTCTTTTAAGAATTTTCAAATTTGGACTTCATTTTCAGAAAGAGCATAACAATAATGTCCAAATACCAAAGATCAAAGGAATAGGTTACATATTGGCTGAGATATGCCCATCCGAATGATTCTTTTTGTCAATGGGCAATCAGTGTTATAGTGTACTGGTTCCTAAATTTAGGAACCAGTGCACTATAACACTGATTGCTCATTGAAGTAAAATTCATTCGGATGGGCATATCTCAGCCAATACGTAACCTATTCCTTTGATTTTCGGTATTTGGACATTATTTATTATGCTCTTTCTGAAAATGAAGTCCAAATTTGAAAATTCTAAAAAAGTGTTTTTATGACGTCATGGCTTCTGTACTCTATGAATGTTAGCCCCTTGGGGTTTGATTTTTCGAATTTTCCTTTCGTTAAAGACATTCACGATTGAACTTTTCAGATTTGTAACTATCCACTGGAAAGTTACAGTATACAAAGACTGATTGTCATGAGTTACCAAATATCACCTTGCATTTTCGCTCATTACTCTGCCACATGGGCGTAAATTTGTTCGGAAAGCACAATGCATTGGGGGGGGGGGGGGGGGGCGAGCAATTGCTCACAAACAATGCTCGCCCCTCCAATGCATTGTGTTTTCAGATTTACGCCAGTGCTCGGCCATATAGCATCCATTTACGTAAAATGTACACACATCACCTAGTGGTCATGCATGTCATATCACAAACATTTTTTATCAACCATTCATAATTTTTTGCACATGCGAAAAAAGTTACTAGATCCCTTTACGAGGATCGAAACAAAAAATGTATGACCATATAAGGATAAATCATTATATACTATGACATTTTATTTGAATTAATATGAAAGACAGCCTCGCAGATTACTAAGATTTTAGTTACTATGTTCCGCCCAAATGTGGAAATGAATTCATTGGAAAATGGAATAAATAAAACGATTTTGAACTCAAAAGACTTGTTTTCCACGATAATCGATGCCTTACTAGCCTAACCATTCTAAGTAATTTGGGATTCATGTCATGATGATTAATTAATTTGTATGCTTAAAGTTATTTTTGCATATTTCATGGCAGGATTGGCCAAGACAAGTGGACCCGTTACCAGCAGAGCATCGCACCTCGTCACGATCTGTAGGATGCAACACCTGGGCCCCGTTGCAGAAAGAGATTATCGATTCTTCTTTCGTTTGAGGCAGCTTCAGCGAAATAAGCAGCATCGCGCAAATTGTGTAGCCAATACATTGTGTCGGGGTCCAAGTTGTTTAAGTTGGGGTTTGGGAAAAGTGTTTGGGGTTTGGTCAATTAAAATGGATTGTAAGTCAGAACATCTAGGTTTCAACCACAATCAGATTTGCCTATTTATAACTCATGTCATGTGTTCTAAATGATCATTGATCATTGATCATGATTGTGATCTGACTTACAA
>JBAMJV010001280.1:0-220424 GCA_037951105.1 Echinarachnius parma | reverse complement strand
CCAGTTAGACACATATAAGAGCTCGCAAAGCCATTTCAAACGCACTTCATCTGCAAGGACATTTTTAAAAACAGAATTCCCTGAAAAATAACTTTATATACAGTATAATTCATAGTTTTATAACATGTTCAGTTTAACGACATGGTCACATCATCTGTATGTTCCATGATTAATAACGTCATTGACATTATTTTGTGGTTAATGCCATTTCGTTCAATAGTACATATTTTGAGTGAAATGTCCTATAGCTCCAAGTCATTCACTGTATTATTTCTCTGAGCATCGCATTGGGCCTGATAGTAATAATGTAATATTTAGGTCATGTATAATTCGTCATATTCATAATCATTATAATCCCATATAGACATGTAATCCTATGCGCCAGCGTATGAATAATCATTGTCAATCATTCCTAGCCAAATCTCGGGGAATGACCCGACCAAGTGACTATATTTTATGAAAGTTCAGGACAACGTACCCCATCAGGGGCATCTTCGTCATCATCTTGCCCCTCATGGATCCACTGCTCTACCACCATACCACCCACAGTCATGTCGACGTGGCGACAGTGTTGATGTAGTTATAAAAATGAGTTACATTTGAATGCGAGGGGGAATTCCGCAACCTAATTACCAACATGCCGTAGGGGGTAAACTCAATACAAACAAAAACAAGACACAACAATATTGATATAGTTTTTGGCGCAGACTGTGCACCGTAAACGGCCCCCACCCCTACCCCCTCCCTATTCGAACCGCCTGGTTTGAGTTTGGTTAGTGGGCAATATACGCAACGGAATAGAATGACATTTCTACCAGTAGTTTTAAATGAGATGGGGGTTTTCTGCAATCTAATTACCAACGTGCCTTGGGGTAAACTCAAGACAATACAAACAAAAAACAAGACACAACAATATTGATATACTTTTGGCGCAGACTGTGCACCATAAACATTATTACCCCACCCCTACCCCCTCCCTATTCGAACCGCCTGGTTTGAGTTTGGTTAGTGGGCATATACGCAACGGATTAGAATGACATTTCTACCAGTAGTTTTAAATGAGATGGGGGTTTTCTGCAATCTAATTACCAACATGCCTTGGGGTAAACTCAAGACAATACAAACAAAAACCAAGACACAACAATATTGATATAGTTTTGGCGCAGACTGTGCAACATAAACATTATTACCCCCACCCCTACCCCCTCCCTATTCGAACCGCCTGGTTTGAGTTTGTTTAGTGGGTTTTACCGTTTACGCAAATTATCATGATGACATTCATACCAGTTAAGTTAATTGGGGGGGGGGGGGGGGGGGGAGGGGGGGGGGGTGGGGGGAGTATTCTGCAACCTAATCACCAGCATGCCGTAACTCGATACAAACAAAAACAAGACACAACAATATTGAAATAGTTTTGGCGCAGACTGTGCAACATAAACATTATTACCCCCACCCCCACCCCTCCCCATTCGAATCGCCCGGTTTGAGTTTGGTTAGTGGGTATAGAATGACATTCATACCAGTAGAGTTAATTGGGGGGGGGGGGATTCTGCACTAATTACCAACATGTCTTGGGGTAAACTCAATAAAAAGAACAAGACATAGCAACATTGATATTTATGGCGTAGACTGTGCGCACTATAAACATAATTACCCTCACCTCGGCTCCCCCGCCCCCCCCCCCCCCCCCCCACCCTCCCTCCCAGTTGAATAGTCTGGACTGACTCTGGCAAGTGGGTATACGCAACGGATTACATGACATTTTTACCACTAGGTCAATGAACCATATATAGTAAGGGGCGTATTTGCTTTTTTATTCACATGTCCGCCCATATGCAGTTTCATGTCACCATGGTAGTCAAAAGTCTGAGGCCCTCAAATGACGGTCCAGTTTTTATCAGTAGCTTGGCAAAGTTATGCAACTTAAGTCAACTTTTCCCGTTTTGACATGATCGAGGGATTGCGCTTCTACGTCACACAAGTCAAAAGGGCGGTGCGGTATCGGACTTCCCCCTCCTATCAATTACTTATCAAAATATTGTATCACGTGATGCGCAGGGAATAAACAAACATCATCGTTTCCAAACCCTCAAAATATACGGTAAGATGATTAATTAACTGAGAGTCGTGATTTAATTATCGTCAAAACGAATATCATCTAGTCAGAAAGGGGCAACTGAATAGCATTAAACACATGACGAACAAACAAATATAATGCACTATTATTTTAACTAAAAGATAACAAAATTGATGACACAACAAGTATCATTATCTCGGGAAGTACGGATTGATTACAATTATTCAGAGTGCAGAGACAAACAACGGTAGGCTACATTATCACTTCGAACTCTCATAAAACAAACAATATTCGTGTCAGAACAATTATTATCATTCTTATCGCGGAATTTGGCGGGAAACTGTACGGGAAGTTACAGTATACACATCCAGCTCACGTCCTCTGCGGCGCGCGCCTCAGTTGTGACAATAACTGTGATCTTGAAATGGTGAAGGGTGAAGGCGTTTATCTCTGTGATGTTTCTAAGCCCCCCTACTTCCGTTCCCACCCCATGCGATCTTCCTCCCTGGCTTATGGCTGCCGCCAACTTGGGTGGCAGCGTGATAATGACCTCTGCAAGAGACCTTTTTCATATTCCTGATCTTCACACCAAACTCCGCGACCCGCTGAGATTAAGCATCCTCACACCGAGCGCGAGATTGAGAGTGACAGTAGTGTTACTAACATGTAGACGAAGTGTCGAAAAATTACTGTTCAACAAAACCACGAAATGATCTCTCTGCTCAAAGTCAAAGACACCTTGGCGAGCATTGTGGATTTGTTTGTGATCCCCGTGGCACCTCCCAGGAGCTCCCCCTGATTATTAACAACACATTGATCACCATCTATTAATTAAATGGGAAGGCGTTGATGGGGCTTCCGACCTTTTTTTTCTATAAGTGATATTAAATCGAGTTCACACCACCAACATCGAATGACACGTCTGAGACTAATGGCAGAGGACACGGACAAGAGTAGATGCAACCACAAAGTAATAATGCATGGTCCGCCTTCCCAAGGCCCCACAATTTTCAATATAAGCAAAGTCAAAACATAAGTATGGCATGTGAACCAATGGTATTATAGAGGGCTTTTGAATTAATTACTCATAATGGATTTTAATACAGAAAACGTCAAAACATAATCATGATAATTACGTGTGAAGCATTTGTAAGAGGGCTTATGGATTAATTACTCATAATGAATTTAATCAGGAAAAGGTCGATATGGTTGAGAAATTATTCATAGAGGTTGATGAACTGCACACCTCCAACAGAAATAACACAAATTGCATCCATAATTGCAAATACAAATACTGTCGGGTGATGTAAGCCTTTCATTTCCAGAGCAACTTTGACTGTCAAAGAGGGTAGTTACTCACTTTAATCTACGAGTTATAGTTCAATGCAACATGATTGTATCTTTATTTAGAAAATACTTTCGGAGGGGAAGATATTCAGAAAGGTGTAATTATTTGTCAATCTTCCAGAGAATTGTGAATTTTGACGAAGACATGGCATGAACAGAATAAAATGGATATATCCAGTAGATTAATTATGTGTGTATATGTTTATGTTTCATAATTATGTTCAAATGTTCTTTTTTTTCCCCCTTCTTTTTTGTGTGAAGATGAATTTAATTACTGCGCCCTGAGCACCTTGATAAAGGTGTAATTGGCGCATTAGAAGACTTCTTTATTATTATTATTATTATTATTATTATTATTATTATTAATTCTTCTTCTTCTTTCGTTTGAGGCAGTTTCAGCTTCTAAGCAACATCATGCAAATTGTGCAACCAGAGAATTGTGTCAGGGTCCAAGTCGTTTAAGTTGGGATTTGGGTTTGGTGGGCGGAGGACTGGGCACTCGTGGATGATGTGGGCCGTAGTTTGCTCAGGTGAGCCACATGTGCAAGCCGGAGAGGGTCTAAGCCCCCAGCGGTGCATATTGGCGTTGAACCGGCCAACTCCTGTGCGGAGCCTGTTGAGGGTTACCCAGTCTTTCCGTGGTAGGTCAGCACCTGGAGGCAGTCTAGTGTTGGGGGTCACTGTGAATTGCAGGGGTCGTGGAGTGTGTTGCCAGGCCTCCTTCCATGCGCCGAGGGTGTTGTATGTCCCATCTTACAGGGTTACTGCATGGCGGATGAATGGTCTGCGGGAACGCAGGCGTTCGGGGTCTGGTTGGGCGTTCTGGGTGATGTAGTGGAGGAGGTGTTTGGGGTTTTGAAGTGCCTTTTTCACTAGTTGCTGTGTGTGGTGTTCTCTACGGTGGGCCGGAGGTGCAATGCCGGCGAGTACAGGCAGGAGATCAGTTGGTGTTGGTCTTAGGCATCCTGTTATTATCCTCATGGTCTCGTTGAGTGAAGTGTCCAGTTTGCGAGAGTGCGTGCTCCGGCACCAGGCTGGGGCAGCGTACTCGGCGGTGCTGTACACGAGGGCAAGGGCGCCTGTGCGGAGTGTGGATGTTTTAGCACCCCAAGAGGACCCTGCGAGGCAACGGAGGAGGTGGTTCCTTGCTGATGCTTTGGCACAGAGAGAGTCAAGGTGAGATTTGTATGTGAGCTGTCTATCCAGTTTTACCCCGAGGTATGTGGGAGAGGGGATGTAGGGCAGGGGAGTCCCATTTACGTTGACTGTAAGCTGGCGGTTAGCTTCCTTGGTGTTCAGGTGGAAGGCGGTTACAGTTGTTTTTGCAGTGCTCAGCTTAAGTTTCCAAGTCTTCAGATATGTTACAATCAAGGCCATGTCCGTTGTTAGGGCGTCTTCTACTTTGGTCCAACTTTTGTCAGAGTAGAGGAGGGCAAGGTCGTCTGCGTAGCCATACTGTTGTGAAGCAGTCTTGGGCATGTCACTGATGTATATGTTGAATAGCATGGGTGCCATGACTGAGCCTTGGGGGAGACTGTTTCTGAGTCGTCGAGGGCGGCTGGATTATTAAGTCATATGATGTGTATTATTTTCAATTTAGTATGTGTGGTCAAAAAGTGGCAATGACCAGAACAAAATATTATTTACGCATATAGATACGTCAAATGCGTTTTACAAACTACTTTTGTATTACCACCACCATCATCATCATAAGTATTATAAAAAATTACCGAAATTGAAGATGTAATCCCAAGCTGCCTCATGGTCCTTCCAGGGCTTGAGATTCCACTTCCGGAACCATTCGGGTGACGTCAGGAACATGATCTGTCCAGAGGCGAACATCTGACCAACAGCGTTGATGAATTGCTGGGACTCCTCCGGGATGGGCTCCTTCAGGCATCCGATCCTGGTCTCTAGTAGAACCTTGAAGATAGCTGCAGGGGAGATGAAAACAAGACAAAGACAACCCTTAAACATAAACCCAAATCATGACAGTAACACAGTAGAGAGTGCAAGAGGAAAAAATATCTCAGAGAAATCGCTTCGAATACTCAAGCATCCGATCCTTGTCTCCAGTAGAACCTTGAATATAGCTGCAGGGGAAATATATAATTATATTAATATGAGGACAGTCTCTGAGATACAGATATGTCACTATGTCAGTAACAAAATAGAAAGGGAAATTACACAATTAACTATCCGATAAATCGCTGGGACTCCTCTGACTCTGAGATTGGATCATCCTATCATAGCACCTTGTATATAGCTACATGGGAAAGAACAAAAAGAGACACGCATGGGAAAGTTTTACAAACATAATTTATAGCCGGGACTACTATACGGCAGGATCCTTTAAGCATGCGATTCCAATCTCAAGGAGCACCTCGAGTATAGCTGCATCATCCAAAGTAAGTTGATAAATAAAATCTCTGTCATCTGAGCGACTTAATCGATCATTCTTGTAAATGTATTCATCTGGGAACTCATCGGGAATCTTTGACAATCTGAATATAGCTAGCTGCAGGGAGTGAGGGCGACAAAATGGAGATAGCTTTTAGAAATACAATCATGTTAATAAGACATCCAATTTTTTAAGTCGGGTGACTTATTAACATATCTGATATCTGAACGACGGAATCGATAACTCATCATGCTCATTGGGGAGCTCATCAATAGACTCATCGGGATGCATGGGATCCTCCACATGCTCCAAGCATCCGATCATAATTCTCCAGGAACGCAACGTATATTGTTGTATATATTGTTGTATATGAGAAGACAACAAGACGAGTAACTTGACAGCAAGAGTCATTACTCTACAATAATTATTAGTACAAGGCCACATACAACTTTATTTAGTAAGTACTCTCGAACGGGAAGCCACTCAGAAAAGTGTGATATTTTGTCACCATAAGTCGTTATATCTGCGTGATGTACTGAATTGAACCTTCCGGTGAATTTTGAACAATCACAGGATAACAGAAAAGAAAAAAAAAACATTATCATTTATAATGAAATAGTTCTTCAGGAGTCATTTTAATTGTTACTACTTATTAGACATATTATTGATTCATTATAATGAAAAACACTAGACACAAAACTGCTGCGGACTGCTTATCCGCTATTTAAAAAAAAGGCTAATAATGTAATCAAATCATCAAATGTAAGTCAAATAGAGCCGAGTTTTCGGACCTAGCAGGTCCTTTATCGAGGCATAAATGATTATAATTTATAGATGCGATTGGAACCACCATTTTGGGCAATATTCTATATCCTTGGTAGGGTAAAAGTGCGTCCATGAGGAAACAATCGGTGCTCAATTGAGTCACTGATCATCTGGAAGCTGAATCAGCAGTAACACTAAGATCAGTAGCCTATCCGATAGGCATCGTGCTGTCTGGCAGGTTCTACCGGCTGTGTACTAACCGCGATATGCCGAATTTGAGCGCGCAGCGCGAAGCCTATCGTCAGTCATGAACGTGAAAAGTTTTATTTTCTTTTATTTACATAGAAAATCTTCGTAGAAAATCTACGAAGCCCATATTCATATGCCACAGACCAGGTTGATCAGCTGTTTGTGAGTGTTAGTCTTCGTTTGGAAGCTGCATTGTAAAACCAAACGCGCAACCTTGCACAATACACTGTTAGTGGCATAGAGTAGTGGTTGTTATAGGGTCTCCGCTACGGACTAGCGTATGCTGTTTGCACTGAACACCACCGCGGTGCACCGGTCCGGACGCGTCCATTATTTATAGGGTACGTCATTACAAAATATGTTGTTTTCTTTTAAAATAAAGAGTTGAGATTTGATATGGTTGCAAAAAGGTATTTGTATGCTTTAGTTTTTATTGTAATGTATCTCATATTTTATCATTATGAAAGTTATGATAATATTAATGTCTAATACTAAAATAAACCCCTTAATACACGGTGGAACACGCCACCGATTAGGCATACGGTATCCACATCTAGCGATCTGATTGGTTGCTGATTTCTCTCATGAATTAGTAATGCCTTATTTTCTTTGCTCATTAATAAATTACTGCGAATCCAGTGCTTAAAGGCTATATATGGGAGCCAGTTTAATAGTATCTATCTCTCTTACAGCTAGCTAGCTCGTGATCGCATAGAGAATCTCCAAGCCATATAGAGCCTTGACTAAAGGCTATAAGATCAGCAGTATACACTTGCCTGAACAGATCTGACAGGGAAAATGTGGCCACATCGACTTATCCAGGCGTGCCTGACCATGGCTCAGGAAACGTTGGGCTTACCACGTATGTTCTTAGGACGACGTGTTGACAGATGCGCTTGCTGCCTTGCATTTTATTTCAAACAAAATAGTTAGCAAACTGGTTCAAGCTCTTTTCATTCAATATGAATTACTTATCGAGTGGCATAGTTGAATCATTTATGAAATGTAGTAATTATTAACATCGGCAATGTGTTTTAGAGTACGGTGGTCAGGAAGAAATCTGGTCATCTGTCGACGTCTTCAGAAGCCTGTGGACGTGACTGACCATTGGTCAGGAAGCGGGAAGCTTACCACGTACGTTCTTAAGACGACCTGCTGTTGACAGACTGACTTGCTTACTAATTAAAAAACTGCCAACTGACCCAATTCCTCTATTAATTCAGATTTAATTTCAAGGAGTGTCTAACCCACTCTGCCTAAGCTTATGATACATATTAAGTGGGTTCACAGAACGATTCTGAGAAAATGAGGATTAAGTTTCAAATAAACCAAATAATAATAATTGTGAGATCTGATTTGAGATTCCTCAAGAAAGTTCTTACGCGAGGACATGTTCAGGAAGTATCGTCATACGGAATGGATAAACCTTCCCTTCAGGAGGCGGTTGACCTGAGATATCTATTGAGTATAAAGATCACGTATTTCTTTTTGAGAATGAAAACGTCTTCAGTATCAATTCACCGACTAATTGTTCTTACGAGATTAGATTTGTCTAGATATTTCTTACGTGATGGAATGTCTCGGAAGTATTGTCTTACAGAATGGATCATCGTCAAGGAAGTAGTTTTATAGCCTACCACGTACGAACTGAGGACGACCTGATGGCAGGCCAGATTGTTCACCATTTTTTTGTAATTCTGGCATACCATTTCATTATTGTCATCTATATTAAGTAAGGTCACGATTTACTTTTGAAAATGGAAATGTCAGTATTAAACGCACCGAATCATTGTTTGTACGTGGTTAGATTTGTCAAGATAGTTCGTACGTGATGACATGTTCAGGAAATATCGTCTTACAAAAATGGTAAACTTTGACCATTTAGTCAGGAAGCGGTTGGCTTACCACGTACGAACTGAAGAGGACCTTGATGGCAGATAATCTTGTTCTCCAATTGAAAACAAAAAACAACAAACTAGAGCCATTCCTTTTAATTTATAATTATTGTCATCTATTAAGTAAGGTCACTGTTTTCTCTTGAGAATGAAAACGTCCTCCGTATCAATGCACCGACTAACTGTTCTTACGTGTTCAGATTCGTCAATATAGTTCTTACGTGATGACATGTTCAGGAAGAATCGTCTTACGGGATGGATCAAACCAACCCTTCAGGGAGCGGTTGGCCTGAATATTAAGTAAGATCGTGGATTACTTTTGAGAATGATAACGTCTTCAGTTCTAAATGCACCGACTAATTGTTATTGCGTGATTAGATTTGTCCAGATATGTCTTACGTGAAAGCATGCCTAGGAAAAATCGTCTTACGGAACAGATCAACTTCGACCGTCTAGCTGAGGACGACCGGGTGGCAGGTCTGATTATTCACCAATTTGAAGAAGAAAAACAAATTGTATGGCATACAATATCATTATTGTCATATGTAATAAGTAAGGTCACTATTTACTTTTGAGAATGAAAAGGTCTTCAGTTTTAAATGCACCGCCATAATCGTGTGTACGTGTCTGATTAGATTCATCAAGATAGTTCTTACGTGGTGACATCTTCAGGAAGTATCTTCGTAAGGAATAGATAAAACCAACCCTTCAGAGAGTGGTTGGCCTGGGATAAATCTATTAAGTAATATCGTGGAATACTTTTGAAAATGAAAAGGTCTTCAGTTCTAAATGCACCAATTAATTGTTATTATGTGATTTGATTTGACCTATTGACCTATGTCCAGGAAATATCGTCTAGGAAGCGGTTTAGCTTACCACGTACGAACTGAAGAGGACCTTGATGCCAGATTATCTAGTGCTCCATTTTTAACAAAATCAAAATACTAAAGCCACAGCTTTTAATTGATTGTCATCTACTATTAAGGAAGGACAAGTTTAACTTTTTTAGAATTGAAAGGTCTGAGTTTTAAATGCACCGATTTATCGTGTGTACGTGATTAGATTTGTCAAGATAGTTCTTACGTGATGACCTAGTCAGGAAGTATTGTCTTACGGAATGGATACAACCAACCCTTTAAGAAGTGGTTGGTCTGAGATAGATTATGTATTTCTTTTGAGAATGAAAATGTCTTTAGATCTTAATGCACCAACTTATTGTTATTGTGTGATTTGATTTGACCAGATATGTCTTACGTGATGACATGTCCAGGAAAGATCGTCTTACGAAAAGGGTCAACTTTGACCATTCAGGAAGCGGTTGGCTTATCACGTACGAATTGAAAAGGTATTTAATGGCAGATGCTTTAGTTCTCCCACTTAAAACAAAACCAACGAACTAAGGTCATTCTTTTTCATTTGAGAGTGAAAAGGTCTAAGGCACCGATTAATTGTTCGTGTGTTGTCCAGAAATTTCTTACGTGATGGCAGGTTCAGGAAGTATCGGCTTACAGATTTGATACACTTCGACCGTCCAGGAAGTAGTTTAGCTTACCACGTACGAACTGATGTCGATCTGACGGCAGATATGCTTGTTCTCCAAAATTAAACAAAACAAACAAACGGACCCTAGTCCTTTTCATTTCGAATTAAATTGGACGGGTTTCAAACCACATCGATCTAATCTAAGATGTGTTTATCAGGTTTGATCTTGGATCGCATTCGATAAAGAAAAGGGCTTCAGTTACGAAGTGAACCGAAACATTGATTGATACATCAAGATCATTCGTACGCGTTACCATCTTTAGGAAGCCTTTAGTGGTTAAAATATTGGATAAGTTTGACCGTTCAGGAAGAAGAAGCTTACCAGCTACGATGAGAAGACCACATTATGACATGTGGCTTCTCTAATTCTATCAAATAATTAGAATACTGGTCCAATTCCTCTTTACTTCAGATCAAATTTTCATGAGTTTCTAACCACTATGCGCGAGCTTAGTATATCAAGTAAGATCATGGATCACATTTGATAAAGAAAAGGTCTTCAGTTACCAAGTGAACCGAAATAGGGATTTCGTGAGGATTGAAACATCAAAATAATTCGTACTTGATGCCTTCTTCAGGAAGTCTTTAGTCGTTTTAGAGACTGGATAAACTTCGATCATTCAGGAAGAAGAAGCTAACCACGTACGATGGGGCGAAGACATGCTGACACGCGGCCTCCTCTCTAATTCGATTTAAGTTATAAGCATATTGTCCCATTGTGCTTCAATTCAGATTCAGTTGTCATGAGTTTCTAGCCAATGCGCGTGAACTAAGTATATCAATCATCAAGGGCGATCACGTGTTGGCGTTGATTAAAATGAAAAGGGTTTCAGTTTTAAGTGAACCGAAACTTTATTTTCGTGCGGATTGATATACATTAGACGTGTACGTGACGCCTTCTTCAGGAAGTCTTTAGTCTTTTAGAGATTGGATAAACTTCGACCGTCCATGAAGAAGAAGCGAACCACGTACGATGGGGCGAAGACATGCTGACATACACTCATATGGGCTTCTCTCTTACATGTCTAATTCGATCAAATACTTAGCATACGGGTCCAATTCATCTTCCAATGCAGATTCAATTTTCGTGAGTTTCTAACCACTGTGCGCGTGAGCAATAGAGATCACGTATTGGTTATGATAAAAGAAAATGGTTTCATTTTTAAGTGAACCGAATCATTGTTTTGATGATGATTGATTCATCAATGATTCCTCAAGACAACTATCACGTAATGACATGTTCGGGAAGTATCGTCTCAAAAATGGAAACTTACCACGCACCGACTCAAGTGTCTTCTGTTAAGCCGACTTTTTAACTAATGCTAATTCTCTAATTCAAACAAAGGTTACTAAATTAGACCAATTACTCATTTTCGATTCCGATTAAAGGGATCTAGTAACTTTGTTGACATGTGCAAAAAGTGATGAATGGTTGATGCAATGTATATTGTTGTTATCTCATATGTCCACAGGGTATTGTGTGAAAATTTCAAGTCAAATGGACATTGCATGGCCAAGAAATGAGCGAAAATGCAAAGTGATAGTCACTAACTCACTGCACTCACTTTGTACACAGTAACTTAGTAAGAAAAACTCCACCGGAGTTTTTCTTATATGAATACTTCGATCGTACATATCTTTGTAACGAAAGGGAAATTTGAAAAACCGAAACCTGTCCCATGATTTTATTGGTAATACGAATACAACAAGGTATGAGGGAACCGCTATAATAACAATTTTATTTTGAGGATTTGGACAATGTTACTAAGTCCCTTTAAGTATCACTGATGTATGCTCACCATACTGCATGAGTACAATGATAAGTGGGGTCACGAAATGCCTTCGAATGCACCAGCTATAAAATTGGTCTTGTGTGATGTCCATTGTCGAAATATGTCTTACGTGATGACATGTCCGGGAAGTTTCGCCTTATAGATAAATCTCAACCCGTTTCGGTGGGTTTCAAACCACATTGGTTGTTGCTGAGAAATTTATTAAGTAAAAATCACGTTAAATTTTTGAGAATAAAAATATTTGTAGTTTGAAATGCACCAACTAATTGTTTGTGCATGATTAGATGAGTCTTTAATATAGTTCTTACGTGATGACATGCCCAGGAAGTATCGTCTTACGGAATGGATCAACCTCGACCGTCTAGGAAGCGGTTGGCCTAACACGTACGATCTAAAGACAAACCGATGACTGATTCGTATTCTCCCATTTGAAACAAAACCAACAAACTAGCAACTTCCATTTTCATCTGGGATTTCATTTCAATGGTACCACACCGTCTGTAACTAAGACATCTTTTAAGTAATATCGCGGGATAATTCTAAAGAAAGAAAGGGCGGTCTGAAGATAAACTGATGCCAGATTACTTGCCTTCCATTTGAAGAAAAAAAAAACACAGAACAAATAAGCCTTTCCTTTTTTGTCATTGCGGATACAATTCTAATACATTTCCAACCACATTAGTACGTATATTAATCACGTACTGCTTCGGATATTATAACTTTATTTTAAAATGAAGTGAATAATTGTCCTTGTGTGACTTGACACATCTTTATAGTCGATACGTGATGTCATGTTCTGTAAGTCTCGGTTTAGAGAATTTATAATCTTCGACCGGGACATCCTAAAAGAAGAAAGATGATAGGGTAGGATAATCATTCTGTAACCCCTATAGATGTAACTGATTGGAAACATATTATGTAACTGCTACATCCTGAATCCCGTTTAAACTTGAGTACAATAAGAAGTTAGGGTTAGAAAATTGAAACAATTGAAACAATTGAAACATATCAAATCAAATCAAAAAGATTATTATGTTGTATTAGTAACAAGCAAGGTGGCTTGACAGGTTAATACAACTAAGTTGACCTATTTCATAAATTTCCCGAACGATCAATCAATCAATCAATCAATCAATCAATCAATTGATTACCAATCAATCAATCAATCGATTACCAATCAATCAATCAATCCATCCATCCATCCATCCATCCATCCATCAATCAATCAATTGATTATCAATCAATCAATCAATCAATTGATTATCAATCAATCAATTGATTAACAATCAATCAATCAATCAATCAATTGATTACCAATCAATCAATCAATCAATCAATCAATCAATCAATCAATCAATCAATCAATCAATCAATCAATCAATTCATCCATCAATCAATCAATCAATCAATCCATCCATCCATCCATCCATCCATCCATCCATCCATCCATCCATCCATCCATCCATCCATCCATCCATCCAAACGGGCTTCCATCCATCCATCAATCAATCAATCAATCAATCAATCAATCAATCAATCAATCAATCAATCAATCAATCAATCAATCAATCAATCAACCCATTATTCAATCAATTAATTAATTAATCAAAGAATTCATGAATAGATGACCGATATGAAACTCGATGTGTGGATTAAGGTTGCTGATATGCCATGAGGTGTTGAACTCACTTTCCATGGACCACTTGTACATCTCGTTCTGCAGCTCGGGCACAACGCCGTCATCTCGATCTTCGTTCGTCTTCGAATCCCGGACGAAACGAAGCCTCTCGACCATGTCGGTTACGATCTCGTTGAGGACACCGGAGAACTTGGCGACCTCCCTCGGGGGCATTATCTTCTTGCCGATGATCCGCCGGGCACGATGCCACTCTTTACCCTCACTGAAGAAGATAACAGAAAACAAAGAGAACATACATAGTAATTTACCGCGTGGTAAACGAAAATAGGCTCCTTAGATGAGGGTTGTTCGTTTGTTTTTGTTTTTTTTACAAAACACGAAACTAGGCAACCGTCATATCATTATTTTGGGGGAAAACTTTTAAATAATTTACTAAGATAAAAGACAAATAGGCGTATTAGATGATGACTAGCTAGGGACCACACTACGCCTCTTTCCCCGAAATGTTTTTTTAAACACCATTCCAGTCACTCGCCCCCAAAATCCTTATTTGGGCAAATGCGCCACAATTATGTGCTAAATCAGCTCATTTAGGTGTAAAGTCAGCTCATTTATGGACAAAACGTAGAACTTACTGTGTGAGCACCCCTAGGGACTCGTCCCGGTGCGTCCTGTAGACCTTCCAGGGCTTCATGTCCAGTCTCTTGGGGTACTTGCTGTCGTTCCTGTACAGGGCCTCCACCAGTTCAGGTTTAGCCAGGTTGACGAATTCCAGGGTGCCCAGTCGTTCCTTCCAGATGGGGCCATACTTCTGGGTAAACTCGATCTGAAGAAAACAAAAACAAAACATGGATGAGTATTCATGTCACCATAAATCAATACACTTGTCGTTGCATTCAATACAATATTCAGGGGTTATACCAAAATGGAGATTTTGTCTTTTAGTCTGTAAACACCACTGCTGCAGAGCTGAAGAAATTTATTTTGTTCTGGGGGATGAATGAATGGATAAACATAAAACATAAAACCCTCTTATGACCTAGTCCCGCTGCACCGTCCCTCGATCATTCCGTTCCCAATCCGTTTGACATCCCGAAGGTACTAGCAGGAAACGAAATGATGCGGACCAAGTTCGGAATGGACTAGTAGGATATTTTTAATTCGGCTCCGTTTCGGCTCCGTCATGGAACTGCAAAATTTGCTATCTAGATAATGACCGTTTCGCCACATTTTGGTCGGATAGGAAACGAAAGGAGAAACGGTGCAGTGGGACTAGGCCATTACCACTGCTTCCAGATCTACGCCATTGATATACACCCAGTTGGTATACAACTATATGATGTCTTAGCTTCAATTTTCCCAATGATCTCCAGAATTGATTCTAACCCTTAAAACTAAACCTAACCCCAACCCTTATTCAAACCTCTAAACATATTAGTTCTACTCCCTAATCGTAATCCTTTGCCTATGAATTCTTAGCTACATGAGCTAATATGAGCAGGAGCATTTGGAAGTCATGTAAACGGGAGCACACACTGATTTTGGCACATTTATGAGTGATTATTTTTCTAACATGCATGTAATGATATGAACGATGGCAGCATAATAACATTGCTTCCCCTACAAAATGGATAAAGAAGAGTTTATCCGAGTATAAGACAAGTTTATTGCATATCATTACAAATCGTGTACAGGGACAAAATAAAAGTCATCTCAAAGGAAGTTTATGAACATTCATGCTGACACATTTGGGTTTACATATTTGTTAACAAGCACGCAACCATGACAACGCCTTCACATTAACATGTTGCCTCAGGCATCCTTTATCTATAAAGAAAGAAGAGGTCTTCCAAGCATTCGACGTTTGTGGGCTCAAAATGGCCCTCTAATAACCCTCGCCACGCCTAACTGCCTACTCTCTCGATGTAGATGGTGAGGTGATGCCTTCAAGCTATGTTCGAGGTATGAAATGCGACATGTGCAGTAATCATACAATATGTTTCTTTTAAGTTTAGGAGTGAGGGGGCTGTGACCACACTTTCCGTGTTATGGTGAACCGCATGTCCAGGGACATATAGAAGTCATCTGGAGAGGAAGTTAGGGAACATTTTTATGTTGACACATTTAGGTTTATAAGTTTGTTAACAGGCACGCAACCATAACAACGTCTTCACATTAACATGCTCCCTCGGGCATACTTTATCTGAAGAATGAAGGCATGGGGTGTTCCAAGCATTCGGCAAGTTTATTGCCCATCGTTACACTTACATATCTCATTTCTCTAGACGCTGAGCCACATGAGTGTATCGGGACGTGTAAATGTCATGTAAAGAGGAAGTAAAGGAGCATTAAGTTGACACATTCATGTTTAAATAGTTGATAACGAGCACGATACCATGACAACATAGTGTATAACATGTTTCCTCATGCATCCTTTATCTGAAGAGAGTAGGGGCCTTCCAAGCATTAGATATGTTTATTGCACATCATTGCATATCGCATTTTTTATATATGGTAAACCACATGAGTGTACAGGGACGAACAAAAGTCAACTAAAAAGGAAGTTACGTTTTATGTTGACACGTTGATGTTTAAATATTTGGTAACAAGCACGCACCGATAATAACATATTCACATGGACATCAAGGCAGGCTTTATCAGTAAAGTAAGATCAGTTTTCTACTCAGCATTGGACACGTTTATTGCACATCATTAAATATCGAATTTCTCTCGGATCACGAACTGCATGTCATCCGAAGAGGAACGTTTATGTTGACACATTACCAGGTATTATTTTTCGAGAAGTACGCAACCATGGTAACAAATATATACATTAACCTGTCCCCTAAGAAATGTAATGATACCCATAAAAAAAAAACAATACATGGTGCATAATATTACGCTAACTAATATTATGCTGATAATAAGTCAAATGTCATTTTCGGCACGTAAATATTCCCTCGTGAATGTGTTTGACATTGAACAAGTACGCAATTCAACCTATTCCCGGAGAAACGGTTGAAACAATGGGAAAGCTCCGCGGAATTTCAGTGTAATACTACCCAAAAGAAACTTTTTTTCTTGATCGTAAAACGGTATGATATATGGTCCCAAATTCCCATTAAAGGAATAGTAGCTATACTCTCTAGTTCAAATGTCGATATCGCTGGAAATGAATCTCATTTCTGTGTAACATCATGACCCGACTTCTACAGAAGAAGAGATCGGTGGTCGGCATATAACTCACATTTTAACGGGTTCTAGTTCTAACATATCGACAACGTAGATGTTGGATGATGGGAACATTATGACTTGGGCCCATATTGATAAAACCGCAATAGCTTAGTTCCATTCTGAGTCTAATGGTCTATGGCTGTTGCAACCTGGTCTCTCATCTAAAATGACTCTATAGGTCATTGTACCACACCTTCTAAAAAAAAACATATAGTCATTTTAGGTGCACCTGAATATGCTGCCATCTACGTTTGGAAACTGTATGGATCGTTAATGCGTCGCAGAGCCTACTTTTGATTTTTCCTGCGACTTGAGAGAGACTATCACTCGCGCATAAAATTTCCGACTTGTATAATATACCGACTTATAGCCATTAATCTGACCTATAGCCACTAAATCTGACCTATAGCCACTAATCTGACCTACAGCCACCAAATTAGGGTTAGGGTTAGGGTTTAGGTTAGGGTTATATATCCCCAAAACCCGCTGCAAATCAAGCCACTCGCTGTGGCGCAATTGGATGCGTGCTAGCCTGATAATCTAAAGACGCCTAGTACTAGTTCGATACCCGGTATTGCGTAAACTCGTACTCGATGTTCGATATTATACAGTTTCCAAACGTAGATGGCATCATATTCAGGTGCACCTAAAATGACTATATGGGTGTTTTTAGAAGGTGTGGTACAATGACCTATAGAGTCATTTCAGACGAGGGAACAGGTTGGGCTAAGTATGTAACAAGAGGTTGTTTTAGTTTCCAAATAGGGCAATCTTAGAAGGTGAGTAGTAATGATTATCCAGATTACCTATATATACCTATATATACGCGGATATAAGAACGTTAACACGTTGGCTTCGAGATATCGTTAAGGTTAAGGTCGAATATCACACTTAAAGGGAAACTTGATAAGTGGCGCTTTTGTTTTGCTTTTTAAAGTTTGTAAGATTCGCCTCCAATAACTCGCGCATTTTCAAACGCTGTTGTTGAGGCTGTTTCATTATAGTCTGTCTGTGTGTACGACTTCAAGCAGAGAGGTGGGAAGACTTCCCATCTCTCTGGTTACAGTGACTCGGAAACCTGTGTGTTGCTTACTTAGTCTTAGTGGATTTGGAGAGAGGTGATGGACATGATGGAGGTGGTGAACATGAGAGAGGGGGAGGGGAGGGGGGGGGGGGGGTAAATCTAGGAAGTTGGTTTAGCAAGTTGAAAGGGGATTCTATAAAGTTTCTCAACATCGTCTCCTGGCTTTCCATCGACCATTGTCAACACATAAATGTCAAATAGAGACCTCTATTGTTGTGCCTAAGGCATCATCACGCCAGTCAAACTACTGGCATTTCCTAGTTCCAAGATTTTTCCACAAACTCTCATCGAATTTTTTTCCGGAAACCTCACGAACCATAATTATGCGTGCTTGAAGGCAGATTCGAAACATAATACGTATTCGTCGCCAGGCAAATACAATGAAGTCGTACACACAGACAGACTATAATGAAACAGCCTCAACAACAGCGTTTGAAAATGCGCGGGTTATTGGAGGCGAATCTTACAAACTTTAAAAAGCAAAACAAAAGCGCCACTTATCAAGTTTCCCTTTAAGTGTGATATTCGACCTTAACCTTTTCCCGCCCCCTTCCTCAATTTTCCTTCGTCATGATTTTATCTCTAAACTAAAGTCATCGCAACTACAATCCGGTTAACACTTTCAAAAGAATCAATGTAGATGACTCAATATATTGGAAATAATATAACCCCACCCCAAAATTCGGCCAATCAAACAAACAGTATGTTCTCCTTATTCACGTTTTAACCCGACCTTCCCCCGTTCTGCTGTCACGTACAAAAGCACTTCAGGCAACTCAGTTACTTCCTCCCAGACTCAGACAATGGCATTTTACCATGCTTATACGTGATTTGTCCCACAAATATACAATAGAAAGCTGGGACTCCCATCTCCCTGCCACGTAAGTGTACTTCTTGTAGCATTCTTCTGTCAGCTTGTATTACCATTCATGAGTGAGTTATCGACACCCCCTCCATATGGCGTCTGCATGGTTGTGTTCTTTAGATTCTTTCCGGTGTCAGCGCACGAGCTGTCCCCAGGCAGGACGGATGCCCTCCGGTGAGGAGGGGTAGCCTCTTCAGTCTTCAGATATATCTCTTGTACCTCCTTATCAACAGACAATAATCATTCTGTGATGGTGATGTGTACTTCACCATTCACCCCTCTACATAATAATACTTATCCGGTTAACCCATTTGGTATTGGAACCTAGTACACCATGTATTACGTCAAATGGAGAAGACGATATCTCGAAGCCAACGTTCTTATATCCGCGTATATACTACCATCCTTGATTAAACCAAGGAGGTTGATTAAACTACCCGCGGCCTCCTCATTTCTGCGTCTGATTGCGTTCTTTCCTCGGGGTTGTAGCCAGGGGAGGAGGGGTAAACCGTTCTCATTTCTCTCCTAATTGTTCACCTTGAAGTGCAGTCACGTATGCAGCTCGTCTCAAGTTTACGAACCCTGGGACTAACGAGACTGAACTCATCCCCTCCACCAAGATATTCGATGGCATCAGTATTTGAATACCGGCCTCTTTTCCATACCATACGATTCCTTTTCAACCCTCATCGCGCACGAGCAGACGAAATTACCCGTTCTATACCCTATAATTTGCACCATGATTGCACCCACCCCTGCTGAAAGGCACATATTCCCTAACTTCGTCTCACTTGACCCCCGAAGCTACTATAGGTTACCCTGACTAGTTCATTCCAACAAACCAACGGTACATAACTTCTGAAATGCAACTTCGCACGTAAGCCAATCATCAAATATATACATGTTATATATTGTTGGACAAATGCCCAAAGTCGGTAATGAATCACAACATAATCCGATGAATTATTAAACTTTGACCAAATCTGAAACTCTTTCATGGTCGGCGCGGTCATTTTTGCACGGAACTTTTGGCTAGTATTTCTGAATGTAACAATGTTCATGTTCAAATGCTGCATTCTGAACATTTTCCTCCACTATTTCAACAATGGTATCAAATATTGGGCAAATATATAGCTTTCATACTTTCCATAACTTTTCCACAAAAACAGATATTAAGCTTTGATTATTGAAGTGTGGGCGTCAATCCGTTTGATCAAGAAGATGATGATCTAAATCGGATTTCCAGACGTGCAATACAGCCTGAAGTGCAGTATGTATTCATATCCGGTTAAACACCATGAAATACGAACCGATCATCTCAGTATTCTATCCGCAATTATTTGAGTCATCGGTCAGAAATCCGCAATGTATCCTCGACAGCAATCTCTCTGTTGTCACGCTGATTCTACACTGCGAGTCATTTGCGCTCATCGGCACACTAAGCCAGCCGTGGATTGTGCCAATTTGCGAACAAAGCGCGGAAAGTACACGCACAAATGACAGATGAGAAATGATGATTGCTTTGACAAGCTCTTTCGAATGGGCACATTCATGTATACATATACACACCCAATTTCCTTCAGACCCGGATGTCAACTCCTCCTCTTTAAGAATCCGAGATTCATGCTATAGGGAAGTTGTAGACCCAGAAGTAATTATCATGAGAAATTACTTTCGATATATTCGGGCCAACACTATACCTTGGGAATGAGATAAAACATAATCTTATTAAGAAAACAAAACAGAAGCCGTGCCCCTTTCAGCATGTTTAATGTCACGGAATTACACGAAATGGTGAAGGGTGGGGTATGCGGGTTAGATGCCATGTAAATGTAGGTTACTGCACCCAATAACTGAAGATAGAGCGTAAACATGTCATTAGAAAATACATTGCAAGCTAATCTCAATATTCAATATTATTTCTTAATTTTTTGTAATTTCTACTGGTAAACGTGACCAAAAGGAATGTACAATTCGGGACCTAAGAGAACAGGACCAATTGGGAGACCAATAAATATGGGAGGACCAGATAATACAAATGACCCATGCAGAGGGAGGAGACGAACTTCCAGACAGTTGAGTCTTTGACCCATGACCGGAAGGAGTGGAGCCAGTGGAGGAGGTTCACCAAGAGGTTGTCGAATGACAGGCCATGCAACTAGCCTACACGCGTCAGCCATGTCAGCTAGGGTGAGCAGGTGGTACAAAGTCCTCCACATTGAACTGATTTAAAGTTGGTTCGGAGTCGTACATCAAATGCGCGGTGCCATCTTGCAAACGCCATGCTACACATTGGCTAAGTGTTGTGCAGTACGCACAAACTAACAAACTAGGCTAATTCAAAATGGCGACCCATGGCGTGGTCACCACGCATGGCAATCCTTAAGATTATTGACTTCTATTCAATATCCAGAGTACAAGACCACAAATAGGCCTACTTAGGCATCCGTCTTTGATGCTCATTACGATTGAATCGGATGCCACAGCGGTATAAGGCTCGTGTTCGGCGCCTGGGACCCTTCCACGCGTCCCACAGGTGCGCCTACGCATCAGGACAGAATGCTACAGCATGACAGTCATGATTGAATTACATGAAAAGAAGGCTAGTTGAATCAATACCACTCATCAGCCAATGCCCCAATTTGTTGCAAGGGTGATGAATAAAAGTCATGTCTCCTTCGACATTTTCGGACTTGAGCAATGCGCAGCGGGGTGCTGTTTGGTTTGGTTTGTTTTGGGTTGACCTTAACCATCATGGTGAACTAGGGGCGGCGGAAACACGTGCCATCGCAAAATTCGAACGCGCGCATGTTGTAATTTGATGTGAAGATGACACCGGCGTTTCGAAACTCGCACGTTGGTGTCGTCACATCGAGTATTATTACTCCAGTTGAATCAACATCACGGAGCAGCTAATGTCCCAATTTGTTGCGGAGGGTGCTAAATACATTCCATGTTTCCCTCGGTATCCTTGAACTGTACAGCAGCAGAATTATGTTTGGTTTGGCATAATTTGCTCGACGGTGAAGCAGGTGTCTGGATGTCAAGCCCTCAACAACTGGGGAGTGAGAAAAGTGGGGCGCACCAACCGTCGGCAACTAGTAGCCGTCTGTTGCTTCTGCTCTTGTGGTTTGGTAGCCTATTTTTCCGCCAGTCGTTTTGGACATACCATGGACCCTACTACCATGGACAAACAAACGCGAGGTCTTGTCAAAAGGCTAGAGTAGCGGAAACACATGATGACGGTGCGAAAATGGAACGCGCATGCAGAAATGCGATATTGAAGAGTTCATACGCAAAAACCGATACACGGCAACGCCATGTAGTATTTTGAAGAAGGTACCATCACATAACACAAAATCTAGTCTTTTAAATCGTACTATATTTATGCTACACGTATTGTTTAATTATCAAGGTATATTTTTGAAAAAATTATTAAAAGTATCACACATTGTTTTATTTTATCATTGTTTTTCCGCAGGTTTAATCGCAAATGGGGACTCAAATGGGGGACAATGATTTTTATCGATAAACCCTTCATGTGGAGATGATACCAGCGTTACGGCGGATCCATCACGTTCACGCACTTGGCGTAAACTTGAAGACCGGTGACAATCATCATGGTTACGATCATCATGATTAGATATCCCAATCGCATCTTTTAGATCTCACACACATGTTCCCGTTATTTTTCTTTCTCTGTCATTTCAATCAAACTTTGCTCAAGGCCTTTGTCTACGGTTGATAATTATTTTCTTCCAAACTTCTCCGCGGGTTCCTCCCTTTATAGTTCAAAGTCATAGATAAATTACAGTATCACACCATCCATGCATGACACCAATGTCATGACTTATAAAAATAGATTTTGTTATTTGGTAAACGTTCACACTTTATTAATCATGGCAAAGTTGGTAAAGATGCCAGGAAAGTATGCAGCTTAGTAAAGCATTAATGTTCCACATGAGTTGATATATTCCTTCCTTCCATCTCACCAACCTCGATGCCCTTGGCAGCGCGTCAATTTCTTTACAATTCTGTTCAACTTGTCCACGAGTTCCATTTTAGTTCAAAGTCATAATTCACTTCATGTTCCCCTTGTCATATCTTATAATACTCATGGTTGTGATTTGTTAAAGGTTCCCGAACCATGGGGCTGGTTCTTTGATAATATACATTTATAGTAGAATTCAATGATAACGGAGAATTATTATAAACTATTGCAATGCATTAATGATCCAGTTTTTATTCGCATTGCTTCAATCTCATTCTGGTGTACCTCCTGGCTTTTTTGGCTTATAATTTATTTCTCAAATTTCTACCGAAATTCTATACGAGTTCATTTTCAGTTCACAGTCAAAGATAATTCATCTCATGTTCCACTTGTCAAGACTTAACTAGAAATAAGGGTTGTGATTTGTTAAATGTCTCATACATATGTGACGTTGCCACAGAAAACATAGTGGTTTACGCAACCAAGCATGATCCATTTTATATTCGCCTTCATTCAATCTCATTATGCTGGCTTTACGTCTTATTTTTCTTCCAAACTCTTTCATTTCAACGCCAAAGCTAATACACACCATGTTCCTATAATATCATTAGTAATACAAATGTGGGTTGCGATTTGTGAAAGGTCCAATAGTATACCTTTAAAGTTGGATAAGCTTGACGGTTGATGCAACTTAGCAATACATTAATGTTCCAGCTTATATTGGACTTCCTTCGATGCCCGAGGCTGATTGGATTCTATTTCTTCTATTTCTTTCAATTGTCTCCTCGAATTCCTTTAAAAAATTAAAGTCATTGTAATTAACACCATATGTACCCCTTGTCATGACTTTTGAGAATAAGGGTTGTGTATTAAAGGTCTCCGAACTATGAATTTGGTATAGATACCACATGATATAAATGTAGGTTATTCAACTGAGCAATACATTAATGTTCCAGTTCATATAAGCCTTCATTCAATTTTAGCATGCTCAAGGCTCATTGGCTTGTATTTCTACAATTTATTTCAATTGTATCCTCATATTATTAATTTCAAAGTTCGAAGTCATCATGTTCATCTTGTCATGACATAAATTTCTTAAAGGTATCTGAACCGTTAATTTGGTATAGATACTAAATGATAACAGAGAAGGTTATGCAAGTAAGCAATACATTAAAGGGATCTAGTAACTTTGTTGACATGTGCAAAAAGTGATAAATGGTTGGTACAATGTATATTGTTGTTATCTGATATGTCCACTGGGTGTTGTATGAACATTTCATGGTAAATGGACGTTATATGGCCGAGTAATGAGCAAAAATACAAAGTGATATTCACCAACACATTGCACTCACTTTGAACAGTTTTCGCGGTCCAGTGGATAATTTAACATCTGAACACTTCAATCGTAAATATCTTTTTAACGAAATGGAAATTTGAAAACCGAAACCTGTCCCATGCTTTTATTGTTAATACGAATACATCAAGGTATGAGGGAACCGCTAGAATTACAATTGGATTTTGAGGATTTGGACAATGTTACTAAGTCCCTTTAATGATTTACTTTGTTTTCGTCCCACTTCAATCTCATCATGCTCGAGGCTTATTGGCTTATATTTCTTCAATTTCTTTTAAATGTCTCCTCGAATCAATTTCAGAGTCAATGTCACAGATAAATCTCTTCAGGTTCTCCTTGACTCTCGTGACTTTTGAGAATAAGGGTTGTGAATTATTAAAGGTCTCCGAACTGTGAATTTGGTATAAATACTCGATGATATCAGATAAGTTTATGCAACTAAGCAATACATTAATGTTCCAGTTCATATCCGCCTTCCTTCAATCTAAGCATGCTCGAGGCTCATTGGCATCTAATTCTTCAATAATTTTCTCCTCCTACTCCTTTCAAAGTCATCATGTTCATCTTTCATGACTTATAAAAATGGTGATCTTTCAAAGATCTCCGAACAGTGACTTTGGTATAGATACTGAATTATCTCAGACAAGTTTGCTTACATATTATGCTCGAGGCTCAGTCATTGGCTTGCATTTCTTCCATTACATTCAAAATGTCACATCGAATCCTGTCAGAGTTCAAAGTCATAGATAAATTACATCATGCTCCTAATTTCATGAGTTATAAATATAAGGTTGGTGATTTGTCAAAGGTCTCCGAACTGTGACAGTGGTATAGATGCATAATTAAAACAGAAGTTTGCTTTATTTGATGGAGGCTCATTGGCTTCCATTTATTTTGTTTATTTCAAATGTCTCCTCGCATTCCTTTGAACAATCGAAGTGAAAGATAATCAACACCATATTCATCTTGTCATGATATATCAAAGTAAGGGGTTGTGATTTGCTAGAGGTTTCCGACCTATTTAGTAGGTGTAGATAACAGAGAAGTTAATGCAAATCAAATAAAAACATTAATGTTCCAATTTACGTTTCCTTCTCCAACTGTTCTCCATTCTCAATGTCTTTCGGTTTCAAAATTCGAAGTAAATCATTAACATCATGTTCCTCCTGCTATAGAAGTATTAATCCCAAAGTTGTTATAGATAAGTAAACAACTTAGCGATACACCAATCATGCCAATGTTCCAGTTTACATTTTCCTACCTCAAGTTTCCTGACCATTTACCATTTTCCCCCACAGGTTCCTTTTCAGTTCAAAGTCATCGATAATTCGATTACCATCATGCTACTAATGTCATGAGTTATTAAAGTGTGGGTTGTGATTTGTCAAAGGTCTGAGAACCATGAATTTGGAATAGAAACTTAATGATAACCAGAGAAGTTTATGCAACTAAGCTATACATTAATGTTCCAGTTTATATATCCTTCCTTCAATTTCGTGGTCTTGGCCAAAGCCCCTGCCTATTATAGCCCTTTTTTTTTTTTTCCTCAACATTTCTACACGAGTTCCTTTTCAGTTCAAAGTCATAGATAATTGACATCATGTTGCTCCTTTTGTCAAGACTTATACAAAATATAGGGTTGTGATTTGTTAAAGGTTCCCGACCCATAAATTCGCTTTAGAAAACAAGGTAGTTGGTGTATTACTAAGGAATACATGAATGTTCCAGTTTGCATTCCCCCTTCCTCAAGTTCAAGCATCATCACGGCTCCTGTCAATCATGACAATACCGCTTGAATGATTTAAATTTCTTCTAAACTGTTCACACTTTCCATTTCCAGTTCTTAGTCATAAGTAATTCACATCATATCCCTCTTGTCACGATAAATAAAAGTCAGGGGTTGTCATTTGAAAAAGGTTTCTGACCCAAATAGTTCGCGTATAGCTAACAGAGACGTTTATTAAACTAAACAAATACATTAATGTTCTAATTTATATTTCCTTTTCCTCAATATCACCATGATCGAGGCCTTTGGCTTTCTAAGCTGGAAGTCATAGACAATTAACATCACGTCCATCTAGTCACAATAAGTAAAGTAAGGGTTGTCATTTGTAAAAGGTTTCTGACCCAAATAGTTCACGTAGCTCACAGGAGACGTTTATGTAACTAAAGAAATACAGTAATGTTCCAATTCACATTTCCCTTACTTCAAGCTCACCACGCTGGAAGTTGGAAGTCATATACAATTAACATCATGCTATGTCATGTCTGACAAAAGGGTTCGACTATTTATCACGAAGTGGTTTAGATATTAGTAAATTAATGCTCCAAATTACATTCCTCCCATAATTCAGTCTCATCATAATTTGTGCCCCTTGGCTATGTCTTCAATTTCCTTCTTTTTGATGAGTTCCCCTTTAGTTCAAAGCAATAATCATGATTTACAAAATAAGGGTTTTGATCTTAAATATCCCATACATATGAATTTGATGTAACAGAAGTATGTGAATAAGTACGTAATTCATGTTCCAGATTACATTCTCCTTTCTCCGTTCTTACCACGCGTGTTATTGCGCATTTTCTTTTAAAAATTACGAGTTCTTTTTCAGAATCTGTTGAAGGTCATAAATCACAAATTCGGTATATAATAATTTCATTTACTAAATATTCAACCTTAATGTTTAACTGTACATTATTGATGTAAATAAATGGTCAATTTAAAGAAAACAAACTTTGCTCTAAAAGAAAGGAGCGCATTCATTAATTGTAATCATGTTGAGGCTTTATAATCATTTCTAGACTGAGTTATTAGGTAAATTTGTGTAATATCAGAATTTCGCAGTGTACTAATGTACGGGAACTGTAAGATATATCAAATACTAATGACCCACTCAATTAATATAATATAGTACTTTGAATTGAGATAAGGTAAAACTAAAGCGCAAACCAGTAGGTCATTTGATTGTAAATGTGCATAAACTTATATGACCGGAAGAAGTAAGTTACCATTATAAATACAATATAAAACCTTAATAATGCGCTTTAATTAACTCCAACTGTACATCGTGAGCTGCGCCCTACCTATTTCCAAACAGTTATACCAATCAATTAGTGAGACTAGGACATTAGATAAAGATTTAACTTGTGTTTCCTGTTAAACCGTTAAACAAAGAGATCCGTGGGCGTAGTCCCACGCATTCATTTAGGACGCACCGTCATCGGCCGTACGAGAAGGCGATCCCATTAAAATCGAATACTAATACATGAACATGGAAATGGTTACATTATGTTGCGTAACGATTTAATCACTGTTTTTTCAGTGTCAATTAGAAAACGTTATAATAGTAGAACTGTATCGCCTACACAAGATACGTTTAGGAACTAGGAAACAGAGCTGCAATTTACTGTCACTGATTCTAATAAAAAATCGGTGGAACTAGGAATTGATAACTAACCTTTCTACACACACACCGATATTGTACCATGCGACAACGTAATATGCTACGGTATAGCAAACCCTGTTTAACTTAAGCAATTAAACCATGAACTATATTATTTTATGATTCAACAGCAAGAGAAGCTATACAGGGTGGCCCAGAAATAACGGAACGGGGCACTTCCCAAAATAAAGTAACGAAATGACTGCGTCCATTGGATAGTGTGTCTTTTCAAATGAAAATTGATACCAAGAACATTAATTTTGGTCGTGCAGTTTTTTTTATTAGAGCGCTGTGAGTGACACCATGTCAGGGTTCATTTTTGTTCAATTTTGACTGACCTATTGGCTAAAGAATGACCCTAACGGCTCGTCATAGAATTACGGTAAACAATGATGCGGACACCTTTGTTAATGTGCAATCGACTGAATAGCTAGAGCACCGTAATTCTATGTTGAGCCGTTCGGGTCATTCTGTAGCCAATAGGTCAGTCAAAATTGAAGAAAAATTAACCCTGACATGGTGTCACTCACAGCGCTCTAAAACAAAAACTACACGACCAAAATTAATGTTCTTGGTATCAATTTTCATTTGAAAAGACACACTATCCGATGGACCCAGCTATTTCGTTGCTTTATTTTGACAAGTGCCCCGTTCCGTTATTTATGGGCCACCCTGTATATCACTAGGGGGGGGGGGTGTATTTCACAAAGATTCTAATTTTTGGGGGGGGGGGGGTGGGTGTTTCACAAAGATTCTAATTTGAACTTAAATTCTTAGTTGAACTTAGAATTATGGAAGGCCATTTGCAGGCTTGGAATAAAACATCTTCAAACATGTCAAAAGCACACAAAAAACCAATTATTTGAGACTTCTAACACAAATGTAAATCAATACATCCAAGGCTCTTTGATAGTTACACATATTATTACTATTTTTTTTCTCGAAATGTATACCTTTTAAAAAGAACTGTTTCAACAGTTTTACAAAGTATTTAACGGCTTTCCTTAAAAGTCAGGTCCAACTTAGACCCCGTTTACAGTGCAGGGCCGGGCCGAGCCGCGGCTCGGCCCTGCTTAAATTGCGGTACTCGGCCCCCCCCCCCCCCCCCCCCCCCATTTTGTGCGTTTACAGTGGCGGTCTCGGCCCCGTCTCGGCCCGGCCGCCCTTTCAATATCTTGTCGTAGTGGCGCTCTGCATGTAAACAAACCATTATTTTGGAGGCGCGCTGGGGTCACAGAACAAAGGCGCGTTATTTGCAATGAATTGTTTTCCCAATATGGTACCGCATTTGGCCTTTTGAGCGTTTACAGTGAAAAAAGGCCGGGCCGAGACGCGTCTCGGCCCGGCCTTTTTTTTCACTGTAAACGGGGTCTTAGAGTGAAGTTCAACGTTGAATATTAGTAAAACACCCTCTGCAATAACAGTAATAACAATAATACAGTTCTATTTACTTGGTACCCTATACCCTGATCCCCTCGTTACCCCGTTAAAGGGCAATGCAACTCAAGAATAGAGCCTATCCTACTGCATATATCGTAATATACCTGTTTATTATATGTAACATTACTTCAACTCAGATTTCTGCTTTGGAAGAAATATGAGAAAACTCTGTCGGGTACATCTACAAGTATTCTAACAATGGTTTTAATGGGTGCTATTGAAATTCATTAGTGCATGTAGTCCGTGCAAACCTATAATGGCGGCCTCCAGCGTTCGCGTGAAGAGCGGTATACCTGATAGAGTTTTCTCATATTTCTTCCAAAGCAGAAATCTGAGTTGAAGTAATGTTACATATAATAAACAAGTATATTACGATGTATAAAGTAGGATAAACTCTATTCTTGAGTTGCATTGCCCTTTAAGCAACTAAATTATAAACATTAAAACTTGATTTGTAGGGTATCAATGATCGTACATCGGTGTTTGTAACGAAACCACAACCACAAGATACACGCCTGTTCGAAACTCTTGAGACAATATCGGTTTGATCCATTTCCCTCATTATCATAAACCCATTTTCCCCTTTTATAAAAAGAAAAGAAAAGAAAAAACAACTTATGTAGCCTCTTTATGAATACTTTACGTCATCTCAACTGAAATTTTGTTTATGCTTGACACGATTTCATGAACTGTTTCTCACTTTCTCTTTCTGCTCCCTTCTTCATCTCAACACCTTGATTTGATAAACTAAATTTAGAAGAATATATTTACCGGATCATAAAATGTGACGACTCAAACCTGACATATATTATTGATAATAAGATTATTTAAAGGACATGTGTCGTGTATACTACAGGGGGCTGTAAATGAGATTAAAACCGAGGTCACTCGGCACTGATTCGGTATTCGAAAATCGGATGTACGCAGCGCACACTGTCAAAACCGAACATAAAGACAATTTGTATCTGAACTTTGAACTCTCCGAAGGTGAGTGATGTTTTCGTTGATGTGTAATTCGGTTCTAGCCAATTTGCGGTAGACGTAGAATAATGATAACATGGGATCAGCGAACAAAGACAGTTCTCGCATTTTCGGGACTATACACAGACCATATTTGTAACTAATATTACAGTGTAGATGTAATGCTCTGTGCCCCTGTACTGCCTTTGGTGGGTGCAGGATTAAATTTGAATTAAAAAAAGTTAATTCGTTGTCAAATAAAAAAATAAAATACAGTTCGCCATCTTATGCCGTGATCTTGAAATTAAATTGGGTCCCTTCTCTAAACAAAAAACAAAAAAAACACAACAACAACGATTCAGTGAAGAATGGAGGGGAACGCAATAACTTTGGGGTCACTACAAGAATAGGCATTTCCGTCTTAATTTCACACTTCACTCGGGTCCGTTATACATTGGTTTCGAATTACAAAAGAACAAAAATATTCGTCTATACTTCGCGACAAAGCAAATATTGTTATAAAGGAATTATGAAACCCGTTTTAAATTTATAGCTGGCGGATATGCTTTTTAGGTACCCAGACGTGTCAAGTGGAAAAATCCCCGCGGATTGGCGAATTAATCCCAGCTTTTCATAGGGGGGTTGTGTGCCAAATATCTTATTTCCAGCAATGGTCAATCACAAAGCACAGGCACGTGTGGGGGTATAGACAAAGGTGATATTAAACATTTCCAAAACTTGAATAAATGATATATCCGCACGTGAATCAAGATATTCTGATGGTAATAAGCTATGAAGTAGACGAGTAGGCTCTGAGTAGATCGAGACAACCCGTTGCTCCGAATAACTAACCACATTTATCATGTTTACCGATGAAACAGGTGTGACATAGGTATTTACATGATAGAACCTTCATAACAAGATGCGACACAAGGTAAAGATAGTATTGCATGATATACACTTCATGCCTTTTTCATTGAAATGGGGTACTGTATATGGTTGTTGGATAAACTTGTAGTTGTATAAACATATTTAATGTTTAATAAACATGTTTAATAATGTGTATAATGTATATGACATTTTTCGAACACTGTCGGCAGTTGGCACCATATATATTTCATCTGTACAACATTTTGTTTTTAAACTCGTCAGTATGTATGTGTTTCTGAAACCGGCAAGTATAAGTTGTTTTCAGAGTCATAAGGGCAACAACAACAACAACAGTTCGCCAGTGAATCAGACATAATTATATTGAACCCCTCGCAGCCTCTTGAGGGTGCCCTTTTCGTCACCCTATACACAAATCATCTCCCCACGTCGCGATCGATTACGTATTTAAAAATTCTTCAGTTACTATTCAGTTTGTAATAATAATTGACAGTTTGGTAGTCTGGGTCAATTCGGACGAGGAGGAGGAGGTGTTGGGGATGAGGGGGAGGGGGACATAAATAATTGTAAGTGATCGAACGCGTCTGCAAAAATCTAAATAACTATTAGTAATCAACCAACCGACCGACCGACCGACCAACTAACCAACCAAGTGCTAACAAACCAACCACCCAACCGACCGACCGACCGACCGACCGACCGACCGACCGACCGACCGACCGACCGACCGACCGACCGACCGACCGACCGACCGACCGACCGACCGACCGACCAACCAACCAACAAACAAACAAACAAACAAACATGACGCAATTGAACATCTTGCCCCTTATCCCATTCCTAACTTTGCTACGCCACTTATTCCTAGATGTCCAGTGTCAAGGGTGACTTGTAGTGAAGCTTCCGCGAGAAGCAGGAATTCCGAGTAGATCCGACATGGGATCGGTTAACGCGAGAGGAAAGTGGAATCAGATGTTTGTAACAAGAGCGATCTTGCAACAAAACTAAAAATAAAAGTTCGCCTGACACTTGACCCGCTTGAAAGTCTAAGTTCTGAAAAAGTATACATTTCCAAATCAATCTTGCGAAATTCGTCTGACATTATGACCCGTTACAAAGTTCGGAATAATCATGTTACAATGGAATGCCAAATTCTTCTGTTCACACATGCAGAGATCAATTTATTTTTTATCATTAAAGTGATCCCTGTTAAGTGTCAGATATTGCACAAAATGATATTTGAGACTTTAATCCTATATCAATATCATTGTAAAATACAATTGAAAGATTTGTGAAAGTTTGAAAGAAAACTACCACTGTTTACCTAGTGAAAAAAACGAATATTGAGTCCATATTTTTATCACCGAATACTGATGGCCTGCCGTAGATAATCGTCAGTAATAATCGTCCGTTTGACGATATCCGTATACAGACGGTATAGAATTTGCGCGCGCTCGGCTCAACAGTCGGGTACCTCGATCGCGTGGCGCGCCGACCGGACGTGTTCAGCTACGGCAATTGTACTTTTTACCAAAAGCGTTGGGCAACGCTTTTGAGATGATGATTTTCAATGATAATTATCTTCATACTAAAGGGACATTTGAACAAATCTCACCCTATTTTATTCTTCTCTTACCATGAGCTAAACAACACGGCAGAAGAGAAACGAGGAAGCTCCAAGTAATTTTCGTGGAGTTAGACACTTTACTTGGATCACTTTAAGTTTTTTACGTGATATTACAAAGCGATCGTGCGAAAATCATTTGATAAAATGACCCGCCTCTAAGTTCGAAGTAATCATTACTACAATGGAATACCAATTTCTATTTACACATGCACATATTATATAAATATGATTGCATTTTCTTCGACTTATAAACGGAAAATGTATTGTGTTGCTCGAGCGCTTCACAACAATATCACAGTAACATGCATGCCTCGATCGCTGTCATCCGAGGTACTTAACATGCTTAAAGGGTTCTAGTAACATTGTCCAAATCCACAACACTTAATTAGAAATATATTGAATCAATACCGTGTTGTACCCGTATTACCAACAGAAGCATGAAACAGGTTTTGGTTTTTCAAATTTCCCTTTCGTTAAAAAGATATGTACGATTGAATAAAGAGTTCGAATTGTAACTATTCGCTGGATAGTCATATCCATGTTCAAAGTCAGTGCAATGAGTTTGGGAATATCACTTTGCATTTTTGCTCATTACTCGGCCATATAACATCCATTTAACGTGAAATTGTGAAACAACTTTTTTGATGATCATTATGACATTTGTTGTAATTGTTTTACCAAACCGACTGATAAAGTGGTATTAGATAATCATAATGTACTCGTTTAATTGTTGAAAGGTTTTCTAAAACGAACAACTTGAGAGGCTGAAACAACAATAATTATTAAAAGCTTTGTTTATTTCACGAATTCAAAGCGCGTTTTCGTCAAAAGTAATGCCACATGACTTAAACAAAACAAACCCATTGATATGTTAATAACATCTTATTTATGTAAGTTCCCCTTGAACTTCTATATCCGAATGCATAATTGATTTTTATCCACCGCGATCGATAGCATCTCAAGGTCTGTCTGCCGTTTCTTCCGCAAAAAAAAATCAATTCCAGACGAACATGACGAGAGGTGAACATCCTACTCACTGTTACTATAGCCTTCAGATATATACATGTACTAACCATATGTCATTTGGTGATTTGCATTGGCAATGAGAGTTTTCTCTCTCAAGTCTAATAGTGCAAATCAATTCTTTCTTCATTGTTTTCTTTCACGATGTTGTCAACATCGTCGACAGCTTCGAGTAAACCTGTTAGTGAGTTGGACTGTGGAGGAGTGATGTTTCTTCATGACAAAACCTGAGTCAGTACACAAGAAGCGCGGCTACACTTGATAACGTAAACAATTGCAACTTGCGCTGATTTGGAATTGTATTCAGTTTAAAATCATAACGTTGCCAATCTTCTTATAATTAAATGTTTTAAATGATAGTCCGTGGGCCAGAGGGGTCTACCGGGGACCCCCCCTATGATCCTCCGACTTGGGTGTCATTTTGTCCATTGATATGTCTAATGTTAGAAACAAAATGTTAACAAGAAAAAAACTCATATACACTATGTTTTTTTACTACTTTTTTGGAGGTATGTAAAAATAGCACTTTTTCATTTTTTGCTGCATTTCTTAGGGTTGGTGAAAATTGAGATTGCGTTAAGTGCTCTCATTTGATAATGGCTAGGTCTTTATCAACTAAATTTTGCTGATACATATTTTTATATATGCCTAAGACACAGGAAAAATTTCATGGTCAAAGTTGATTCGCTTCATATAATTATGACGTCATCAAATTTGCATATGAACAATCAAGGGAATATCCGTTAACAAAACGGTCAAAAAAACAATTTTCATTAGTATAGTTTATTTTTTTCACCATGAGAATGATGATAATGAGCTTAAACTTATTATGTGTATTTCTGAAAGTATATTCAAATCAGAAATGCCATTATCCTTTGAATATAATGTACAAAAATGACATTTTTTATTACGTAATCACCATGCGTCATATGCAATTGTAAGGCATATGATGGCCATTTTGTGTAGGGCACAAATCGGTACATATTGCTCCCGCTTTAATTTCTTTATTTTAGAACCAATCGCTCTCATATTTGGCACATATGTAGAACTAGTAGGGCTCGTCCGTTTGCAATACGTATAATTTCAAAAGGTCATCATATGAGGGCGCTATTTACTAAAATTTGATAAAAACATACAAAATCCTTTAAATTCAGATTAAAATGTTTTTTTTTTTCTCTATCTGCCTGATTTGTATAGACAACTTGACATTTTGTTTGCATTATTATGCAATTTTGCAACTAGAATGAAATTAAAGACTGTTATGTTGTATCTTATATCTGTAAGCGTATAGATAAGGCATAACTCCCTCTAGATTGTACCCTAAAAGTGGAATAGGGAATACAGTGCGCTACACACAATTAACTATTTCGATTATTTATTCATTCCTTACCTGAATCTAGTCCTGAGTGAGATTTTCAATAGCATGTTTATTACTATATAAAATTAAGGCAAAATGTGTGGGGACGTCTTGTCAGAAACTTTTTTTTCTCTAAATATTTTGTATTATTATCTTTGGCATCATTTTTTTTCAAAGAGAACAAGTACGTCTCGTTGACAAGTTCATTATTTGATCCCTCCTCAATTATGAGTTTTTGTCTCAAACTGATGGTTCTGTGTTGACAAATGGATTTTGCTTCATCAGTATTCAAGTCCATACTTACGAGGACGATTATAATATATTTTTAAATTTTTACGGGCTAATTAAGGCAAAAACTGTCTGAATGTGACCTTCAAAGTGAATTGATAAATACATTGCGATATGATGTGTTTACGTACCATTTGTTTAGGCCTGTTAATCTAGTACTGGGTAAGTTGTTTCTGTCTGAATATATTTACGAATAAAAACATAACAAACACAAAATACATCTAGTCAGATTTAAAAAGAAAAATCTTAACTCTACTACTTGTTTGCTTGGACCACCATTTTGGTCAGAAAAGGGAACATTATACTACGTCTCATTAACAAGGATAAACATTATTTTCTTAAAATTAAAAAAAAAGTTCACATTTGAATACGGGAACTTCATGTTTATAAGTTTGGGGTTACCAGAGAAACCGAGAGTTTACAAAACTTACAGGCACAGGAGCAGTCTGTGTGTACATAATTGTTTTGTATCTTCTGCAACTCATTTTCTTTAATAAAGATGAAGCATACTATTCATATTCATCAAGCAGGATTTTACATCAATGTTTATTTAGAGCAATTAAGTGGAGACATTCCATTAGTCATTAACACATGTGAATGGTAAAGATAAAGTTGTAGCCGTTCAATATAATTTGGTCTTCCTCAGAACCCTATATTTGGAAGGATCACGGCCTGAAAAGCCACTATTGCAACATTATTGATATCGATTCGCTGTTTTATCCACTGTGTGGGAAACGGTGGCAGAGCATACACACTTTTAAGCTTAAGTAACGAAGGAATGAACGACACATATCTGTCGAACTTTTTCCTTTTATATGTATTTTTTTAAGGAGATATCCGTGGCATAAAATAAGCTACAAAGATCAATGTGGCCATGTCGATAAGAAACGGTAAGAAACCCTGGTCAACCATCATCATCAATGACCCGAAGGGGGGGGGGGGGGGGGGGGGGGTACTCATGTATATTTGCAATACAGGTATGTGTCGCTTCAAAGACCCCTGTTTTTACAGCCGATCCGGCGGCTCCTAAGGTTCCCATTTTCATTTTGAAAAAGCCAATCGCCGCTCCTATAAGTGTCATTTTCATCAAAACAATATACAATGCCGCTTTTTTTTCAGAGCTCTGCCTCGATAATAGTTGGCGATAGACAAGTGTTGGAGATAAGTCTACATTTTCTACGTGGTAGGATATCTCCCGTACAGTGAAGGCATTATCTGCTGCAGATTGATAAACTGTTTGCTTTCAAAGGAGATTATCGGTTGTTTGTGTTTATTACCCCCACCTTTAATAGCAGTTTGGAGCTTGTTTCATTCATCATTTCGTATCACCATACAATTTTCTGCCAATGTCGGGCAAATCTGAGCGCTACGTCGTTGGCCTCTGTCGGATCTTTGATTGTGTACACTCCATGTACCAGATCACAACTAAGCAGGTGGTCAATGATCTGAGGGGCTTGACCGCACTCGCATTCTGATGCACCTTCGATGTATCCCCAGTTCAACATGTTGCCTTGCATCTTCCCACGCCTGCCAAAGCCTATTCCGGCTACGCAAAGTCACCCAGAGGTGCATGGTTGAATCCTGTGGACAGTTTCTCTGATGGCACCATAGGCGTAGGCTACCGATATGTCCTAGAGCTCAGCCTCTCTTCCCAGAGTTTGAGCCTTCTTGAAGACACGCTGTAGTCCAGGGGTTCAACAGATCATGAAAGGAAGCTTTTCCGTGACTTAAAGCGCCGAGGATGCAGTGGGTAGACATGAAATGGGTGTCCTTCACCTCTGTTTGTCTCAGTCGTTCCTCCTGGCTAGCAGCAGCCCTCCTTATTTATTACAGCTGGGATGCGATGCCAGAGATTAGGTATACGTTATCAGTTATCGTTCGTCTCATACATCATGATATAACGGCAGCTTTTGTTCTTGTTGGCATGCGCTGAGCTTTCCCACACCCGTGCAGACATATCGTCGATGGGCAATAAAAAGGACAAAATGGCCGATATTATCGTCGAATATCGATTTTGTTTTTATTTTATTTTCAGATAGAGTTCTTTAAAACCTATCCGATGATATGTTTAGAATTCCCATATGTGCCCAACTTTTTGAGAAAATCAAAAATATATATCATATGGGCAATACGAAGGACAAAAAGGGATTTGCCCTTTTAGCTGCCCATTATTGCGCCAAGTTGCGCGCATTGCCTGTGCATTATCAATGCGCGTAAAAGGGCAATACGCATTTTGTCCTTTTTCATGCCCAATATCGACGCGATATCGTGCATGTAAAAAGGGCAAATTCAGAAATGTGTAAATAACTCCGTTAAAAAGAACTGAGCGTAGGCCAAATTAAACGACTTGATTGCTTTATAGCCTACATAACTGTTTCACTAAACAAGATTACTGTATTTGGCATTTAAAAAATATTATTGCCCAAAATGTCAAAATGTTGTTTCTTCAAAAAAAGTAAGTATCGTTTTTTGCTATCGATACCGTCAATTTGTCCTTTTAATTGCCCAGCGACGATATTCTGCAACATAGTAACATAGAGCCAGAGCTGATTGTTGTTTGGTTTGCACTTGGATGTGCTCAGTTTGTCAAGAAAGGCATTCGTGGAGCTGACCTTCCTTTGAGCTGGGTGATACAGGCCTTGTACTATATAAGGTCACCCCTATGTAGACAGGACTATCACAGTGTCCCCGTCTAGTTCCATTCCAAGTGATCTTCAGTTTCTGGTTTGCATGCATGTTCTTCAGATGAAAGGCGCATATTTGAGATTTAGTTTAATTTAATTAGCCTTCAGATGGTTCTCTTTGTAGTACAAGGATAGGTTTATAGTAAATCCCTCACACAATGTGGATTCTGCCTTAGGGAAGTCATCACTGTGGGTGGTGATACACAGGTCGTCTAATAGATGAAACCCTGGTCTCAGAGTAGATATAGGTTGATCGTTAACATAGATGTTGACATGGGCGGCGCGTAGATACTTCCGTATCACCCCCCCCCCCCCCCCGATGAATAGGTATCAATGACATATCTACGCCCATGGATGTTGAACATAGTTTGGCCAGAATGCTTCCTGCGCCAACCACACTTCTTTCCAGACAGCTCGACGAAGAAGCGTCTATTTTCAATCAAGGTCTTTACCATGTTGTTCACATTCAGTAGTTTGTGTAGAGTCTGTGCACAGTAGCATAAGCTGCTGAGAGGTCTACAAACACAACTCCAGTTAAGACATTTACTGGAAAACATCTTCTATATGTTGGTAAGGTTAAGCAGTTGTCTTGTGCAATACTTCCTAGGCTGGAATCATGCCTGCTCCTTCATCAGAGATGGTTATACAACTGCACATGGTGGGTGCCTGGGTGGGTCAGAATTAGTCGCTCGAACAGCTTAAAGGTGTGGAAAAGAAGTGAGACTGGTCTGTAACACTTTGTTGCCGATGGGTCTTTTTTTTGAGCTTGCATGGCATGTTCTGATGGATGTTGTTCCACGACAGGGAAAGTGTCCTCCCAACAGTTGTCCACACATGTAAATTGTTTAGGATTGTAGTGAGTGTGATCTTAATGTCAGAGATTACTTTTTGTGTGTGTGTGTGTTCTTGACAAAAATTCACAGGTTTTCAGCATAAATTAAAAATGCTTCAGCAGTTTGGTTAAGTGAAATCAATTGTAATCTCATGTACATGTTTAGGATGAGCCAGTGGCTTACAGTTCCATATGCATAGACAGCAGTTGGTTTTAAGTCATCTTCTATGGACGGTGGCAAATTAATTATTTAGCTGGTGATTTAGCATTGGTCAGGAGCCAGCCTGCCCAAGATTGGGGTGCTCTTTTGTGATTGCATGGTGCTGGTTTAGGATCAAGCGCTTCAAAAGCTTAAAAATGTGGCACAGAAGGCAGATGCTTAATTATTTTATCATTCTTTATGATAATTTCCTGGCATTAAGATAGTGATACTTTGGCATTATATCTGATCACTACAGTAAATGGTTTAATGCTTAATATGATAACATGATATTCATGATAACATTTGAGGTATACACTATATGTCACCCGTATTTGCTTATACCATTTATTTAAAGTAAAGAAAAACAAACAGCATGAAATATAGAATCTAACTGACATCAGCTACTGCCACAACCATGCTTTCACAGACCTTCATGCTAACAGATCATTTGTGAGGTGTCAGTGATTAACTGAATGTATTTAGTATCCCGTGTACATGTATTATGAATACTGAGACATATAGTACGTTTATTTTAGTAAAAAATAAGAGCGCAAATGTTACAAAAGGAGTTAACAGTTCTACACACACAGACATTCCCCTGCAAATTTCAGACAACTTTTCATGATCAAAAACATTTTTCAATGTGGTCGTTAACTTTAATTTGCATTCAATTCATTCGCCACTTTCTGTCATCATGGTAATCATTTAAAGGCATGAATGTGTACTCATCTAGTTGTCACATGAAGTTTCTGTCACATTTGGAGGGTAGGTATCAAATAATGAACTGTAAACAAGAGGTGTTCATTTGTTCTCTTTTCTGAAACAAACAAATGTGATGCCAAACAGAAGTATAATTCAAATATTGAAAAACAAGTTTCTGCCCAGAATTTGCCCAAAACATTTTGTCTTAACTTGAAATTGGAGTACATGCTATCGAAAATCTCACTCAGGACTAGATACATAGGGTTACTACTAAGTGAATAATCTGAAATTGTTTGTATGTAGCGCAATGTAATCCCCATTCCACTTTTAAGGTACAATTCAGTCTGAGTTATAACTAATTTAGACTCTAAAATATACAAGATACAACACAACAGTCTTAAATTTCATTCTAGGGAAAGAATATTGCATAATAATGCAAACAAAATGTAAAGATGTCTATACAAATCAGAAAGATAGAAAAAAAAAACATTTTTATCAGAATATATAGGATTTTGTATGTTTTTATCAAATTTTAGTAAATAGCGCCCTCATATGATGACCTTTTGAAATTCTACTTATTGCAAACAGAAGAGCCCTATTAGTTCTACATATGTGCCAAATATGAGAGCGATTGGTTCTAAAATAAAGAAATTAAAGAGGGAGCAATATGTACCGATTTGTGCCCTACACAAAATGGCCATCATATGCCTTACACTTGCATATGACGCATGGTGATTACGTAATAAAAATGTCATTTTTGTACATTATATTAAAAGGATAATAGCATTTCTGATTTGAATATACTTTCAGAAATACACATAATAAGTTTAAGCTCATTATCATCATTCTCATGGTGAAAAAAATAAACTATACTAATGAACATTGTTTTTTTGACCGTTTTGTTTACGGAAATTCCCATGATTTTTCATATGCAAATTTGATGACGTCATAATTATATGAAGCCAACCAACTTTGACCATGAAACTTTTTCTATGTCTTAGGCATATATAAACATATGTATCAGCAAAATTTAGTTGATAAAGACCTATCCATTATCAAATGAGAGCACTTGACGCAATCTCAATTTTCACCAACCCTAAGAAATGCAGCAAAAAATGAAAAAGTGCTATTTTTACATACCTCCAAAAATGTAGTAAAAAAACATAGTGTATATGAGTTTTTTTCTTGTTAACATTTTGTTTCTAACATTAGACATATGAATGGACAAAATGACACCCAAGTCGGAGGATCATAGGGGGGGTCCCCGGTAGACCCCTCTGGCCCACGGACTATGACTACTGCCCCCAGTGCCCCATACAGCTATGGCTATAGGCCCCTTACTTGGCTTACACTCAGTATTCTTTTGTTGCAGCCGACAGGTTTTTCGCTCCATTGGCACCCATGTCAGGTTGTGTGGATTAGCGGTATTAACGGGATTACACAAGAGAGCTCATCCGTGCTTACAAGTTACAATCGGGATTTTATATTTGAAGCGCATTATTATGTACACAAAATTTAAAAATCTAATCTGTCAGTCTTATAATTTGTTGAAGTCCAGTTACTTAATGCATAATTTAGATCTTCATGATCGTGTTTCCCGTATCAACCACGGTAACCATGACAACGGGATGGCACAGATAGCTACGCCCAATGGATCGGGGTTCACCCGCTGAGAAATGTATGTTCCACTGAAAAACATTGCCATTTTGTTTGGCTTAGCGCGATCAATTTTTTCGCGATATATATATAGAGTAACATGGTAAACAGAGTCATAAAGCCCCGATATTTGTTAAATTAAAATAACTGTAATTTCCATATAAGTTTATTTACCTAACATTTCGTGAGATAAGATTAATGTTGTCCTCTTCCTTTTAAGAATGACGTTTGCAGCCATACCCCCCCCCCCCCCCCTTGAATCTCTGTATACCTCTTTATGTTTACGTGAACTCATGATCATCAGTTTTGTTAACGTATAGTATACAATCCACGAATAAACAGATTACCAACAAGGATTTTGAGCCATCGAACAAACAGGTTTTTGGATGGAACACGTCGTTCTCCCCATACAGCTATTTAATTGAAGCTCCCGCTGTTCTCTTCTATTTCTAACAATCCGTGAAAGGAGTGTACTTATAAATCTGACTCATTGGGTATAAGATGTATTTCGCCGAAATTTATTTGACGCAGGCCTATACAAAACTAGCAAAACAAGCCCAATATTGTCTGGGTTTTTTTTTCTGTACACCAAACACAACACGTTAGTTACTAGTAGGAATGTATTGCTGTATATTGTATTGTAAAAAATCATTATTATGCATGTATTTGTAGAAGGCATATTATTTTGTATTGCTAAAAAGGAGTTATATTAGTTCTGAAGTACGCAACGATTCATGTTAAATTTGATTAAGTTTGCCATCTGTGTTATAATCTATTTTTTATTATAATCACATGCATGCAATATACAGCTGTCAACAGTTGTAAGGAATGTACCACGACCAAACAGTTCACACTGCGCTTTCTCAGCCCAGACTTACAAGTACAACTACAAGTCCTTGCTGAAATTGCGCAAACTCATCTTACAAACCACGAAAGTTCATTAATCCAATACGGCCGTCAGGAAGTCTCTTTAATCGTACTAATTCGTTGGAATCATCCTACAACACATTCCCTCCCAAAATACCGCAGTACCCGTAGCATTAACACACCGAATATCGGTTTCCAGAATGCAATGGGTTACGTTGAAGCTAGAGTACTGTTATACATTACCCAATTCATATGAGATATTGCAATTCGTACATGGATAATGCGCTGTACAGGTTCCAGTACGTAATGACTTAGTTCACAAATGACCAATGGCGGTTCAGTTAATGAACCACGCAACGGAACTATGGGAGGTAAACAGCCACTGACACTTCCGGTCATTTACACGTCGACAAAAAGTAGATAAATAAAACACGAACGTCCGTCAAGATAACGGACCGTCTACAGAATGATGAGCAATTTTGCGGGAGTTATCCACGATGTATCATGTACCTGTACCATGTGTACTGTGATTTGAGCCTATCCCCAAAGAAAATGCTAGTGAAATAAATGATGACTTTTATTCGTATGCATACAACCTTATACATGTACTTAATTTCTTCATGGATTCATTTTATAAGGATATAATATAGTTATATATATAAGGATATTATATAGTTATATAAGGATACTATATAACTAATGTATATAGTTATTGTTTATTTTACCCCCTGATTGTACGGTTAAAAAATGGTCCATTATTATTATTATTTTGAGTTCAAAATCAGTTTAAAGTGTTTACATTTTTATGAACCATACTGGCATTCACCGCTTGCATTAATAGTTGGATTTTAATACTTTTGTTGTTGTTGTGCGTCTCTAACATGTACATTTAAATTGTTGTATGATAACTTCAAGCCTCAAGTAATCAAGGTAAGACACAGTATACTATATGGAAAAAACATAGCAAACGTGGCTACTGAGTATAAAATAAACTGGGCAATAAATATAATTGTTTAATGTTTACGACATTCATTTCTTTGTGAGTCCCCAACATTCAAGCACCAAGTGACCAAGGTAAGGCGATTAATAATAACAAACATGACTAATGACAAACTGGACAATTAAACGAAGCCCGAAACATTATTATTCGATGATTACGACATTACTGTCTAAGTGTAAACAGTAAAGTTATCAAGGTATAAATGCACATAATTATAGTCCATACATAACAAACACGACTAATGACAAACTGAACAATAACAAACAAACAAATTAGTTTGGGTACGAAGATTCGATCCGCTGTGCCCTCAAAAGCTTCTCAAAACGCAGGTAAAATAAAAGTCATAATGTAACAACCATGACTAAGGACAAACTGGACAATTAAACGAGCCCGAAACATGAGAATGACGGGAAGCAGACATAAACTGGCATGATGTTCCTCGAATTGATTACACCTGGCAGCTAATGATGTTTGTCGGATGTGGTTCATAATATTAACCGTGTTTTTGTTTTTATTCAGATATCATTAACCAGTTCCCTTTTAGTTTTAACATTTTAAAGTGATCCATTATCCACTTTGTCAAATTAAACCAAACTCACTTGGAGCTTTCAAATTTATATTGTATACCTTGCTGTTCGGCTTATGTTACCAGAGGATTATAATTAGTTTGTCAAATGTTTTGTATTGGTTGAATTCAAAAGAGTTCTGGAACTCTTTTCGATTGAAGTAAAAAATGAATGGGCAGTAGATGATAGCATCTGACATACATTGTCACCTTTTAACTAGGTAAACAGTGTTCCTTTTCTATATGAAACTATCACACACCATTCAGAAGAATATCACAATGATATTGGTTGAATTATGATTGAAGTTTCAAATATATATTTGGGAAAACCTTACGAAGTTAATAAATCACTTTAACTCCCATTTGTTGTTGTTCAGATAGTAACCAGTTCCCTTGGAGTTCTAACGATTTTCAAAATTCCCATACCAGGTAATTATACCTTTTTTTACTTTTAAATTAAATAGTTAATCATTATAATGTGTCCGCAAAAACAACGTGTGGTCTCACTGAAGAGTCTAACAAGGAAAACAAAAGTATATTTATTATCAAGGTTAATTCGATTTTGTCTGATCTCGGATTTCATTAGTCATTTTAGAATTTTGTTATGGTCATCGGAAGAGGAATTAATACACATGAGAGCTCAAAGGGAAAACATTCTAATTAGACCCGTCCCATTGCCTCCCAGTTGCGTGACTAGACTGACTACCCTTTAAAGATAGTCTGGAGTAGTAAACCAGACGCACGCTGCCATATTGCGAATGCCTTGCGTACGGTGCATTATGCACTTTGACACAGTGTTATCTTTAATATGCAGTGCGCGCAACTCGCCTAATAGTTCAAAATGGCGACCCACGGTCAGTGTATACCTTCCCCACGCCTGGTGATCTTTAACATGTTTGATGTATATTGATACAAAGCAGCGGCGATGATATTGATATCGCTGTGTAATTATGTTTACCACCCCGGAGTGTCTAACCGCGACTGAACAGTATGGGGGACGACAATCATCATCGTATGACTACTTTTATACAAGATTAGTCAGTCAGTCAAAACTAGTCAGTCTGATCGGGTAAATAATGTCAAGGTCTAATTAAATGGAACGTTTCGGAATAAATTGATTAATATCCAAAAGGCGCTAAATCCACTTATTCAATTTGGGAGAAATTCAGGTTTCTTTGTCCAACTTTGTACACATGCCTATTGAATTGCGAACATGGAACGTTCAATATTTTGATTTTGATTGTGTAGTTTCGTTTTATAATTCGGATTTTCTACATAGCTAAGTAGCATTTTAATGGTACTGATATCGTTACCTTAACTTTTATGGAAAGTGGATTTAGCGCCTTTTGGAACTAAGCTCTTCATATATAGATATGATTAACCGCATATAATTCACCAGACGTTAACATGTAGCTATAACATTACTACATTTCACTACAGACCGAATGGCCCGGATTCACAAAGGAGGTTTGTACAAACCATGGTTTAAACCATGGTCTACAATTTCTAATTTCTAATGATATGACTGTTAGTGCTTGCTAACCAGCAAATTTCACCATCTGAGAAGACAAACATTTATTTGGTGCATTTAGTAAATGTGTACCATCAACATTGTTAACAAGTAAGGAGTTTACATTCGTTCTATATCAGTTTACAGATGGCACTCCATATAGATGTAGACCATGGTTTAAACCATGGTTTGTACAAACCTCCTTTGTGAATCCGGGCAAATCTCTGTTCCGACGGGTGTTCGACTAAACATCTTAAGATTGCGTCTGGCTCTACTGCTGACCACCTCCATTAAAATGTTAGGAAATGTCATATTTATCATCAGAAAACCTAGGCGGTTTGTTAAGTTTATTTTTCTACATGAGCATTTCATGAAGAAGATAAAAGATAAAAATGTTAAAAGCTGATGAATGTGAATACATTTACATGCGATCAGCAGCCATCATAAGACACAAATTTGTTCAGTGATGGTGATTTTATGTTGGTCATAGTAACATTGTCAAAATTCACAAAACTTTACTTACAACGAAATAGTTGAATTCGTTGAAGCCTGGAATAGGTGTCGGTTTTCCGAATTTACCTTTCGTTATGAAGATATTTATGATCTCCCTGGGAGAATTTCAACTTGTTATGACTGTGTTCTTAGTGATCATAGTGATGGGCATGTATGTGTGTATGCGTCAGCCTGTTATTTAACATTTTCAGATCATACCAATCATGTGCCAAAACTATACCCCTTAAAGAAATATCTCCCGCCTTCGTTTGTGTTTGCTGTCATGGTGGTCCTACTTTTTTCGCTTGAAAGTAAAATGTTTATTTTTATATATCCAGAGAATAAACGGGAAATCATGAGAATTAGAAGCGCCGCGGGCTGTAATGCGATGCAAAACAATACCAAACTAAAGAAACTCGTGAAGTTCATACGTTCACTCACACTCTCAAAATCATCGTAACATAGTAACAAAATAAATTGTTGAAAACTGAAAAGCCCCACGTTTTTCATCTTCTCTCATAAAAATCATTGACCTTATCCTTGAGTCATTCGCATCTAATGTAACGTTTATGTTTTGCTCTTGTCAAGATCGATTCGCTGGCTCCCTTGAACTCCCCCGGGCGATAACATTAGCTCTTTTATTAGCCCCCTGCGAAAGGGGGGATCCTCGTATACATACAGTGCACTCAATGTTGTGCGATGTTCTTGCCCCCTATACCAAGCCGACGGTTTTCTCAGAATCTGAGCCCAAAGTATACGTGAAGGTCCATGTCCTGAGTAAACCAGAGGCCGTTGATCTTGCCTTGCCCATCAAACGGGTAACTTAATTATTTCAAATTACGTATATGGAGGCGTAAAATAATGTGATTATATACATCGTGTCTGTCATACTAGTATCCTATTCGGAATATAACGCACATGTACATGATTGTATACTGTGGAGTGCTGAACTTTGTCTTACATTTATATGACGCTGTAAATTAACAATGATAAGTGATATAAAATAACTTATTGACATATCTCAGTCATACAACCGTTATATGAATTTACTTTATTACAATATAATCAAATCATATATCTATAATCATATTGCGTTATGAAACGTACTACTAAAGCTTAACAAAATAAATTAATGTATTGTACAATGAAAATCAAAAGAGGATGATGTGCTTTGTAGATCCAGACTCATCCAGTAATAATTATTATGTAGTATTGTTCTCGTGGCACTGCTAAAATAAATTAATGGACCTTTACAAATTTAAAATACGTTTCTAAAACCGCAGAAAAGTGACATTTTAACTGTTTTGATGAATAAACTAATACAACATAATACAAAGAAACCAACTAATTATGATACTTTTCATAGAACGTTCTGCAAATAAACCTTTGTATTAAAAGTTCAAACAGAGCATATATGATACTCTTTATCACGTTCGCAATAACATTATCAGAACCGTAATACCAAGTGTCACCTAAATCCGGTGACTTTCAATACAATATCCGATTTTAATATGAAAATGTCTCGCACACAACGTGAAACAAACTTGGTATTACAAGGGGAAAATATGGAACTTCCCATTCATAACAGCTATAATTACACATGCCGCCAATTCAGGAATTTATAGAGGATAATTTATTGCTTATCAGTTTTGTTTATTTGTTTAATGTGAATATGTGAAAAACTTGGTATTACAAGAGAAAATATGTAACTTCCTAACAGCTATAATTGCTCATGCCGCCGTTTCAGAAATTTTTAGAGGATAATCTATTCCTTATAGCGTTTGTTTATTTGTGAAAATGTGAAGAAGAGGCACTTGGTATTACAATGTATATAGGGGAAATATGTAAGTCCCAAGCAGCTATATTATATAATTACACATACCGCCGATTCGGGAATGTTTAGAGGATAATAAATTATATTGCTTAATTTTTTGTTTATTATTTTGTTTAATGTGAAAATATGAAAAACTTTGTATTAAAAAGAAAAATATGTAAGTCCCAAACAGCTATATAATAACACATACCACCGATTCAGGAATATTTAGAGGATAATAAATTATATTGCTTATCTTTTTGTTTATTATTTTGTTTAATGTGAAAATATGAAAAACTTGGTATAAAAGGGAAAATATGTAACTTCCTAACAGCTAAATAATTACACATGTTGCCGCCGATTCAGGAATTTATAGAGGATAATCTATTGCTTATCACTTTTGTGTATTTGTTTGATGTGAAAACGTGACCAAACTTGGTATGTATTACAATTTGGAAAATATTAAGTTCCAAACAGCTATATTAATGACACATGTCACCGATTCAGGAATTTAATATTATTATAGCTGATAATCATGTTTTATTTATTTATGTTTTTGTACATTACTTTTTGTTATGTTTTGTAATAATTGACTCGCAGCTTTAACAAAAATCGACATGACTATTCCACCTCATTTACATTTTCAAAAGAACAAAATAATATTGTTATATTAGGAAAATCTTTATAAAATTATAAATATATAATCAATGTAAATGAAAACTTATCAGATTTAATATAATTATGATAAGTTCATTATCGTATATAATGACATTTTATAGTAATATTTACTGGCCTATACACATTACATTACTATTAAACAACAATCGCATTTACATTTTTAAAATAACAAAATAATATTGTTATATTAGGAAAATCTTGATAAAATTATAAATATATAATCAATGTAAATGAAAACTTATCAGATTTAATGTAATTATGATAAGTGCATTATCGTATCTAATGGCATTTTATAGTAATATTTACTGGCCTATACACATAACATTACTATTAAACAACAATCGCATGTACATTTTTCAAAGAAAGGACGCCTAGTGGTATAAAACTGATAATAAAAAGAATAATTATATAGCAGCAAAGCTGGTAAGATTTATCTTTTAAAAATGTACATTGGTTCGTGTGTCCATGCTTGAAATGAAAATAGGATATAGCTGGCCTACCATCATTTTTGTCAAGGGCCTATATCAATTGTTCAGTATTGTATCAGTTTCGTTCAAAGTAGAACAAAGGTAGTCAAAAGGAGTTAATGTTCACGCCGCATGCTAAAACTGTGGAAATTTAATTAATAAAAGGTGTGATTGTTCGTGTCGATATTACTATACTGCCAGCATTTTGTGTTTGCATAAAGTATACCAGTTTCAAGGAAACTGTATACAACGATGCCCACTTTTGCTCATTGTGAAAAGTTAAACAATCACAGAACTGTTTAGAAACAACGCCGTGCATTTATACGCAGTGTAAACAAAGCAACACAATTGTGGAACATATCGACTGGTAAAATACAAGAGGGTTCGGACGAAGTGAAACATAATAACAAACCTAATACAAATTGTTTTTTTACAATATTGGGATTAACTCTCGAAGTCATAAGCCACGGAAAGACCATGAATGTTCACACACTTGAATGAGATATCGGTGCCTTTGGTTAAAATTTGCGGGTACTTCGCATTGACCAAGATGGTCATATTTTTGTCAGATTTAACCCTATCGACCCCCCTCTCGGGATTAAGGAGTACACACACACATATTTACATAGTATACTATAACAATAATAAGTTATTCAAGTCCATAATACTAGTCTAGATTACCATGAAATTGACCCCATATACGGTTAACATTAAATCACTTTTGACATGATTGAGTTATAGGGTATTAAACTGACTAACTGTGGTATATAATTCTTCTACATTTCCGTCGTTTGTCTTGTTTCTGATTTGTGAGACTATAATAATAATACTGTGATAGGATATGTATATTATGACACGATGCAATGACTGGGCGGTTGCACGAGTCAATAGAGAATCCCGTTTGTAATCAGGATGATTCAAAAATGGAAAACAAATGGGCATTGTGTCATGGGAAGGACCGGCTTGTAAACATTATTATTATTCACTCTTGAATGCAAGACAAACATTACACACTCATCATTCAGCGAGTATCAGTAGGGTAATGGTTACAATATGCATCTGTTTAATAAGAAAACGCACGAGATCGAGAGACGTAGCTACTAGCTAGTTTAGAATAAAGTTATCGACAAACCGCCTATAAGTATAATAAAAAGACATTTCGTTTCAACATCTATATAAAATACAGAAGCATGTACAACTTAATGCGTACATTTTGAAATAATAATGAAATAATAAAATCGACTACTTTTGAAATTATCTACGCGTATTTCGATTGCAGGAATAGGCGGTGGGTAGTAGGGAGTCATCATAATTATACAAGAGTCGGTTATTTTTGACTAGGCGCTAATCTGTTATAATAACTTCAAGCAATTTTCCGACGATTTAGATGCCGAGTTATATCAACGCTCAGCTCTGGCCAACGTGCATTTTCTTAATTATACATCTTGCTTCCAGGTCATTGCGATAAGAAAATTAATCACAAATGAACCGAGAGGATGAACATTTAATTAAATTAGGCTTACCTGATGTTCGTATATTCGCTCCAGTCCTTTTCCGAAGAGGTACGTTCCGAGAGTGCCGAGTAACGGCCATCCTTTGGGGCCCGGAATCTCTTCAAACGACTTGGCCTCCACCTCGCTACCAACGGCAACGGGTTTCGTCGTCGCATTCACCCTCGTCGTCGTCATCATGGGGTCGACATCGTGATCAAGAGCTGTCGGTTCGGTAACGATGCCACCGCCGAGAACAACGGGCCCTCCGGCATCGTGATACGAGGCGGATGCGCGCACAACACCACTGAAAGGGCAAGGGTTCGAAACCCCGCCGCCACCAATGACAGAATTGTTTGTGTTCGTGTTCAGACTAGAAACCGTGCATGCTGCGACATCGCCACTCATTGACTTACGAGGATACTTGAGGAGAATGTTTGTCGACGATCGCGATGGCGATGACGGGGATGTGAAGCGCGATTTGGCTTTTATAGTACTGGTTGTGGAGGTGGATGAGGCGCCCGCTGCTCTTGATCTTGCGACCGTGTGAGCGGGGTGCACGGAGCCGGTGGTCTCGGCTGCGGCTGCGACAGGCAGCGGGTATTGATAGGATGTTGCTCGATGATAATGGTTGACATCTATCCGAGACCGCCTGGTACGAGCCAAGGCGGGGTGGCCGCTCCGGCTGAACCCCGCCGAGCCCCTGGTGCGGGCCAAGAGGTGCGAGAGCCTTGTAGCCATCGCGCACTTTGCATCCACTCTCTATTTGATATATCGGATATCTGATGTCTCCCTTCAGTTCAACCATACAATAAATCCAGAAAACTACCACAACGCAAATAAGATCACTTCTGTATTCAGTAAATACCTAGCATATAATGGTGACGAAATTCCGAATTATTGTAATTTTACTCAAAGTACTCCATCACAGATCATGAACTATTCCATTTATAACAACATTTGTTTTCACGTAACCAACCACGAATAAGATTTCCACAGTAATACTCTCAAGACTCAAACCAAGACGTGCAATCGTCTGTGAAGTGTTTGTCATGACTGAAGTGACCGAGCTTTGTTCACATAATCACAACTAAACTAGGCGTAACGCGGATGAAGCGGCTTTACAACAAGCTGAACTAGCTAGAGGCAGTTCAACCCAAAGAATCAATTACGCAAGTGGATTGATTGTTTCCGCTCACCATTGTTCCAACTACAGTATAGCCACTGTTCCGCTCGTGACAAAACACTCTTCGCTTCTGATAGTTGCGCAGATCAGAAACGGAGTGAGTAGAACGCCACTGTCTTCTGACAGAGCATGCAGAGCTTTTGGAAAGCAACACACTAGTCCAGTGTAGTCTAGATGTGAACAAAAATTTCGCTCAAGAAATGAAAAAGAAGACCGGACACGATCACAACCGTCTTTTCAACATTCCCTTTTTTGTCAAATTATCGACAGACTTCAACTTCAAGCTGAGCGGAGGAAATTATGCAGAGGAGAAGACGGGGGAAAAAAAGTTGCTGGAACCATAAAGTTGCTCCGGAGAGAAAGTGGAAATCAAGTACGCGGTCTCCAAACTTCAAGAAACAAATGCGCCGCGGCAGACGGGTGCGGAGCGAGGTTACGACCCCAACTATCGAGTTCTGTCCAATCACCCGCGAGCGGTTTCGAGAGACCGCTGGTTCATTTCTTTGCCCATTTTCTCCACTTATTTTGTCACATTTCCTTCCTTTTCTTCATCCCAAAGTCCCGAACCCTCCTCCACTTCCCCCCTTTATGTCAGCAAAACACCCATGGTGCGGAGGAATTAAGTTTCTATTTTGTTTTCTACCCGCTTCTTTCTCAGTGAATAGGGGTTAGAATAATTTTGTGTAACAAGAAGCCGAGAGAGAAAAGCCTATAATTTGTAAGGATTGTGTTATAGAGTGGATTATTATTTTGTAGAGCCGTAGCTGAGGATTGGATTGTGTAGAGCCATATTCCACGAATGGTCTTTTCACAGCGGGGAGTGGGATTATGGGATAAACCTTATCCAGTGACTGACAAAGGACAATGCGACCAACACCGATCCGCTATTATTGTTTGTGAATGCAAGTCAACAAACATCATTAATTTTCTTGATCTGCTGTGACTTCTTTATTTAGTTTATTTCCGTCACTGTCGTAGTACTCGTACTGTTGCGACGCCTTCTCCTCATCGACCTCATCTTATCTCATATTATGTTCTCTTCCTTTTAATCTATACATTCAAACCTGTGTATAACGTCCACCGAAGGGAAATAAGAAAAGTATCCACTCTAGACAGGTGACCTCTATGGACAGGTTCGATAACATTGTTTTACTCTTCAGGGGATCACTGTCTTTTATTAGTCACTATAGGCAGGTTGGATATAATATACAGGTGGCCGCTGAGACAGGTGTGACTGTATTTTCGTGACGTAGCTACGGGGGAGAGGGGGGAGGGGGTAGTACGTGCCCCCCCCCCCTTATAATTTGACCAAAACAAAAAACAATAAATCGTGGGAGTGTCGTGGTATATTAATTCGGGCCTTCGTCTTTCAAAACGAGGGTCGTGGGTTCGATTCCCAACCCCGGCACGTGTGTCCTTCAGCAAGACACTTTATCCACAATTGCTGCTCTCAACCCAGGTGTAGTAAATGGGTACCTGGCAGGAATGTATTCCTTGAAATGCTTAATGCGCCTGCAAGGCAGCTCGGCTACAGCCAGGGTAATAATATACTGCACAGTATGATGCGCCTCGGAATAGAATTTCTATTGATGGCGAAATATAAATGCTGGTCTATTATTATTTGTATTAAATAAATAGTAATCTTGTCTGAAATAAAGATATACTTTTAAAAACTTTGCCTGCTGTAATCCGCATGCCCCTTTCAGTTGGAACACGCTATATGTGCCACTGTCTTGATAAGTTATCCCTATACCTCTCAGCTTAATTAATTATATTTTATTACATTTTGATCTACTTTTCCTCCCTTCTCTTTTTTGGATGTATTCCTTCCTTGTCTTTCTTGGGGGTTTCTCTCCTTCTACATGACACTCATTCTTTTTCGCGAAAGAAAATTGAATGATTACATTATATGCACTTCTTACCTTTATGTATACATTCGATTGTATGAAAGAGTAAGTTCTTTTATTGATTCATAAGAGGAATTGTAATCTTTCTGATCGTTTTCCACATCGCTTCTTCCTTTCTTTCTTCTTTTTTTGGAGGTGTATTGTTCGTCTTACTGTTATGTTCGATCTATATTGTATTCTTATTCAATTTATGCTGGCTTTCACTTCCAGACAAAATTAATAATATAATCTGACTTACCCGACCTGTATTAGACAACACACAAATATACAATTTTATCCAAATAATTATCGTCACTTCGTTAGCCATCGAAGTGATTTATTAACGTTGACACAAAGCACATGTTTTTTTGAAATGGTTGCTGCATATACCGTATGCACCAATCATTTAGTATAATGATTATGGACCCGCAGCTGCGATGATCATAATTATCTATACTCGTCTAAGTCATGTCTTTTCAAGTAATTCTAATCTTTGTTACACATATATCTTTATATGCAAGTGATTTCTTCACATTGTCATAAAAGCACATGATTTTGGAAATGTTTGCTGCAAATCAGCACCAATCATTTCTTATAATGATTAACAGTAGAGCTGATATCTAGATTATGAATCTTGCAATGATCATGATTATCTATAATCGTCTAAATCATGTCTTCTCAAGTAATTTCATATAATATTTGATGATGCTAGAGCCAAAATAGGATTGAAAGACATAACAAATACGTCAAATCTTTATATACATGTACAATGTTATTACATTTAAATGTATTGTACGTAATTTCAAATTGGCCTGCGGCCTGCCGTGTCATTTTTTTTTTTTACCAACAACCTTGAATATAATTATGAATACCCAAAATAAATACATAAATACAACTATTTGGGTTAAATTTATTAAAAGATATTGTGTAATCCTTTTCCCCTCGCAGCATGGCTCTAGAGACCTGAGAGACGAATTTATTTCGGCGAAATGTGGGATAATTACTATCAGATCATATATTTAGCAATTGAAAGAAAAAAACACACGATGTTATCTCATGTTGATGATAAAGCCATGGGCGTACCTGGGAGCATATTTTTTTCTTCAGGGGGGCAGAGGTCTTTTGCCCCAATACTATCTTTCCCATTTTCACATGACAAGCAAAAAACAAAAAAAAGGTTGTCACGATTTTACCGCACAAAATGTATGTACTTTTGATGACTTTACCCGAACTTGATTTTGCTCGAATATAACATGCTTTTGCCCGATTCTAATTTGAGTTTGCCCGAATACGATATTACTTTGCCCGAATGTTTGACCCGGTGCCTTTGCCCGAATATGACCGTTTTCAAAACTCCAGGGGGGCTTAGCCCCGTCAGCCCCCCTCCCCCCGCCTCCTACGCCTTTGGATACAGCTAGACAGAATCCGGGGGCTGGGATGGGGGGATCATGCATGTCTAACACTAACAGGATGGTGAAAGGTCTAAACTAAAGATATCCATCTATATCGGAAAATTCAGCGAAAAATTAATTTGAAGCGTCTTTGATATCGAGATGTTTGTATATAAGTGATGTAATTAGGAAGTAAGGAACGCCATCCAGTGAAGAACATTTCCTGTAACAAGAGTTCCACGATTTGGTTTGGGGATTTCGGAAAGTATTATGGTTTGATTTATATTTATTTGAAGTGTATATATTTGTTTTCATTTTGGAGATAAATCTCCCATGATATAGTGCAACGTATTATCTTTTGAATGTTACCTCAGTAATCTTGTAGCAAGACGTATAGTTTGGAAGATATGATTAAAACTATCGAAATTGTTTAGATTATGTTCATTGCTTTGCAGCAGGTTTTACGCAATAATCTTCCAGTAGTAAAGTTGTCCTTATGATTTATCGTTATGATTGCACAAGAACATGAAATGATTATTATATCATTCAATTAACGTACTATGTTCTGTACTTTTCTTGTGACCAGAATAGTTATGTTTCTAACTGCACGTTTTAACCTACCGATATTGTCCTACTATCGCAATAAAACATTTCATGAACTGCATGGATACTACTAGACCAAAAATCAGTCTATATTCCGAGGGTTAGGTCCACTGAGACTGTGTCTTGTTTAATTATCATTTTACACTCCCTCTCCGCGATGGAGGGGATAGTATGACGTCATAATATTAAAGGACCCCTCCAGAACGAGATGGATTTTTCTGTCTAGGATACGAACATTTAAGGTGATACAGAAGTCAGATGATGCAAGAAAACCAATTGTTTTGTAGTCTAATCTCAAGCTCATTTGCAATTTTGGTATCATGGATTATCATTATTATCAAAGTTTTTAAAAATTCACCCAATTTCATCACAAATGTGATATGATTATGATATGTGCCTTACTAAAATTATTTGGGACATAAAGTTCAAATTTCAGGGATCCGCAATCCTCAAGCTCTGCTTTCTAGTGCATGGTCCCTACGTGTTCGCAACAATTGATTATATTATATCGTAAATTAATCAATGTTCTTTTGTTATTCTTTTGCCTCTTACATTACATTATTATAATAATAAATGTATTTTGTGAAGAAAACAAATAAAACTTGAACTTGAACTAGAAATAAGAAGTGCAATGGAGGGTCTGAAATTGCTAGACTAATTCAATTGTCGTATTATTTCAAGATCTAATCGTCAATATAATCATGATAATTATACAGAAATGTATTTTAAAGGGATAGTTGAGTTGCGGTACAGAGAGTACAGTTTTGGTCAAACGGAATATTAGTGAGCAAAAACCTCTACCATAAAATTACAAACAAATAGTTTATAACTCCACCATGCTCGAAAGGTGTTTCAAATTACAAACGACTAGGTAAAGGCCGCTTATCATTCAAAAAGAGCCGTTAAAACACAAGATGTCGCTCTCTAAAAGCGCATTGGTTTCAACCATTTTTAAATAAACAATTGTACGCGTGCATGTGACGTTTTGTTAAAATAATGATTAAATAGAGAGATCATCGAGAACTATTGAAAAAAAAAACTCTTTTGTAACTTTTTGAAAGGTGTAAGTATTTTTTTTTTCAACGGGTAGTTCAATATTTTTTAATTATTGTGCATGGGTGAACTGTATGTGTAGAACAAATTGCGATTTGACCAAATGGATCAACTGGCGGAAAACCAAAAGTGCTATTAACATTGTATCCGTTGGTAATTGGCATCATGAAATGTCATGCGGGCTACATAACAATGTTCATAATTGATTTTTCGCATTGCAACAAAAACAAAAACAAAACAAAAAAACGAAAACATCAACAAATATTGTTAGAAGCTGGCATTTATTAATAATTATACGTGTCTTGCGTTTACAAAAGTAGCAACACAAAGTGTCGGTTTTGATCGAGAATTCTTGAAATAATCGAACCGGATGAAATTAGTAATTAAAAATTCGAGGCATTTTTTGGGTGTAGGCCTAAAGTTAAGTTTTTGTTGTATGAGACATAATATGCCACATGAGAAAGGTTGCACATTCGGCCTCCAGAGGCACGTTCGAAAGTTGAACATCCGTTCATTAGTTTTTGGCTCGCCCACAATCACATATAAAGATACAAGACGACTGGGCGTGGCGTAGCTACTGGGGCAAGAAGGGGGGGGGGGGTGCCCCCATTGTACGACCCCCCCCCCCCCCCTAACAAATTTCCCCTCCATCTATTGTCGGGCACAACATCAATTTTAATTGTTGACACCTAATGCTCTTGCCAATGCAATCATGATCATATCTTCTCCTCCCATTACCCTGCTCCTTACCCCCTACCCCCCCCCCCCCCGTATCCCCAAATGTTATACCCTAACCCTAGCTATACTCCCCAGGACAACCGATGCGTTAGAAGGATGAAACTTGAATTAAGAATGTTGTCTGGAAAAAAAACTTGGACCGCTGGGCAATCACGTAAGATCGTTAATTTTATTGATGTAAGTCTAATGCGAAAATCATGTACGATGTCACAATAGATATTAATGGATGAGCATTGACACGGCATGCGGTTGGAAGGTCCATAACCTCCCGCATAAGGTTTGCGAATGGGTCAACCTGTTTTTAATGTTCGGATCTCTCAAATATAAATAAAATTTAGGCGGGTAATTTTGTCGGTAAAGATATGTCTTAGGAGAATAACGTATAATGTATGACCATTAATTTATCGTTAATTATACTTAACCTCCGCAGAAGGTTTGCGAATGGGTCAAGCCGTTTTTAATGTTCGGTTCTCTCAAATTTAAACACAATAATTAAGAGGGGTAATGTTGTCGGTAAAGATATGTCGAAGGGGACTAACGTATAATGTATTAATTTATGACCATTCGTTTATTGATTTTAGATTGTGATGAGAAAATCATTTCGTCGCGCTGTTGCTCCAATCATACTACAGCCATATTATATTATTATAGAACATTACCAGGATACTCGAAGGTTACGTCTATCATACGACCTCTAATTTGTTAGAAGGTTAGAAAATGGGTCAAGCTTTTTTTCCATGATGGTCGGTTCGAACATACAGGAAATGTTCATGATGTAAGCCTACTAGGAAAAATCACTTCGGTTGTCACAGCCATTTCGATACAAATAGCATTGACATGGCCAGTGATGCGAACGGGAGGTCTACAACCTATACGAACTTTACAAAAAGCCTCAAAAGAGGAAGATTTAAAAATGGGTCAAACTTGGCATCATTCAAATTCCTAATCCAAATGAAATCTTGAGGTGTTGTCGCAAAGGCTACGTATGTATTCTAGTAATCTATTACGTCCGAAACTATTATCGAGTTTAAAGGGATAGTAGAGTTTTGGTAGAGAGGGCGCTAGACTACTTTTTTTTTGGTGAGGTAATGAAAAACTGAGTGTAAAATTTGAAAGAGCATAATATTTAAATAATAAAATCATCTTTGTTTGATCAAAATCGGTTCAGAGACGGCTGAAATATCCATAAATATAACAATTTGTAATAAAAGCTGGGGCCCAGGTTTATTAGAGAATTTTGAACCAGCCGTTAAAAATTCAAAAAAATGCTTCCTCTTTTCAAAAAGTTACAAAATAGGTATTTAAATAGTTGTTGGTTATTTCTCTATCTAATCACTATTTCAACAAAACATCACATGCACAATATTTTATTCAAAATGGTTGAAACCGATGAGTGTTTAGAGAGCGCCCTCTTACGTTTTAACGGCTCTTTTTGAATGATAACATGATCTTTACTACGTCATTTGTAATTTTGTGTTCCTTTCTAGTTATAATTATTAGTTTGTAATGTAATGATGCAGGTTTCGGTTACTGTTCAGTTTCACCAAAACTGTACTCTCCTTACCAGAACTCAACTATCCCTTTAAATGTTGATGAGAACATAATTTTTTCGTGGCTGATGCTACAACCCTGCTATACAAGCACAGAGCATCAGCATGACCGTGTCCGTGAATATGAAAGGTCTACGACCTCAGTAAGTAATTACTTACCAAATAGGTCAAATTTGTATTTTCTTTCGAATTCAAGAGACAATTTACAGGAGTAATATCGATGGAAAAGCTAAGTATATATTGGGACTGGGTATACTCACGTATGACCATGCATTGCATTGATTTTTAAATTGTGATGAGAAGATCACTCTGCACGGCTGTTGCCACAATTTTGCTACAACCATAACACATCAACTTGACTGGGAATGAAAGGTCTACAACCTCAGTCTGTCTCTCAACGTAATTTCAAACGGAAGGTCATGAAATGGGTCAAATTAATTGTCTTTTTTTCAAGGGGTTGGTTTTGAATCTGTTATAAAAAGAGAAAATTAAGAAGGGGAATGTCGTCGGAAATGCTAGGTTTTTGGTGCGATAATGTATGACCATACATAATATCGAGTCTACATTGTAACGCTCTGTCGCGACTGTTGCCAAAACCATGATTCCGAATTAAAGGGATCTAGTAACTGTGTTGACATGTGCAGAAAGTGGCAAATGGTTGATCAAATCTGCATTTCTGTGATCTGATATGTCCACTGAGTGATGTGTAAACATTCCCTGGTAAAAGAATAACATGACCGAGTAATGAGCGAAATTGCAAAGTGATAAACATTGACTCATTGCACTGACTTTGTACACAGTTATAATAATCCAGTGGATAATTATAAATCTGAACACTTCAATCATACATATCTGTATAACGGAAGAGATATTTGGAAAAACCCAAAGCTGTTCCATGCTTCTACTGGTAATAATGAGGTATATGAGAACCACTAGAGTTTCGAGTAAGTTTTTAGGTTTTTGACTAGATAGATCCCTTTAATGTTGAAGGTCTCTAACCTCTGAACGTTAATTTCAAAAGGAAGGTTGAGAAATGGGTCAAATTAATCTTTCTTGTTTGCGTGATGTTCGATTCAAATTGAGAGACAAATTAGAGGGGTAACAGTGTCGGATAGCTAGGTATTTTTGGTTAACACGTATGACCATGCATTGCAATGATTTTAAATTGTGATAAGAAAAACACTCTGCACGGCTGTTGCCACAATTTTGTAACAACCATAGCACATCAACTTGACTGCGAAAGAAAGGTCTACAACCTTAGTCTGTCTCTCAACGTAATTTCAAACGGAAGGTCATGAAATGGGTCAAATTAATTGTCTTTTCTTTCAAGAGGTTTGCTTCAAATCTAACAAAGAAAGAAGAGAAATTAAGAAGGGGAATATCGTCGGAAATGCTAGGTTTTTGGGGTGATAATTTGTATGACTATACATAATATCGAGTCTACATTGTAACGCTCTGTCGCGACTGTTGCCAAAACCATGACTGCGAATTAAGGGTCTTTAACCTCGGAACGTAATTTCAAAAGGAAGGTTATGAAATGGGTCAAATTCATCTTCGGTTTAAATTGAGAGACGATTTTTAGAGAGGTAATATTGTCGGTCAGCTAGGTATTTGTGGTTAACACGTATGACCATGCATTGCATCGATTTTAAATTGTGATGAGAAAATCACTCTGGCGCGGCTGTTGCCACACTTTTTATGCTACAACTATAGAGCATCAACATGATCATGATGACTGCGTGTGACAGGTCTACAACCTCCGTCTCTCAATGTAATTCCAAAAGGAAGGTCATGAAATGGGTCAAATTAATCTTCCCTTTGAATGAAGGGGTTCGTTTCAAATGTTACGAACATTTAGAGGGTGATGCAAAATACTGTTGAAAACTGCGTATCTACTATAATAACGCATGTGTTATAAAATGAGAGTCAATATAGGGCATAATATTGACTAACATTTAGAGGAGTAATATTGTTGGAAATGCTAGGTCTGTTGGGTATTTATCACATATATTATGATCGTTAAACTTTAGTTATCGATTGTTTAGTGTAATTAGAATGTTATAAGTGTATGTCGCATAGAGCATTGGCGTGAGAAGTTTATAACCTCTGTACTGTCTTCTTTAAAAGGAAAGTTAAGAAATGGGTCAAAATGTCACTTTCTTTTAACGGTATTTAAAAGACATTTAAGCATGATCAGAGTCGAAAACAACGAAGGAAAAAGGTGTTGGCATGGTTAGGTCAGATAGGTAATGACCAATCATTCGTATAGATGTAGCGAGAAAAACATGTATGATATCATACTTGCATGAATGACTTGCGAATGAAGAGTCTACAACCATGACAACCTATGAACTTTCAAAAAATCAGTAAATTGTTCAATCTTAGTTTGATTCAAATTTAAAATTATGAGAACATTTTGTAAAATAAAATCTTTCTTTAAATTTGAAATCAACAAATAGGAATGTTCTTTTTAATGTCTTCACTTTCATTTTCGCTTGTTTCTTAGCCAACAGCAATCCGTTTGCCATGAACTTTTCACAGATCATTTCCTAAGCATACCCAACTAGACTGATGTATGGGTCGTCTGCCCAACTGACACTAATGTTTCGCACATGTAACAAAATTATCATGGTTATAAGGGGGTTATTACAGACCAGCGACAATATTTACCATGGCGATAGGAATCATTGGCTCTAATATCCTCGATGTCAATATTAGAAATGATAACGTAAATGGAAATGAGCATAGAAAGTGGGTTTTAATCCCGGCCTATTTTTGGTGTTGCTCATTTTCATTTTGATTACGTATTTCTGGTCAGTTTCGCTATATGTTTGAAACATTCAAAAGAACGTAGCAGAGCACACATTCCTTCCTTACAAGTAACTTTGTTGACCTGTATAAAAAGTGATGAATGGTTATTTATACAATGTGTATTGGTGTGATCTGATATGTCCACAGAGTAATGTGTGGAAATTTCAGATTAAATGGATGTTATACATTATGGCCGAGTCATGAGCAAAAATGCAAAATGATATTCAATATCTCATTGCACTGGCTTTGTACACGGTTACGACATCATTGTATTCATTGTATTTTCCTTGTAAACAATCCAACTTTATCTGGTTGCAATACATTTCAATTGAATATATAGACTATTAAAGAAAAAAATATTTTTCGATATTGGTAATTGACTGTCAAATGATATGTCATTATATGAAAATGTTTCCTAATTGTATTGTATTTGTTATGTTTTTTCGTCCTTTTTTTTATTGTGAATATGTTTTTTTATGCAATCAAGAGGCCATCTTGACAAGCCTAGTCATGTGCTTTTTTATGATTCCCCGACTTTTGTTTTGTTTATCCATATAATTATAACCAATCATGCATTTGATGTTCATGTACATCATGTATTGTATATTTGTTATTTTTAAAAGTGGAAATAAAATTGGAATTGAAATTGAGACTATCTAGTACTTTTAGTACTTCAATCGTAAATATCTTTTTAACGAAAGGGAAATTCGAAAGATCGACCGAAACCTGTTCCATGCTTTTATTGTTAATACGAATACAAGTTATGAGAGAACCGGTATAGAGTTCCAAGTAAGTTTTGAGGATTTTGACAAGAAGTATCCGAACATATTAAGAGATCAGTGGAACTGGGGCTGGAACTGGGGCTGGTCTTGGGTCATGTTCGAGCTCTCGACCCCCATGTACCCGTACATGTTTGAAGGAATACTATGAATCAGGTCAAACTTGTCTGTTGGGATGCACGGTCAGTTTAAATTTACATCATTAGCCAATAGGAAGCGCTCTTATCTAACGCCATTTATATTTCTCTTGAGGCAAAATTAAATAAACGATTTCCCCTGAATGTGAATCTAATAAATAGTAGTGTTATACGTACAATTTTAAAGTGTTCAGACTAGATCCAAACTAAATGTGTTACTCATGATAGAATCATGTTCATGCATGCAGAACCTGGTGTTGTCACAATGCTATAGTCACGCAGGAAATAATGCTCAACTGCACATTTGTCTTATTGTTTCCAGATTATAGAAAAGGTGCCGAAATATCTATATGGCATGCATACAATGCACGATACACATTTCCATTTTCATGTTAATAACCACTACTCGATTATCTTTTATGATTATGTTGTTTTGGTCAAACTGAATTTTAGTAACCGAAACCTTCACCATTACAGTACAGACTAATAGTTAGAACTCCACCATGCTCGAAAGGTATACACAATTACAAACGACTAAGTAAAAACCCTGTTATCATTCAAAAAGAGCCATTACAACTCAAGAGGGCGCTCTCTAAAAAATAATTGGTTTCAACCATTTTTCATACAAAATTGTGCATGTGATTTTTTTTTTAATAATGATTAAATAGAGATATCATCAACAACTATTTAAAAACTTTAGATTTTAGATTTTAGATTTTTTTTTTAAAAGAAGTCTATAAGCATTTGTTTCTAAAAAGTCAAGATGTCCCCCGGCAGGGTAGACTTATTAATACAATATTTTACAACTATTAAACTATCATATATGAGAGTATTCAAAAGGGAATGATTCTCATTGCACATGTTTGATTCAATGAACTTTCAAATGGAATTAAAACCAACCAATTTAGTGTCAAGGGGCATTTCGGGAAGTACCAATACTCAAGTGTACCTTTAACCGGTCAAACGGTTTTAACTTGTAATAAAAACATCACTTCCGGTAAGTATTGCAATCTTCAAGGACACCCCTTTCCGAGCACATTGCTTCAATGCCGAGTAATGTCCCTGGCACATATACTAAAAAAAGCCTTGCCGTAAGGGCCACGTATTGGCATGTGTGTGAAATGCAATGAAACGGGGCCTTCGATGGCAATGTCGTGGCTAATCCAAGGCGACACGTGAAAGATGTGGAAGTAGTACTAGATTTCCGTGCAGCAAACATTTTCAATATTCTGCCTCGACATGGCTTTTGTTATCAGCTCTGGCACAAAACCCCAGTTCTGCCACGTATTGCCAGTGAATAGCCATCGAGTAGCCCCGTTATTGCATTCTGCAAACATGCCAATACGTGGCTCTTATATATATACGACAAGGCCTTTCGAGTATGTGACTGGGACGTATTATAAGCGGAGCCGTATAACGGTATATTGCGTAGTCGGACTGATTGGGTGGGGGGGGGGGGGGGGGGGGGCACTCAATGTATGTCTGTATTTTATGTCTTAATTTTGTATGTCTTTCTTTTATAACGAGATCCTCTATTATTTTGTTATTGTTATTTTTTCTTCAACTTACTGAGGGTGGGAGGGGGTACGTGCCCCCCCCCTCCCCCCCCCCCCCCACCCCCAAAGTCCCACTGCGAGTATAAGTGATATTTCCTTCGGATTTGTGAATATTTTTACAGCACTTTGGAAGTGACAGAGCAGCTTTCAGAATGACAGATTCATAAATAACGCGAAAGGTAGGTGAGCCAAGGTCGAGACCCCAATTTTATCATAGCATACCTGAGTTTCTGATTTGTAAACAATACGTCTTGAACGAACGTGAATTGCCACTTGATTTATATACAGTCAGTTGTTCATGGATTATACTAGGGGAGATATAATTAATGGAAATAGTACATGAAGGATTTAGTTGGCAAAATGTGAACCTTCAATTCGTTATACATTAAAGGGACTTAGTAACATTGTCCATATCCTTAAAATCCAATTGGAATTCTAGCGGTTCCCTCATAACTTGTTGTATTCGTGTTAACAATAAAAGCATGGGACAGGTTTCGGTTTTTCAAATTTCACTTTCGTTAAAAAAGATATTTACGATTGAAGTGTTCAGATGTTAAATTATCCACTGGATCATCGAAACCGTGTACAAAGTGAGTGCAATGAGATAGTAAATATCACTTTTGCATTTTTGCTCATTACTCGGCCATTATATCGCCCATTTAACTTGAAATTTTCACACAATACCCAGTATCAGATAAAAACAATATACATTGAAGCAACCACTCATCGCTTTTTGCACATGTCAACAAAGTTACTAGATCCCGTTATGCTGAAATAGTTATAAGCTGAGAGTCAGCCATGCGCGCAGCTGAGATTGGACCAACATATTGCACACATGCATGTCACCCGCAAGTGACGATCACAATCACATTCTATGACAATCTCATCGCGATTCACGTTGGTGGCGCGCTTTCATACTCTTGATAGAATCAACATTGCGTTTTCATCGCCTCCATGGCCTTGTGTCTTGAAACAGAGATCTGGATTGTTCTGTAGTATTGGCAAACTCCCTGGTTGTATCAATTGAGGTTTACATTTTCGTAGTACCCATTTTATTGCATCCGAATAAACGTGTATACGAGTACACTTTGAAGGGCATGATAATGATTAGTTCCTTTATTCATGATAATATGCATCGTACATTTGATAATTAACCATATATGACTTCTTATAGCCCACGTGTTCAATTGCGTGCGTATTATATAAATAATAGTATAAATATAAATATAAATATAAATATAAATATGAATATGAATAAGAATATAAATATAAATAAGAATGTACTATAACGACATCGCGAATGCAAGCATGTATAAACGTAATATGATTATGAATAAAATGATAAAGAGTATACTCATAATAGTTTTCAAAATAATACGATGTAATATAATGTATTGTAATAATGCTGTGTCGTATACTGTAATATAATATAATAATTATAATGAAGTTAAATAATAAAATATAATAATATATGATATAATAATTATAGTAGTAATGTAATATAACATACATTAATATGAGCTATATCATGATTTAAGTATTTCACGAATTCACAAAATTTCCCGCATTTCTAGGTATGCATAAATATTATAACATGCATAATATGTTGAAGTAACTTAACTTTCACTGCATACAATTCAAGAGTCTAATGAGGAAATTTGTACAAATGTTTGAGAATGTTTTTTATTGTTGCAAATATTGCACTCATGATGTTCTGCAGATCTCATAATTATATCAAACATATTCAAACATTGTTATTGAGAATTTTTACACAGTCATTTTTAATGAACAAATTATTGCTGTAAAGTGATCCATTAACTTTATTAAATTTAATTCAAATTCAAATGTCTCCTGTACCTTGTTATTTGGCATAATTATGGTAATAGACGAATGAAATGCATATTTTGAAGAATATTTTAAATGTCTCCCTAATCTTGGCGATATTCATGATTTAATTGAAAAGCGTCGAGAACGCATTTGATTGTAGTAAAAATCAATGGGTACTATAGTTGTCCCACTTTAAACAACATCATGGTGTTACTATTCTCCTCATTAAAGAATGTTAGCTAACACCCTTTAAATGCGTAACATTTATTCAATTTGTTCCCTTCTACATTTTGAAATGCGCATAGAGTTAAAGGTAGTTGGGATCCGTATGTCAGATGCACGGCGCCATGTTGCGCGCGGTGCGCACTGCACAGTTAATCCGTGTTATGTGATGCGCGCAAACGAGCCTAGTTCAAAATGGCGGCCCGCAGTGTAGCATTCCGACGCTTGATGGTCTTTAACAGGTTAATAGGTCATCAGCCAGTCAGCATGGCAGTTATAATAACTGAACACTTACAACAATTGCAAAAGATTTATAAAACTGGGCCCAGGTTCCCGTAGGCAATGGCTTAAAGGGGTAGTACAGTTTTGGTATTTAGGCTAAGCTTTAAGTAACCAAAACCTGCACAATAACATTACAAACTAATAGTTATAACTCCACCATGCTCGAAAGGTATAGAAGATTACAAACGACTAAGTAACTAGATGGATCTTCGACTGCGCGCAGTCGAAAATGATGCCTCCGCCATTACGCAATTTATTTATATCAAGCCCAAATCAACATGTACACTGAATTAATTTTGTCAACTCAATTTTGATGGTATTCTGTCTTTTAGATTTTATCACAATTATGAACTATACGTGACCTTCACCTTTGCCCTCATGACCCCAAAATCTAATGACTACAATTGCTCCCTTAGATACATTCAGGTATCAAGTTGGATTGAAATCTGATATTCAGTTCTTGAGATTTCCAATCACAAGCTATTTTTACATATGAGCCCTGTGACGACCTCATGACCCCAAAATCTAATCAGATCATCGGCCCCCCAAGATACATACATATGTACCAAGTTTGGTCAGAATCTGTCAATCCGTTCTTGAGATAACGCGATAACGAGCTATTTTTGCATATATAATGAGCCATGTGACCTTTGACCTTTGACCTCATGACCCCAAAATCTAATCAGATCATCGGCCCCCCAAGATACATACATGTACCAAGTTTGGTCAGAATATGTCAATCCGTTCTTGAGATAACGCGATAACGAGAGCGGGACGTACGGACGGACGGACGGACGGACAACCCGAAAACATAATGCCTCCGGCAACTTCGTTACGGAGGCATAAAAATCATATTATTATTTTAAAAAGCTATTAAAACACAAGGGGGCGCTCTCTAAAAAAAAAATTGGTTTTTTTAACCATTTGTCATACAAAATTATGCATGTGATGATTTGTTGAAATAATGATTAAATAGAGAGATCATCAACAACTATCTAAAAACCTCTTTTGAATATTTTTGAAAAAGTGTTAGCATTTAAAACAAAAACAAAAACAAATCATCGAATAAATCTAAGCCCCTGGGCCCCAGATTTATTCCGATCGGATTTATTGATATTTCAGCCATCTCACAAACAAATTATTTCGTGCAGCGCCCTCTATACAATCGTATACAATCAGACATAATTCGAGATCCGCTTAAAGGCCAAGTTGAGTTTTGGTAATTTCCAAAGTGCCCCCCCAACATCGATTGCAACGGATTTGGTTGATTTCAATTCCATATGAAAGATCATCGAAAAAAACATGGGAAATAATAATAATTTCCATTCAAATGCTCTAATTGTTGTGAAATTTGCTTTCAAAATATCATATAAAAGTGGTTGACGCCCGGGTATCACTTTTTAGAACCGCTAGTGCGAGGCACTAGCGTTCTATGTTCTCCTAATAAAAAACTGAAACCAAATATTTGTGTGCACGCTAATTGTGCTTAAAACTATACATATGATACGGTACTTACCAGCAATTTACTCTCCAATATGTGATCCAACTACCGGGTGGATTAAGATTATGATTTTTCCTTCCATTCCGCAAAAAATTAGTGATATATGCGCCTCATGGACCAGTCTCTCCGTGTGTTAGCGCGACTGTGAACGAAAGGCGAACGAATGCGAATGGGGCTTGCGAGTTGCGTCAACGGCAGTGTTGGAGTCATACTTCTATGGTTGCGATACATAATATACACGTACTACTGTATAGTATTACCGCACACAGTGACTGCACTACAGTCCCGTATTACCGCACACTGCACTATACAGTCCCGTATTAGGACCTACAACGCTAGTGCTTCGCGCCGAGTTAATTTGACACTTCGAGTTGTAACGGCTCTTTTTGAATGATAACAGGGGTTTTACTTTGTCGTTTGTAATTGTGTATACTTTTCGAGCATGGTGAAGTTATAACTATTAGTTTGTATCGTAATCGTGCAGGTTTTGGTTACTAAAGTTAAGTTTGACCAATACTCAACTATCCCTTTAAAGGAAATATGTCATACAAAAGGCATCTGAAAGCACAACTCTTCCTCTGTTATATGGTATCATATAGCCTAACAAATTATCATATTATCATAATTTTATTTAAATAATTTTTGTCCTGACTGTACCATTCTTTGTTTAGTCACACTGTATATCAGCAACTTTTAGATTGTACTCATTGCGATTGACAAGCTCACAATGACAAATTATGTGTAAGTGTTACTTTCTAAAACTCAAAATTCTGACCAAGAAGCCAACACACGAACACCAATCCGATTGAGGAGTACATCAACGACGAATTCCAGGTCGAAGTCGCCCCGCACGGTGACGGGGTGGTGGTTCCATCGCCCTCCCCGTCGATCGTGGGTATGGGAGCTGCGTCACCCTCACACACCCCGCAGCTTGCCGGGCACATCTTCTCCATGTATGCCTTGTTCAGCTCGCACTTGCCTTCCACGGTCCACAGTGCGCAGTTTGCGTTGCAGTCGATGCACTCGGCTGAAAGTGTCAGGAAATTAAAGGTAGAATGATGATAGTGATGATACTGATGATAATGATGACGATGATGATCATGATGATGTCGAAATACTGGTTATGATGACGCTAATGGTGGTGATGGTGACGATGGTGAGGATCGTAAGGATTATGAGGATGATGATGATGATGATGATGATGATGATGATGATGATGATGATGATGATGAAGATGATGATGATGATGATGATGATGATGATGATGATGATGATGATGATGATGAAGAAGATGATGATGTTGATAATGATGATGGTAAGGATGATGATGATGATGATGATGATGATGATGATGATGATGATGATGATGATGATTATGATGATGATGATGGTGGTGATGATAGTAATATGGCGATGGTGTTGATGTTCTTCTTGGTTATGACGATAGCGAAGCTGTGGATACTGAATTTCATTGCCATAATTTATGTATTTTTGTCGATCAACATGATATACACCGTGTCCCAGAAAAAACGAAACCGGGTTTCATGGCAGAAATTTTCTGTCATGGAAAGCTCTGTGTCTCTTCTTTCATTTGATGTGCAACTTATGGCACATACTTCAAGCATGACTGAATTAGAACAATGGAAAGTGGTGTTACCAATATTCAATTTGCACGCATAAATTTGAAGTTTGGGTGAGTTTTAAGAGTTGCAAACGTACTTATTTTTAAAAAGGACAAACACCACATAAAAGTTCATATTTTTATCTTTTACATGACACCTCATGCTAAAAAAATAAATTATTTATGCCAGAGAACGAGTACAATGAAAACATGCCTGATTTCTGCCTGAATGAGTGAAAGTTGAGTAAGAAGTCGCTCAGCTTTCCTGACTAGCAGCTGACAATGGACTTTGATGCATGAGTGAATTTACACAAACATGGGGATCAGGAAACAGGCTGGATCAGGAAAGTTACTCATTTGGGCTGGAATCAAGCATGTTTTCATTGTATTCGTTCTCTGGCATATATAATTTATTTTTTAATCATGAGGTGTCATATAAAAGATAAAATTATGAATTTTCATGCGGTGTCTGTCCTTTTTCAAAATAAGTACGTTTACTACTCTTAAAACTCTCCCCAAAACCTCACCCAAACTTGCAATTTCTGCGCGCAAATTGAATTTTGGTAACACCACTTTCTATCGTTCTAATTCAGTCATGCGTGAATTATGTGCCATAAGTTGTATATCAAATAAAAGAAGAGACACATAGCTTTTCAGACATATATATATCATCAAGGAAATTATTCATTATAACATAACATTTCTGCCATGAAACCCGGTTTCGTTTTTTCTGGGACACGGTGTATAACAATCTTACAATGAAATCGTCTCCTGAAAATTGGTTCTTACATGAAAAAACAATATAATAAAGAGGAGCTTAGTTCATAAATGTGCTTAATCCACTTTCCAGAAGAAGAAAAAAAATTACGACAGCAATATCAGTACAGTACATAAGCTAAGTAGCTAGAGAAATTCAAATTTTATGAAAACTTACACAATCAAAAACAAATTATGAATCATTGCATTTTCAAATCCCTAATTCTCTTGTGTACAAGATATGTGTACAGAGTCGAAAAGAAACAATCCACTTTTATCCCAGGTTTAAAAAAGGTGGTTTTATCGCCTTTTTAGATTAAGTTCTATATTACTCACGTGTGATGGTGAAGTTCTGGCCGCAGACGTTGCAGCTCTGCCGACATTCCACGTGCATGTATGCCGGGTTCTTCTCACACTCGCCGTACTGGGCCCAGATCTCGCATCGTTCGTCGCTATCAGAGCAGTCTTTGAGACGGAAACAATTATTATTTTCAAATAATCAATGCCCATATTACGAGAAGTATCTTAAACATCAGTGGTTGCTCTCAGAACAGTCTGACTTTAAGATAGGAATACTGGAACTCAGTCTCGCAACCCAAGCAAGAAGCCAGACAATGCACTATTATAGTAACTATATAGTTATTACTTTACTTGACATCAGCAAAATTACATGGATTCACAATATATCAAGGGTCATCATAGTCATCATGCGTGGGTATGATACATGTGCTACACCGCGGGTCGCCATTTTAAACAAGGATATTTTACTTGCACTGCATAAGCCATAACACTGAGCCAATGTGTATTGCGCAGCGTGCGCAAGGCGTTAGGAAAATGGCACCGCGTGTCTGATTTACGGATCTGAACTACCTTTAAACCCATGAATTCTACCCGTAGAAATATATGTACCAGTTTGTGTGCTTTAACCCAATGATAGTAATTATGATAATGTATTATCAGTTATTGAGGAGGTTACTAGTTCTAATGGGTTATTTATTACCCTCTGCATCGCACTGGCCGCAGCTCCGCATACAGAATGCCAGCATGAAGTCTACGTTGGTGGTGCAGTGCCCCTTGCGCGCCCAACGGGAACACTTCTTTTTTTCGTCTCGACAAGGCCCAGGGCCTGCGAAAGGCACAATATTCAAACAAAATAAAGAAAAAGATTGAAAAGGAGTAGGAGGAAGAGAAGGAGGATAATGATGATTGTGGTAGGATGATTATACTGATGATTCCTTTTCGATGGAATGGACTTTTAAAACAGGTCACTGTCATATACTAGAAAATTATTTGGGGATGTTAGTTCCCTTTTTCAACGCAACTAGTTATGGTTACTTACGAGGTCCTGCGTCTGTCCCGCACTTGCCGCAGCTCTCCCGGCAGTTGGCCCGCATCCAGGACATACTAGACGGCTCATCACAGTCCCCCATCCCGGCCCACCCGGCGCAGCGAGGGTGGATATCTCTGCATCCGCCCGCAAGCTCCGATGCAGGTGCTGCAGTAAGCAATGAAATAATAACGTAAAATACCTGAGAATTACAAAAACAAAGACGCAAGGGCCATAGAAGAGAACCCCTATCGATGACGAAATATAATGTAGAATTCCCGTCATCCCCCATCCCCCGACTCGGCGCAGCGAGGGTGCAGAATTCTGCACCCGCCATCCCCACCCTCAAGCTTCGGTCGAGGTGCAGCGGTAAGAAAACGATAATAACCATATCGGTGGAATCTCGTAACATTGTCACACTTAAAGGGATAGTTGAGTTTTGGTATAGAGGGCGCTACACAAATTTGTTGTTTGTGAGATAATGAAAAACTGAGTGTCAAATTCGAAAGAGCATACAATTTTAATGACAAAATAACCTTTATTTGATCAAAATCGGTTTAGAAATGGTTGAAATATCCATAAACATAGACATTTGTAATATTTGTGGGGCCCCAAAATTATTCGATAATTTTAAACCAGCCGTTACAATTCTTTTTAATTGCTTCCTCTTTAAAAAAAATTACAAAAGAGGTTTTTAAATAGTTGTTGATTATCTCGCTATCTAATCACTATTTCTACAGAACATCACATGCACACTATTCTATTTAAGATGTTTGAAACCGATGAGTGTTTAGAGAGCGCCCTCTTGAGTTTTAACCGCTTTTAACAAATGATAACAGGCTTTTTACTTAGTCATTTGTAATGTTGTATTCCTTTCGAGCATGGTGGTGTTAAAACAATAGTTTGTAATGTAATGGTGCAGGTTTTGGTTACTAAAATTCAGTTTGACCAAAACTGTACTCTCTTTACCAGAACTCAACTATCCCTTTAACAAAACTTACTTCGAACTCTAGCAGCTCTTATTATCTTGTTTTATTCGTATTACCAATAATAGCATGATGGAACAGGCCCGGAACAGGTTTTTTTCCCATAATCCTTCTCCGTTTTTATTAAAAAGTTTGAAAAGCTAGAAAATGTCACTTTATCTTATAATAATAATAATGATTTTTTTTTTTCTTGAACAGAAAACAGTACAGTAACCTTCAAAGTGTTATAAACAGCTCATCGTGGTATCGAAGATAAATCACCCAGAAAGCGAAAGTTGATAATCACTGCGATTACAGAAACCCACAACTGGATTATGAGGTAATTAGGATCGGATAATGGGCGAACGGACATTATTTTATTAATTAGGACTGAGGTCAATAGATCGAATATTGCAATGTCACAAGCAAAGGTGAACTGATTTTGCCGGCCCCAAAAATAGGCTGATTGAGTGCCCCTTTCCCCCTTCCCTCGAAAAAACGTTAATACCAAATTGTGATAGTTCGACCATAAATGAGGCGATTTTGCCCGAATAATTTGTTCAAAGCTATAGCCCCGAGCGTCCCACCCTGTCTTGTAGTTGTACCTTTGTAAGCATACCTGATAACCACCGTAGTAAGACTTTTTTTGGTTAGGGGGGCACACATTCTATGTATGTCTTCATTTTGTGAAGGATTTCCCCCTTATGTTCGTTTTATTGTCGTTATGAATGATTGCATGGGGGCACTTGTCCGCATGAACCCCCCCCCCCCCCCCCCCTCCCCCCTCCTCCTTTCTGGGCACAATGCCACTGGGTTTAACCACGAGTTACACTATTTGGTATCATTAATATCAATTGTCGATTTGTTATCATGCTTGTTGGTTTAGTATTAGTATATAGACTCACGTTCGGGTGCAGCGACGCACAGACCGCAGCTGGCTGGGCAAGTGGTAGCCATGTAGTCCTGATATGCTGCGTAAGAGCAGTAGCCCGCCTGTGCCCAGTACGGACATGCGCTGTTTGTGTCTACACAACTCGATTGGGATGCTATGAGAAATAAAAGAAATATATCAGAAAATATCTATAGTTTTCATACGTTAAACAAATCGTGCCGCCATTGATTATCAGCAGCTTGTCGGGCAAGCAATCTGTAGTCCTGTTATGTCGGGCAAGCAATATACTGCGTATGAAGCAGTAGCCCACCTATGTTGTTGGTGTCTATGCAACTCGATGAGGATGCTATACGAGTATGAAAAATAAAAGAAATACCTCTAAATTAGATAATATATTGATCAAATCGTGTCACCAGAAAGTATCGGTAACTTGTCGGGCAAGCAATCTTCATGTATCCCTGCGTAGAAGCAGTAGCCCGTCTGTACCCAATATGAACATGCGTTGTTGGTATCTAAACAGCTCGCTGTGGGAAGCTTTGTGAAATAAAAGGAACATATCAACAGGTATACATCAAACAAAACAATATTTGAGAGGAATTCATAAATCGCGCCGCCAATGAAGTATCGGCATACTTATCAGTCAAGCCATTGTCTAATTCAAGATGATCGATTATACAAATCAAGTAATAATGCTACTTCGGTAAAAGAATATTATGATAAAGATCAAGCATTAATACAATCATTATAATGGTAGCAGAGTTTTGTATTTCTTCAAAATGTAACTGCTTGTTATTTTGGGTTGAATTTTGACAAAATAATGTGATATCAAAGTTGATTTATATGTGGAATTAACCGAGTAATACTCATCGATTACAACGATCGATACTGCACTTACTCTGGCAATTATAATACGTATTGATCTCGTAGACATCGGTCTCACTGAAATCGTTCTTGTTCCCGATAGGAGCCGATACATACGGGATGATAGTATCGGCGCCGTTGTAGGTGAACGCGTCTTTAGGGTAGTGCATCACCGAGTAGTAATCGTACTGCGTGCCGAGATGATCGATGGCAAACTGATCGAACTTATTGAAGTTGAACTCCATCCCTGCGGGAAAACATAAAATAAGCTCATAAACATGATAAACGAATAAGAATGTCTGCTTATCTCAAATTATAATGCATATGCCTTAATTTTATTTGATTTAATTTGATATATTTTTTATTATTATGTACATCGTGAGATTTAGCACTTAAAGTATCTTGAAGGGTCCCCAATAGTCATTAAAACACGTTAATCACTCAGAGATTTTGAATTCAATCATTCCCAATGTTCTTGTTCAATACAGACTTGATGTTCGGTAACCGACGAAACTTCTATGTGTTTCCTTATTGAAATAATAGTTTCGATATAAATATCACCTTACATTAATCCTCATCTCTATGCGTTTTACAGCGTAATATGTTCAATGATTATTAAAACCGTAACTTCGGTCATCCAATACGTACACACGCACATCGCACTGAAACTGAAGTGCACATTCTCAACGCCCTGTGGAGCATTCGATACTAAACATAAGTATACCTGGGATGATGTTCTGCCAGTTGATGTAGACGTAGCTATCTCTGTCCGCCCTCGACTGCTCGTGCTGGAAGCCCAGTGCGTGCATGAACTCGTGAATGATGGTCCCGACGTTGTAGGTGCAGGTCCCGCCCAGCGACACCACCTGTCGACCGCCCTGCCTACCTACGGCAGAAAAGCACCTGCGCAAAGTGACGTCAAGATGTACAGAATATCACTCAAATGTCACGAATATTAGTATTGGTTTTCTCGGCCAACTTCATGTAAACTTTTCATCCGTATTGATAAGCGTGTCATACAAATTCGCGAAATTAAGCTGTAGGCGTAAAACTGACATTCAAAATTGTATTTTCTTCATTCTATTTACCTCTTCGCTCAAGTGATTTAGCACTTATAGCATTCAATTTAAAAAGCTTGCTATTACTTATTAGCATTCAATTTCGCCAACGGAATTCACGGGAGGTGGTATTACGTAATCACGTATTTTCCCGCTTTAAATTGAATGACAATTTTACGAAATAGAAACACGTTTTAAATCGAATGCAAACAAACTGTTTTCGAATGATCATTATATGAATTCAAATGCTAAAAAACGAATTTGAACTATAAAATACAGCTGCGGTGACATAATCGGCGAAATTGAATGCACACAAAATTAATTCGTGTGGCCAACTTACGAAATTGACCGAGACATCCTATATTATTTTAATGTATTGACATGTTTATTCATCTTCAGAGAAGAATCGGATAATGGTCCCAACGTTATATATGCCGGTCCCGCCTAGCGACACCACCTGTCTACCGCCCTGCCTACCTACCATGCCTATCTATATACGGCAGAGAAGCACCTGCTCAAAGTGACGTCAATCAAGATATCTACATTCATATTCATAATCAGGTTATGAACTTTCATATCTTTTCAGGATACTAACCCTATATACTAGGTGAATATAAATTAGATTCGTTCATGATGTATGACTATGATAACGGTAACCCTACCGTTACTGTCGTTACACCATACATTGTAACTTTGTAAGTTATATTTCATATATCCTCTACACACCTTGTACCTTCCCCAAATTATTTTACACATCTGGGCAATTCCACGCCAGATGAGCCAAAAGTGGAAAAATCCAATGAGGATTATTTCTGATCTTGTTTATTTTTTCTGGATTATTTTTGTATAAATCATGATCACATAATGATATCTTTCAGTTTACATGATAAAACAAAAATATTGGGCGTCTCCTGATAGGAGAAACAGACACCATACATGAACCTATACACATGAGACTACACAGTGCCTATTTCTAGATTTTCTTTATTTTTTGCATTCCTTTCTAGTATTTTTCTGTTTTAAGGTACCAAATTAGATGATTGAATATCACATTATGTATTCAGATTAAAAATTCAGTCTTTTGAGAGCCCTAAAGTATATTTGTAATGAATAAAAAACTCTGTCCTTCCGTTACCGAACAGTGAAGCAATTAACTTTTTGTAATTAATATACCAATAGACATATTTGTTTCAAATAAGTGTTGTAATACTCTTAGAACATTAGGGAATGGACTATGAGCCAATATTACATGATAGTCCTCTTAACTTCACAGAGATTGGATCATAACTAAAGGACTTGAAAATCCATGTCCATTTTGCCGTCATTCCGTTACCGGCCTCATTAGTGTCCATATCTAATAAACGTAATGTAAACAAAAAATAAAAAAATAGGAAATCAAAGGTGTCCCACCAAGAGTCTCAGAAATGTAAATTACAATGATAAATCATAAGCAGGATTCTAGAATTATTTGATTTAATTTCAAAAATTGCGTCTGAATGTCCTTCCGTTACCGTGGAATTGCCCATCTGTATACTCTGTAAAATATAATTTAATGTACTAACCCTTGAGTTGGAACAATGTGTAAATAATTTTGTTCGTACGTTCGCTCTTAGAATCGAATGCACGTGTAAGCATGGAATCGATTATCTCCGCGAGGTTTCATGAGCCCCCCTCCTCCCCCCCCCCCCCCCCTCACCCCCACTAAAAAATTGGGCTTCGCCAGAAATCGAACCCGAGACCTCCGGATCGCTAGACCGATAGTCTAATTACTCTAATATACAAATATACACTAATTAGGCTAATTTACCAATCCTTGAATAATGCGCAGATAGTTTGGTTCATACGGGTTCAAAGTACGTTCGTATAATAAAATGCGGCGTTTAGGTATGGAATCGATTAATCGCCGCGAGGATATACGTGAGCAAAACAAAAATGGGCTTCGCCGGAAACTGAACCCGAGACTTCCGGACCATGCGGTCTACTAGACTGACAGTCTAATATCTATACTAGTTATATACTAACCCTTGGGTTGGAACGATGTGCAGATAGTTTGGTTCATACGTTCGCTCGTAGAATCGGATGCACGTCAGAGCATGGAATCGATTCATCGCCTCGATGATTCGTGATCGGGAACCAAGGTCTAACAAAACCAACACAACGAAACAAAACAGTATGAGAACATAATTATGACTGGATGACATCGTATAACCTAAAATATTAATATTGCTGGGCAAAATGTGGCGAAGCTACGGGGTGGGGGGGGGGGGCACGGGGGGGGGGGGGGCCTGTCCCCTCAATAATGGGAAAAAACATAAGGGGGACAAAGAGAGAAATACATCAGGCGTGCTCCTAATCAGTCCGACCACGCTACGCTTCTGTTAAACTGGGGAAGTAATCGGTATGGATACGAGATAGAGTATTTTGCTCTATCTAGGTACAACCCATATTGCCAGTGGCGTACTTAGGAGGAGGGAGGGGCTCCTAGACCCCCCCCCCCCCCCCCCCCCTCCCCCCGCCCAGGCTCGGCATTTTGTGATTTCGTTTGCTAGCTTGTTAGCCGGTAATTTTGATTTTGGGGCTTTTGAATAGCTACAATCCGAAAGCTTCCCAGATACTCCCATGTGTATTCCAGTGATATGAGTAAATTGTACACCACGCAGTTGGGCCACGCTGGTCTACTTCGTGACAATACAATGTATGTATCTATAATTCCAAGCCATTATACCACATTTGAGTGTGGTAACCATGGTAACGTGTGTTTTTATTAATTGTCTTACCGAACGTGTTGTCGATGTAGTAATACACCACGCCGTTGGGCCACTGGTAGCCCCTGTCCCGCATGGCGGCGCGTGTGTGTCTCGAACCCATCTCCATATCACCATCCTCCTGCGAACAATTCAAATAATGATGGTGTTTATGGCCAGAATTCTCAGAATATTACAATTAAACTATAACTCGGTATTTTTCCTAAATTTATAAAAAGACAGAAATTACCAGTAACCAGTTGAACAATTCCACACCGTACTGTGGCATTTGACTAACCAATTGAATGTTGTCATGCGCCACCGGACATTTGCTTATTTTGCTCCGCTAACATACCGCAAATAATCCCTTTTGTTTTAAATCAATCTATGTTTTACTATCCGTGCTACAGAATGCTTAAAAGAACGAAAACATTATAACATTGGCTCGGCTGTCATCTTGGACTAGATAAAATAATACATTTTAAACAAATTATTTGATCTAGACGCTTAACTTCGTTATTTTTCATGAATTTGTTTAGAACAATGAAGAACAATATCATAACTCACTGAGACGTTATACGGGACCCATATGTCATATTGAAGAAGGTGATCTCTCACAGCTGCATAAGAAATAAATAGGAAAAAGCTTACATCATAATATGACATGTTGATAACATGAATGCTGTTTGGATTAAAATGTATATTATGCTCTCACAATGCATACACGTGCTGCTTAATTAGCTCTATCTTCCAAATTCGAATCAGGTTGAAACTAAGAGTGAGGTTTAATAAAAAGATGAAAAATGCAATTGTTTAATTTTGCAAGTAGGTATGCAATTACAAGTTTCAATAATTGTATTCACTCTCACCTACATAAAAAAAAGAAAACAAACAAAACGACAGCCGAAAGTATGTCAGTAGCCACACTGAAACATTAATGATATTAATGCATTTGTTTTGTTTTGCTGAATTAAATGAATTAGAAGTGTAGATTTTGTTAATGTTATTACTATCTTATAACATGATCATGTCGAGGAAGATTATGTATCGTTTAGGAAATGTGATAGATTAACTACTTACATGTATCGATATCCGAGTTAATCTTGGAGATTTCCTTCATAGTATCGGGTTGCCGATAGGTGCCGAAATCCTCCAGATCTTTGCGGTATGCGGGGCGGGAAAGTGAGAAATAAATCGACCTTGAAAGCATTATTATTCGTTTTGTTTGTTTGATTCATTTCAAATTCAAATAGAACGCTACAATACACAGACTGTACTAAGTTACAAAGCCATAAACGCAGCTACAGTATCACCATTAAATTGACTAAACCTTGCCTATAAAATAGTGATGATTACAATGATCGAAGAGAACATAACAATTGGCTCGGGGCCTTGTGAATTAGGGACAATAACAAACCAACCAACATCATAACAAACACACACAAATGTTGTTATACGAATACATATGATATATTTTGAAAGGATTAACCAGACGTTAAACAATTCATTAATGTAATACTAATACATCTATGTAACAGTTTTAAATAAAATTAGTGTAATCTACATAATTTGTTTGTATAGACTTTGTTCATGGTATATACCAGGCTACATAAGTGAATGGGTAAAGCGTTAAACGTGCAGTCCATTTTCTGCATACTCATGTTAAAACATTTCTTCCTGTAACAATTATATTGGATAAGATCAATACTCTACTACCAAAAATCTTGTAAAAAGGTATCCCGTAACATTTATTTTGTTCACATATCAAATACAAACATTTACAATCAATAACTAATCCCTTTAAAATGGTAAATGTACTCCTTTACGTGGGTCGTCGCAATAATTGCAACACAATTTTTCAAGTGATACTAATTCTAGAATATGACGACTTTCTGAATAACCAAACCAAAAAAGCAAAGCAAAGTGTTCGAGAGGAAATAGCGTGACTTCATTTATAAACACTCCGGATACACGAACCTACTGGTTCCCCGGACCATGCGTCCTCAAGATTGAATAGTTTCGTTGCAAAAGGCAATAAATTAATGTTTTCTTTTACATATTTAAACCAAAAAATGAATAGTTTTGTTGTAAAAGGCAATAAATTCATTTGTTTTTCTTTTACAAATTTTAAAAGAATTACAAAGTGTCCGCTCTTTTTTATTGCAAAATAATGCCTTTGGAATGTCCTTCGCTCATTATGACACTAAAAATAACACTTGGGAATTTGCGGATTTTTTTTATTTTTATAATTTGGCAGCTTCATTCGGAAATTATTTTAAAATGACACAACATGGAGGTATAGCCTTTTTGCAACGAAAACTCTTCAAACACTCTTCTTACAAAGAAAGATTACATTTTCCTAGAGAAAAGGAGGAAGCTACACGCGTTATGATTCATCGCACTTGACACCTTGTGTGTTGGTCCACTTTTAGAATCGATACAAGATAGTTGTCTGTATACGTTTCCTGAATCACTTTAATTTATGTTAAAGTAATTATCGGGAGAGTAGTAGTTTGACTTGTATTGATTCGCTCTTCTTCAAATTAATATATGGGGGGGGGGGGCATGCCCCCGTGCGCCCCCACCCCCTGACAGTATCTACGTCACTGTGCGGAACTATAATGTATTAATCACTCAGTACATTTCTACTTTCTTAATGTTGGCTAATTTAGTTGGAGAGGAAATTGCACAATTAGTATACTGCATTAATTATTATAAGAATTTGAAATCTCTTCCTAGAGTTTAAAAAGATCAAACGATTAACACATGAAGGTAAAATGTGGGGCGTATTACCCGCATACCGACGACCAACGATATGCTGTGTTTCTTTTATATATTTTTGTCATTATTTATACATGGTCAAAGCCCCTCTTCCTCCATAAGTGATTGATTTGTTTTTCATTTAACTAGATACCGTGGACAAAATAACGAACGTTATCATTATACAAATGGATACATTATAATGATGTAATTATTAGCATAGAATTTCATAACTCACCTTTCTTAGTTGGTGTGGGTTGGTCGATCTACAAGAAATGTTTGAAAGAGAAGACATTAAAAAAAACTAAATTATTGTAAATAGAGACAATACATGTATAGCGCCTAAATTCTCGATCCTAGCAGAATGTTCTTCCTAGGCAAACAATGATTGTAAATATGGTTAACTTCATTGATATTGGTATAAGTTGCGATGAGTATATTTGAAAACATGAAATACATCACATCAGCAAAAGTGTAGTTTATCATAGTAATATCATTATAATTATAATCATTACTGTTATTACAGTAAACTTTCCCTTTCCTTTAACATGTTTAACCTCTTCTTTTTTATTCGCCTGGTTTCTTTTCTCCGTCTGCTCTGCTTTTCACCATTATTATTATTATTATTATTATTATTATTATTATTATTATTATTATGATTATGATTATGATTATGATTATGATTATTATTATTATTATTATTATTATTATTATTATTATTATTATTATTATTATTATTATTATTATTATTATTATCACCATTTTTTATTATTACTATTACTATTATTATCATCATTAGTAGTAGTATTATCATTATTATTATTATTATTTCGTTTTTGTACCATTAATATTATTATCATCAACACCAACACCATATTTGTAACATTATTCTTAATAGGTAGCTATCTCTCTCACATAATACCTTATCTTGTTCTGCTATCTAACTATCTACCTATCATTTTTAATCTCAAGAAGATTTAGTGTGGATTAATTGGAATAGCTTTTCTCACCGCAAAACATGGTATCCCATGATGATTAAGGTCACCGGTAATATTGTAGTTCACTTCCGGTTGTATCGTTGTTGTTGGTGTTGTTGCATTTGCCGCTACCGTGGTGGTTGTTGTGCTGGCGATGGTAGTAGGCGTGGTTGTGGTTGGCAAGGTGGGCGGTACTTCGGTGGTTGTTCTCTAGATACGACAAAGAATATATATTGGGCAAGTATAGACCTAATAATTATGTTCGATATTATTGATACAGGTTTATGCAACCCCTTCCTATTCCATTCAATTTTAGGCTATATTGTTTTAATTTTACGCTTTTCTTTTTGTGTTTACTACATTACATTTTGTGATCACAAGATTCGTAGCCTTTTCACAAGCACAAATAGTTATGCATAAATTAAGTTATTGAGTAGCCATGAATCTGTGTAACAAAGAAATCAGGCAAGTTTCAAAATTATTCTCGGGGATAGTTGAGTTTTGGTCAAACTGAATTTTAGTAACCAAATCTGCACCATTACAGTACAAACTAATAGTTATAACTCCACCATGCTCGAAACTTATTCGCAATTACAAACGACTAAGTAAATATTTTTTTTTTCAATGGCATTTATTTTCTTCATTCCTTACATACAAACAATGACAAAGTAATCAGTACATGAAATAATCTAAATTATCACAAAATAATTAACAATACATCCGTATGAATGAAGAAAGCATGAAAACCCCTGTTATCATTCAAAAAGAGCTGTTACCACTCAAGAGGGCGCTCTCTAAAAAATCATTGGTTTCAACCATTTTTCATACAAAATGGTGCATTTGATGTCTTGTTAAAATAATGATTTAATAGAGATATCATCAACAACTATTTAAAAACCTCTTTTGACATTTGTTTAAAGAAGTGTATAAACATTTTATGTCAAGGTGTCCCCCGGCAGGGTAGATTTAAGAATAAAATATTTTTAATTAAAATTGTACGACTATGAGAGGATTCGAAAGGGAATGATTATTCAATGCACTTTCAAATGGAATTAAAACCAACCAATTTAGTGACAAGGGGCATTTCGGGAAGTACCAATACTCAAGTGCACCTTTAAGGTCACACGGACCTAATTCAGCCGCCTCGACTTTTTTGGCAAAGTGGCGGAGGAAAGATGACGTAATTTTTGTTTAGAAAAAAAATCATAAACAATACTTATGTTCTTATAATCTGTAGTTTTATGCTGAATTTGGCATTAAAGGGATCTAGTAACTTTGTTGAGATGTGCAAAAACTGATGAATGGTTGATGCAATGTATACTGTTGTTATCTCATATGTCCTCAGGGTATTGTGTGAAAATTTCAGGTCAAATGGACAATGTATGGCCATGGTATGGCCAAGTAATGAGCGAAAATGCAAAGTGATATTGGGTGATATTCACCAACTCACTGCATTCACTTTGTACAGGGATGAAAATCTCGCCCGGAGATTTTCTTATCTAAATACTTCAATCATACATATCTTTGTAATGAAAGGGAAATTTGAAAAACCGAAAGCTGTCCCATGATTTTATTGTTAATACGAATACAACAAGGTATAAAGGAACCGCTAGAATTACAATTTTATTTTGAGGATTTGGACAATGTTACTAAGTCCCTTTAAGGTAATCCGTAATGTTACTGTCCATAATAAGCCCAAAGTCTGGACAAATCGGGCAAATAATAACTTGTTTTGATTTATTAAGTGCAGAGCATGCAGATCTGCACTCCTTTAAACAAGGCAATTGAAAAATATCTATTCTTCTTTCAAGGCTCATTTTATTAATGTTATGCTGCATCATTTTTTAATTTTTTTTCTGTTGATAGATCTACCATGATATACAGATATATCAAAAAATTAGAAAACTTCATGCAATCGTTTTAATTTTATGTTAGATTAAAATCATGGATTTTAGTGTGTAAATCTATGGGGATACCGGGGTGAAATATAGACCCACTCAAATTACGGGGTGTGAGTACAGTGCGCCCTCGCTGGCTGCCGGACGTTTCTTTTACTCTCTTAACCCTTTCAGGACGGACTGATATTACTACAACATGTATTCTTCATAGACCTAAGCCCGTTTATTTTCGGGACTAGTCCTCAACGGGTTAATTTGTCCCGGCCTTTAATCGCTTTTTATCTTCAAGTGCAACAGCACCTCAATTATGCCTGCGGGCTGCCATGGCAGTTGTTTTAAACCTTAAATAAATAAATATAAATACATACATGAATAAAATCCTCCTGAAATTTCATCGCAGTTATTGATGCATAATATTTTTCGGGGGGGGGGGAGTCAAAATATTGGGGGCAGTTTCCCCTGTATCCTACCTAACTTCTGTTATGGCTACTCCTTTGCTTGTCGTTTGCTTGTCGTGATAGTGGGAATATCCTTGCACATCATTCCACTTCCGCTACTACCATGATTACAAGTGCTTACGCGGTTCCGGTCAGTATACATACAACCATAGTATTTGTATTATTACCCACTGACCCCTTGTTGAAGCTCGAGTTGAAGCCCCTGCCACCCCCCCCCCCCCCCCCTGCCCCCTTCGCTCTTCACCAACGCACCAACATGCCTGGAAGATGCAATAGTTCGGATCTTATTCGGATAGGGAGATGATGAAGAAACAAAAACCTTTAACATGACCGTCCCCATGAATAACATTACATCATTGGTTAATTGATTGATTGATTGAAAAACAAAATTGTTTTCCAAAGTTATCTGAAGAATGTTGGACATGAGTGTAACAAGTGTGTATATTTCACCCGCCTGGAGTACATAGATGACATCTCAAGAGTGCAGTAAACAACATTGTAACTTGCATCCTGTGTCTTCCAGCGGTGAACATAACACTTGTAATCGATAGTATCGCAAGATAATGCAGCCATAGATGTTCATGAAAATTCTTATATCGAGAGGGGTGATAACAGTTATACGGCGAATGTACGGAAGTATGTTGACAACACATTACCGAGTCTAGCCAATCAATGACAAGTATTTTACTTAATCCGATACATAATTGAATGTTGATACTGTCATCAGGTCATTGATCAAAGTATAATCAATCTGTTTGAAAATATCCAAATACCCAAAACTTGGAAGTATTATACATCATGTTTATACATCGTATGAATGGAATAAAATAATAAATACACACAGTAATTAATTCGTTAATACATAACTCGATACAATTGAATCATACATACATATTATAATCATTTCATAAATACATACATTACATACACATGTAAAAAACAACAACAACATACAAATAGACAAACAAATGAACAAAATTCACAAATTAAATTGAATACACACAGGGTAAATAAGTAATAAAACGAGCAACTATATTAACCTACCTCTGGCCATGGCGGATGAGGGTGGTACAGTTGTCCTCGGATGGGCGACGAAATGGCTGCAACACTAGTGATGACAATGGCAAGTCCAACTCGGACATCCATGGTAAAAAAGAGTCGGGTTAAGATATCTGGCTCTTCAGATAGGCCTATTAAGGTTTTAATTAATTGTTTGATAGATAAGCGCTAATCACAACTTGGTTCTTAGCATGTGTTTTTGTTTTATAAAGATGTGAATGTTTTTTTTACTGATAAGGTCCCGATAAAAGCTGATTTTTAACTTGCCGTTCTTCAATTATTAAGGTTATTTGTCAGTTGGTATAGACACCGCAGATTTCAACTTGGTTATGAAAAACAACTTGTTATCACGCGTAAATAATAAGAATTGAGTAAAAATCAAAATTGAATGTTGTCCAATGAAAATAACATGAACTTGTATGCGATGCATAAAACATGACTGCACTTTATATACCAGGTAAACATTTATGTTGTTATTTTTCTCGTTGGTTATGATATATTCGAAGGTGTGTTTTGGTAGATACTGCAATTCATAATACGAGTGCATTTATTATGATTATAGTTAATATCGTTATTAACACCTCCCTTATATGGAGGTCATTTGTAATCCCTTCTTTAGGAAATGGATTTATTGTTTGGAACTGATTAATATAAGTTTAGTAAATAGGGAGCGGGAACTCCACATTTTCCAAGGACGTTTGCGGCAACTGTGGTATTTGTGCTTTTCAAAAACAAAACAGAAATGGCTGGGCTGTCATTATGTTTTCTTGTTTCAACTCTTTGGACAGTCGAGTTGATCATTTAATCTTATTTCAGCCACATTGTGTGGGAAGAATGTCACGTACAATTTTACATTAATGTTAAAATGTTTAGATTATTGTTGATATGAATTATGTTGTTTTACTCAAGGCCAAACAGTGAATATTGTTGTTTGAATATGGGTAATTTTTATAATATTGTAATAAGTATTAATGATTTGTTTTTTGAATAAATGTATTTGTTTTATAATATGACTGGCGTCGGGTGAGAGTGAGAAGGGCATTAGACATGTTTGTAGAACCAAGCGAGAAAGAAAACGCTCTATCCGGGGGGGGGGGGGGGGGGGGGGGGTGTCACTCTCATACAAAAGTGATACCCACCCCGTGTCCATCAACCTCTGAAATGGACCCTAAATGGCGTATTTGTTAACTTTGTCAGTTTACACCCATTGTGGCGTTATGCGTTGAAAACCTACCCGTATTGCCTCTTAATGGTGCAACGTCAAACACTTGTGCCCCTGAAAAGGTACCCTTTTTGTAAGTTTAATTCTAATGAGTGCTGAAAACCACCCCTCTTTTAAGTAAAACGTCGGCGACGCCGTGTAGCTGAAAATGATACCCTTTCGACGTCTTTTTTGTACGCGGGTGCGTAGCCAGTCATGTTGGGAGTGACCCCAACTGCTTTCATAATAATAATAATATATAGCATTTATAGAGCGCTATGTATCTAGGTGCCCTATTCAGAGGCGCATTATTACCCTTGGTCATCAGGTACGGTTCAAACCCGCACAATTATCATAATGACAAATTGAAAATTAAAAAGAATTCTGTCAATTTAATTTTATTCATATTCGTGTATGCATTAACTATTTCAGCTACTAACATAACCATATTATTGTTATCAATACAATTCGTCTGTTAACATCACACTTTCACCATTATATCGTTAGCTCTTGATACTATAGTTTGTAGCTATTGGCTTGCCGAAATCCAGCTTGACGTTTACGTCCTCCGTTGCAGCTCGGGTCACGTCTTCGTCGATCTGGGGGAAGAAGCGCGCGAATGCTTCCATCATTTCATCACGTGACCGGAAGTAGGACTTCTCGACCTGCCCGTCCTCCTTTTCTAGAAGTAAGGTTGTGTCTTTGATGCAGACAAGACGCCCAGCGGGGAAAGCGAAGCAGCGCAGCCTCGACAGATGGTAGCTCGGTTCGGTGTAAATTGTCGTCATGGCGTCATCAAAGTATTCTATGGCCAATGGTTCCCCAACTTGGAAGCTAAACATGGAGCACCACTCACCATCTCCGGGTTTCTCTTGCCCGCTGGCGGATACGGTAGCATCAGAGTGTGCTGTACGCTTACACTGATGGAATATGACATCGCCTTCGCGAATGAACCTGTAGCGCAGAAACGACTCGTGATACTCGGGTGACACCCTGGCAAAATCAAGAGGGATGGCGCAAAACGTCGGGTAGCCGTTTCCGACGTCCACCAGGTGGGTGCTACCCTCGTAGGTCAGGTTGTGCACCACCAGAGCCATATGGATGTCTCCACGCTGCAGGAAGATGCTCGACATCAAGGAGACTGGGAAGCCCAGGGCGCGGAGAAGCATCCAGGTGAAGGTGTTCAGCGGGTAGCACAGGCCACCGACCCTGCTACCGACGTCGCGTTTCACCTCGTCAGGACTGGGCAAGTGGCGGTCGCGGTGCGTCGTTGCGATAGCCGTGATCGTTTGGAACGGGATGTTGCGCATCATCGCTCTGACGAACTCATTCACGAACTGCTCCCGGTTGATCTGCGACAGGTCTTGCGGCGTCGGTGACTTCATGCACAGGACATCGCGTAGGAAAGCATCTGCCTCCTCCCATGTCATAGTGAATTTCTCCGCAGCAGACATAATTCCTTTGTATTGTACACAGAAGGGGAATGGTAAATGAATAGGATCAACATGTAACACTACTCATGAGTATTAGTTCGATAATCCAGTGCAGTTATATTATAGGAACATCGTTTCAGTATTTGAAATCGCTCTCCTCGTAAATATTAAGTCACTGGACAAATACACATTATTGTTGCTTTCAAGCTGAGGGTTTTTTCATCGGATGCGTCCGGACGCATCCGATGAAACGGCCAGCATGAATGCTACAGAGGTGAAAAAGCCGATAGAATAGGCGATGAAAAGAAGAGAAATAGGCGATTAAATTCTCCTACTTTAGAGTAGGAGAAATTCTCTTTCTATCGGTGTCACTCCGATGAAACGGTCAGCTTGAAATGGTTCGGGTGAAAGATACCGATGAAAATGGTCAAAGGTCGTTCTTGTTCCGGCTAAAGCAGTGTAACGCGCGCTTTTTTCGGAACACGGCATGCGATAATATTATGCTGCGCTATAGCTAGCTCGTGTAAAGTGAACCTCGAGTATCGTGCACGTGTTATTATTTATTAACGTTTTATTTCAACAGGGTTGCCCTTTCAGTTAAACAACTGATCTACCAAGGGGCCCCGTTTTACTTGTATGTTGCATGAATATAATGGTTACAAAAAATTCAATTCATGAACATCGTTATAATAATATATTTATTATAAAGCATATATTTATAAAACCAAATGATGAACAGAACAATATTTAAAACGGATCACTAACAAATTTATTGAAAGTATAGGCTAGTGGCTTTTTTTTATCAACAATTCTTCACTTCCGGCCGGTGAATGCAAAAGGCGATTAAATTCCCCTGCATTATGAACGCGACAGAGGGGAAGTTGCGAGTTCCCCGTTGTTTACATAAGAAATTCCATCGGTCTTTTTCATCGGTATTTTCATCGGTAATGTAAGCTTGAAAATGGTCTATGTTACTCTACATTATTGTAGTATGGTGTTATGATTTGTGAAATAAATGTAAGAATCAAACTAACAGACCAAAGTACTTCCTTACAATCGACAAACATAGTTGGCCTACCATGAATTCATGGACTTACTTACCACAGGTTTAACGCTGTAAAATCCAGATAATAAAGTGTAATTTGTCGTCCGGCGATGAGGTGACCTACAACAGACACGTACTCGGACATTTTAAATATGAACCTTTACCGGATACGCTGTGCTATTTGCTTTTAAAGATACTTTCCCTTTTTACAGACACCTTCAAGTTTAGTAAAAACAGTCCATGAACCATAGGGATACTCTCCGTACATCGCGTTGGTGAAAATTTGTTTCAGTTTATAGTCATCAAACTCATCATAAAGTATTCAAATGATGCAAGATTCGGTTTGTAGTCTATCTCTTCTCTTATGGATAATGTTAGTTCTATTCTGAAATCACCATTGTTACAACACAAATCTTATTGAATCACTTTGATTGCGCTTAAAGGGATCTAGTAACTTTGTTGACATGTGCAAAAAGTGATGAATGGTTGATGCAATGTATATTGTTGTTATCTCATATGTCCACAGGGTATTGTGTGAAAATTTCAAGTCAAATGGACATTGTATGGCCAAGTAATGAGCGAAAATGCAAAGTGATATTCAGTAACTCACTGCACTCACTTTGTACACAGAAGAAAAACTCGCCCGGAGTTTTTCTTATCTGAATACTTCAATCATACATATCTTTGTAACGAAAGGGAAATTTGAAAAACCGAAACCTGTCCCGTGATTTTATTGTTAATACGAATACAACAAGGTATAAGGGAACCGCTAGAATTATAATTTTATTTTGAGGATTTGGACAATGTTACTTAGTCCCTTTAACAAAAATACATTAACAGTTTGGTTTGTGAACATTAAGTACAAACACAAAATACAATGGTGGGTCTGCAGTTGCTCACTAATCATAGTTATGATCATACTTATCTTTTATTTTGTATTTTTCAGTCGTATTCTTCTCCGACTATAGCTCTTAAAGAGACTTAAACATTGTCCAAATCCTCAAAATCCAATTGTAATTATAGCGGTTCCCTCATACCTTGTTGTATTCGTATTAACAATAAAAGCATGGGACAGGTTTCGGTTTTTCAAATTTCCCTTTCGTTAAAAAGATATTTACGATTGAAGTGTTCAGATGTTAAATTATCCACTGGAACGCGAAAACCGTGTACAAGGTGAGTGCAATGAGTTAGTGAATATCACTTTGCATTTTTGCTCATTACTCAGCCATATAACGTCCATTTAACTTGAAATTTTCACACAAAACCAAGTGGACATATTAGACAACAACAATATACAACCACTCATCATTTTCTGCGCATGTCAACAAAGTTACCAGATCCCTTTAAATTGTATTTGTATTTCACATACCCAATTAGACATTCGTTATCTCGCAACTTTTGTATTGTGGCTTGCATGAGGAGGACAGCATCTTTTAAAAATCTCTCGCCGATGTTCTGGCTACACAAGACAGAGTAATACGTTGTTGGAATTAAGTAGTTGACCTGAACAGTTTTATACTCAATGGATAAAGACGCGTGAGATGTCAAACAATACTAGTCCCGTATGGTCGTTCATTCCAATAATTTAATATTAGCTGTATATATACCTTGATGCATATATATCATGTATGTATTATGCTAATCTTGATGGTAGTACTTATAATAATAATAACGGTTATTTTATATAACGCCATCCACTTGAGTATCATAGCGGTGTAAACTATCATTATAGGTGAATGGTGAATATAATATGATATAACATACAGTAAAAAAAAACACACACACACACATTGGTAGCCAAATCCACTGGCGTATATACAGATAGTAAAGCTGCTTGGGGGGGGGGGGTGATGCCCCCAATTAACCATACAAAGACTGGGGGCTGATTAGGCCCCCTCCTTAATTATTCCTAATTACTCTGAAATGCGAAATTCAACTCTGCGGCGCTATGTGACTTGTTCTTTCGAGTACGCACCAAATTTGCGCGCTTCGCGACTACTGTTGCGGTGTCACACGTCATTTTAGGTTGACATGTCACTCACGCAAATGCGGAAAATACATTTTCTATTTAATTTGTGTGTAAAATTAATTGTAATTTTATTTTTTCTGTATAACTTGCATAATATGACATCAGGAGACAGTGATAAGTGGCGTACCGGGAGCTCCTATGGATCCCAGTCATATACATTGGGCCGTATACATACAAACAAGCAATTGCTTATAAGCAATTGCTTTAAGCACAAGCAAGAGCTTGTCAAGCAAAAGATCAAGTTCAAGCAATTGCTTGAATTCATATGCACAAGCTTTTGCTTGTGCTGAAACCTTTTGCTTGCACTGCCTAAGTGTGCCGTCACACTATATAGCCACGCTCTGTCTGCGTTCTCGTACTTATACCAAAAAAAAACATTTTTTCCAAAGCGCAGGGGAAACGCCGACAAATCGAGCGATTAATGTCACAATGGTAGCTCGTTCCCGCTCTTGCCACGACCTGAACACGCTCTGCGTACGCTTTGGCCACGCTTTCCGAGCTATTCACTGTGCACGCTTGGTGTATCTTTAACACTAGCTCATAACAATGAGACGAGGTCATTTGCTCTACGCTCTGTCTGCGTTCTCGTACTTATAAAAAAAAAAAACATTTTTTCCAAAGCGCAGGGGAAACGCCGACAAATCGAGCGATTAATGACACAATGGTAGCTCGTTCCCGCTCTTGCCACGACCTGAACACGCTCTGCGTACGCTTTGGCCACGCTTTCCGAGCTATTCACTGTGCACGCTTGGTGTATCTTTAACACTAGCTCATAACAATGAGACGAGGTCATTTGCTCTACGCTCTATCTGCGTTCTCGTACTTATAAAAAAAAAAACATTTTTTTCAAAGCGCAGGGGAAACACGATCTCCATGCACACGCTCTGTGCGATCCAATACCATGTACGAATGTAGTTGAACACACTCAGTGCGTTTCACGAGGTTGGGTGGAGGGAATGGGGAGGGTTATTATTGTTGACTATCATTGGTAGTAGTAGTAGTGGTAGTAGTGGTAGTAGTGGTAGTAGTGGTAGTAGTGGTAGTAGTGGTAGTGGTAGTGGTAGTGGTAGTGGTGGTGGTGGTGGCAGTGGTGGCAGTGGTGGCAGTGGTGGTAGTAGTGGTAGTAGTGGTAGTAGTGGTAGTAGTGGTAGTGGTAGTGGTAGTGGTGGTGGTGGCAGTGGTGGTAGTGGTGGTAGAAGTGGTAGTAGTGATAGTAGTGGTAGTAGTGGTAGTAGTGGTAGCGGTGGTAGTAGTGGTAGATTTTGGACAAAACAATCATATATTTGCGGGAAATATATGTTCATAATGCATACATAGGGTGTGCGTATGTCCCCATTCATTGGAGCCTCATATAATTTGTATGCCGCCATGCCACGTTTTAGCCAGAAATTGAGTTTCCCCCAAATGTACATTATTTTTGCCCGGACATGCCATTTTAAATTGTGATATCATTTTACCTATAGTTGAAACGTGTCAAACTTCGCAATCTATATCGTCCACTAGCAGAAGTGCTGGAATAGATCTGCAAGAATGTCTTTTGTTCAACTTGGGAATGAATGAGAAGATTATGACACTTGTGTGAAAAGATATCCTCCCATGCATGGACATACAATAGCCCCTGAACAAAGAGTAGGACGCCGAAGCCCCAAGTTTGTTTTTCAACATGTCCAAAGCGAACGCCGAGCTAGCTACGTCCTGCTCTTTTGTTCATCGAGCTATTCATGGACGGATATCTATTGACGCATGTGAGATAATCTTCCCATTCATTGCCCACTGCGTTGCCAATTTGCTAATTTAACTTGGTCGCCGCGGGAGCGGCGCCAGAGCGGCCGAGAAAAGTGTACGATCTAAACAATAGCGAACAATGAACGCCGCTCTCCACACGACCTCAACACGCTCTCCCCACGTCCTCCCCACGCTTCCAATTTTATGAATGGGGATTAGGAGCGGCGCTAGGTCGGCGCGAGAGCGTAGCTAATGTGACGGGGGTATAAGCAATTGCTTACGTGTTGGACAAAGGATCGTTACGGTTGTGCGAACATCGCACTGCAGGACAACAACGCTTCGTGCCCGACCTGGCATCAGTATTTTTGCTTATGCGGCGTTCCCACTGTCGTGCGACCCGTTACGAATGCCACGATTGGCCATTTGTAGTTGATCGTGGAACTTCTCTGAAATTTCAGGTTTAGATACGAGGTGATGCGAGTCGATACGTTCTGGTACGATCTGGTGCGCTTGGATGCGATATGGTCACGAATGGTCAATTTCAGGTGCCACGATCTGTCACGATCTGGTCTCCCGTTCAGATACGATCATATACGTTCCGATAGGATTGTCCCGATTGAGTCCACGATTGGGTCTCGATGTGAAACGATCATCACGATCGGGGTCCCCGATTTGGGACGATCGGGTACGTGCAGATACGTTCGGATACCTTCCGATACGTTCATCACGAAACGATGCGCTCTGTTGCGATATGATACGATTGTGGTCGCGATGTCTTTCACGATGAGGATCGAGAGTGATCACGATTTGAGCTACGTTTGGACTCCGACGGATATATATACAGTCCGACTGACCATGGACTTAATTGTTTCTTGAACAATTCTACAGAATGAATACTACAATCCACAGTTATTGATGATGGCAGAAGTTGAGGATGATGACAACGTGACATTTGCAGTATAGTAATACTGCAAATGTCACGTTGTCATCATCCTCAACACTGCAAATGTCACTTTGTCATCATCCACAACACTGCAAATGTCACGTTGTCATCATCCTCAACACTGCAAATGTCACGTTGTCATCATCCTCAACACTGAAAATGTCACGTTGTCATCATCCTCAACTTCTGCCATGCTTACATTATCGTATGCTTACATTATCACCAGAGAGGAAGAAGACGAGCAGCAACCAAACCCGCCACAACCCAACCACAGAGGGCCAAGAGAGCTGGTGCTGATTGCGACCATGGCTCTTAGAGGAGAGGAGAGGAGACAACAGCTTGGCCAGTTCTCCAGCCTCATAGACACCCAATTGTGGCTGGAAGATCCAGTAGCGTTCCAAAAATACACCAGGTTAACACCACAGCTCTTCGGTGAAGTCTCGGTGAAGTTGCAGGCAACCCCTCTCACCTGGACTGACTGGCAGTGACATTGAGTCACCTTGTCACTGGAAACAACTTTTGGTCCCTTGCGTATGCCCTCAGGTGTGAAGTGTCCAGTATCTCAGAGATAGTTCCAGAAGTGTGCCAGACATGTGTTTAGCCTACCTGTGGCCCCCGAAGCCTGGACAGCCGTAGCTAAGAGCAGAGATGGAACATTCCCAGTGGCGTAGACAGGTTCTTACACCTGGGGGGGATGATTTGCCGTTCACCGGACCAAGACCAATTTTTCGAGACCAAGACAATTGCTTGAAAGTCGTCTCAGTGGGGGGGGGGGGGGGGGGGTAGATGTTAAGATGATCGTGGGACAGGGGCGGATCTAGCTTTTTGCCAAAGGGGGGGGTTTGACCCAATGACGATGCGGAGTGCCGCGAAGCGGCGAAAAAAATGTGGGCGTTTTGGGATTTTTTTGGCAGCCCTAGCCGCGAAGCGGCGAAAATTTTTGACGTTTTGAGCGTTGTTTGGTAGCCCAAGCCACGAAGCGGCGAAATTTTTTGGAATTTTTTGCGTTTTTTGCGTTTTTTGGCAGCCCAAGGGGGGGGGGGTTTAAACCCCCTAACCCGTAGATCCACCACTGTGGGAGCGAAGTGACTATGCGGGGGGGGGGGGGAGGGTGTGTCCCCCTCCTACGCTAGAGAAATTTTGCATTTTTGGACTTGAAATTGTGCATTCTGGTGCTTACCTAGATAGGAAGCGGCGATTTTTTGTTGCTATTTTGAACCCCCATACCCCCCCCCCCCCCCCCCCCCCCCGTAGATCTGTCACTGATATGCACCTCAACACAGGGAGCGAAGTGACTGAGCGGCGGGAGGGCTCCCATGCAAGGGAGATTTTGCATTTTTGGACTTGAAATAGTGCAATCTGGTGCTTACCAAGAGAGGAAATTCGGGCTCTACATTGACTGTATCTGGGAAAGGGTGTCATGATTTGATCGACCAGAAATTTGAAATACATTTTCACGGAGAAAACAAATAGTTGACAAATATGGACCCCAACACAAATATTGTATTTATATGGAGCATCATACACAGTTCTAACTTAACCATTATGCCGCATTATATGATCCGACAACTTACCCTATCGCCAAGAATGAGTCCCGAGGGGTGAAGCTACCGAGGGCTGGGGCAGGGTCAAATATGGAGGGTTTGGAAGGGGGGGGGGGGATCCCCTCCCACGGAGAAGATTTTGCATTTATATACTTGAAATGGTGCAATCACACAAGTAGCCAGAGCAATGCCAGCCTAAACTGTAGCTACGTGGCCCGGTATACAGAAAAGAAATACTCACCCCTGACCATACGCAAATAACACAACAAACTGGATTAACTGGTCGCGCGCGAAGCGCGCAGCGAAAAAGGAATGTGGATGTACAAATTACTTTTTTTAACGGTAGAATTAACAAGTCTTTGCTCATACAACTAATGTTCTTTCCCCAATCGTATACAGATACACACAAAAAATATTATATCCTTCCCTAAAACCTGGGGGGGATGATTGTACATGGCATCCCCCCCCCCCCCCCCCCCCCACCTTGTGAGCTGGGGGGGATGCATCCCCCTCATCCCCCCCGTTGTCTACGCCCCTGAACATTCCCCACGCCATTGGAGCCCTGGATGGCAAACACATTGCTATCAAGAAGCCACACCACACTGGCAGTCTGTACTACAATTACAAAGGCCTTTTCTGATACCAATCCTAGCGATGGTGGATGCAGATTGCAAGTGTGTGTGGATCGAGTTTGGTGGAAAATGACACATGTCGGATTCTCATATATTTGGTGACTCTGAGCCTGGAAGAGGAAGCCCCTAGGACTCCCCCACCCTGCCCTCTGACTGCAAGCCCTGATGACCACCAAGACATGCCCTTCTCCATCCTGGGGGATGACGCCTTCGCACTCAGGAACTATACCTCATGACGCCATGCGGCACTTGTTGCTGCTGCTGCAAAGGAGGCCACGTTTCTGGCATCCACCGTCTCAGTGTAAGGGATAAAAAATGAAAACTTATCCTACACCCACTTGTCGGTGCTGTTCATGTCAGTAATGACATCTCCTCTTGACCCACTCTTCTTGGCGCGTTTCTTCAGCCGGCCTATCATGGTCCTCAGGCTAGTGTACCTTGTTTTAAGTTGCGCCACAGTAGTGTCTATCGTGGCAGCCCAGAGATCCCCCTTCTGGGTGACATCTTTGAAACCCGCAAGGAGTTTGCTGTAGAAAACCTCATTTTGTATGAGGAACTCGATGATCTCCATATTTTGCTTTTCAGTCAGTGAAGTCAGGTACTGTTTTTCTTTCTCTTTGCTTTCTGGGTGGGGTGGTCTCCTCATCCTCCTCTGGTGCTGCCTCTGGCTGGACTGGGTCAGGCTCAGGGGGTGTGATAGTCTGGCCCTTTCCCTTCTTGCGTCTTGTACCCTTGGGTGGCATCTCTCAAAGGCTTCAAAATTAAGCAGATGCAAGTTGACAGTGACAATGTGCTCGCATTCATTCTTGTCCGGTATATATGGGCGCGAAATCTCATAACAGATCGTGAACGTACGTGGAAAGCGTGACTAATCGTATCTACTCGCATTTACTCGTATCTACCTGTATCAACTCGTATCTGCTCGTGAGTCATTCGTGTTAGGTCGTGAACAATGGTACCCGACAGAGCGCCATAGATCGTAACAGATCGTGGGAGATCGCATCACATCTTAACAGAGCGTGGTGTCCAAGGTTGATCCCGATCACCACGATTTGGAAGCACGATTAGATGCGCTTTGTTACGATCCAATACGATCCAATACGATCCGATGCGATTATTACGATTGATAATTAATCGTGTTGATCGTAGAAATTTTTTGAACCGTTCCAAAAATTTCCTACGATCAACACGATTGCCACGACTGACCTTACGATCTGATAATATCTGATACGATCACCACGATTACTTCACGATCAGATACGAATGGCCAATCGTGGCGATCGTAACTAATCGCACGACAGTGGGAACGCCCCATTACGCAAATAGGGGGAAACAGCACAGATAGTATATCCCCTAATGAAGTGTAAATAAATGTTGTGAAATTTTTTGCTATAATCTTGGAAACATTTTAAAATTTGGTCTTAATACATTACTGATGAGAAAAAGTGATGTTTCCATTTTTTATTTTTGGTCCCAGGGTGCATTTTGGCGATTTTAAAGATAATTAGCTAATTTGCATATTTGTGAAATAGGGTCAGGGGTCATTTTCTATCTAGGAATAGTACAATATTGATAAAAACTAGTATTCTAGGGTATTTTGGGGCAAGGATTCCATTTCCGGTGCTCGTTTGTAAGTGATGTATGGGAAACACTCTGAAATCCAAGATGGCTGCCCCTAATTTGCATATTTATGAATATTATTGATATTTATGAATATTATTGATTTTCAGTGGCTACAGCCCCTAATAAGCAATCATTCCGGATTATTATTTGTCAGTTATGTTCTAAGTATGCATTTAAGATATCAGAGATGAGTTGCCATCGTGGCAACCTCTAGCAATGCATATTATTTGCATAATTATGTATTTTACCTAATTTGCATATTCCCCAAAATCGAGTATATTGGGAACCCGGCAAGTAAAAAAGACAAGTAATACCACTTTTCCAAGGTTTTGGGGGGCAGCAGATCCATTTTTGATACTTATTTACCTGTATCACCATGGCATCCATCTCAAATCCAAGATGACTGCTCCTTAAATTACACATGTTATGATACACGACTATATTATTTCGGTTATATTAGATTGATATTATAATGTTTTGACTTTTAATTATTGGAATGAGCAACTAGAATATTTGAATCACAATGTAGTTGTTTGCTTACAGTAAGCAAATCATACTTTTATCAATTAAATGCTGTTTAAGTAGCAAATAGCATTATTTACTTTAAAATGACAATTGCGGCCATCTTTAATTTATGTGGGTTACCGAGGTGATACAGGTAAATAAGTATCATGAATGGATTCGTTGCCCCCTAAAACCTTGGAAAAGTGGTATTACTTGTCTTTTTTACTTGCCGGGTTCCCAATATACTCGATTTGGGGGAATATGCAAATTAGGTAAAATACATATTTATGCAAATAGTATGCATTGCTAGAGGTTGCCATGATGGTAACTCATCTTTGATATCTTAAATACATACTTAGAATATAACTGACAAATAATAATCCGGAATTATTGCTTATTAGCCATCTTTGATTTCAGAGTGTTTCCCATACAGTACTTACAAACGAGCACCGGAAATGGAATCCTTGCCTCAAAATACCCTAGAATACTGGTTTTTATCAATATTGTACTATTCCTAGATAGAAAATGACCCCTGACCTTATTTCACAAATATGCAAATTAGCTAATTATCTTTAAAATCGCCAAAATGCACCCTGGGACCAAAAATAAAAAATGGAAACATCACTTTTTCTCATCAGTAATGTATTTAGACCAAATTAAAAACTGTTTCCAAGATTATAGCAAAACAAATTGCTGCTTTACATAACCTGATAGACTAAGAGCATTAGGGGGTTTCTGTGCAGATCGATGGACGAAAATTGCCGTAGAAAGTCTAAAATAACAGAAATTTGATTAAATATGAAATCACAACATAACCTCTGGAATAAGGAGCTCGTAATCATCCTGAAACGGTATGAAAATTTGATCCTTAAACGCGAATGCCCTGAGTAAGCAAGAGCTCAAGCTGGTCTGGATGTGCTTGAAAAAACGCAAGCAATTGCTTATCAAGACAAGTAAAAGGTTCGTTTTCTGCATACGGTTTCAAGCAATTGCTTGTTTGGTAAGCAATTGCTTACGAGCAGTAAGCAATTGCTTGTGCTTGTAAGCAAATGCTTTTGCTTGCAAGCAATTGCTTGTTTTCATGCATACCGATTCAAGCAAACGGCTAGCACAAGCAATAATTTAGTTTATGCATACGGCCCACTATGTAGGGAAACAAGAAAAGTGGCCAATGAAGACATGTGATCCCTATAAAATTGTTCTATAACATTGTTTTTCTCTGCAGAGGACAATTGTTGGTGGCCCCTATATAGGCCGGTTAGCTGTTATAGACAGGTGACCACTAAGACAGGTTTGACTTTATTAAGTCCACGCTAATCATACTAACACAGAAGTTTGGGAAGTCTTTGTTGTAACAAACTTAATTTAATGATCCATTAAAAGCCAGCCAGGCTAATCATTAAAATTGTAATACGGAAGTTTAGGAGAGATTTATTTTGTTAAAGCACCAAATGGGTGAAGGGCGTTAGGCTAGTATGTCTAGATTAGGAAATAAATAAAACGGTTACATTGAGTATGGGCGGCATTCTATTTGTCAAACCATCATGCAATTAATGACAATTAATTTTTGTTCCTATCTAGGTTGCATGCACACTTATTTTTACTAATGTCTATACAAAAAAAAAGATGTGCTGCATCATGACCACACTGTTAAAACGCTGTGTAAAAATGGTTGTTGAATCTTTTTATACAACCTTAGGCGTAGCATGATTAGTTGTAGAAAGAAGGGTTGTGTAAAGCGGCCATTGTTCAAGCGTTGTTTTAAACGTGTTAAATCACGTGATAGTTTCGACCGCGAAATCATCGCGACAAAACCCTTTTTGTCCCGCTGCAAACCCAGCGAAACGATTTAGCGACGAGGTAGCGTGTTACAGCATGTTCACACACAAACATTTTTCATCCCGAAACGTCGTATAAAGAATCATGATTAACGAAACGTCGTATAAAGAATCATGATTAACGAAACTAACGAGCGTTCACACACACACACGAAAAACAAGATCCCAAAACAGCTGCAACGAAACATCGTATAGGTGCGCAGTTTGCTACTGCGCAGTGTGGTGTCTTTTTTATGTATGCTGTCAATCTGTGAGCGAGCGCAAATCTTAGAGAAGTACTAGTAACACGCGGTCATGCTAAGCCCCGCCCAGTTATACCGTTGTCGTATAACCTTGTAGTACAATCATGTTTGCATTTGCTATTTCAACAACAGGGTTGTTTAAAATTTATTCTAAACAACGGTTGTAGAAAAAATTTAAACAACAGTTGTGTAAACTTTAAACAACTGGGGTTGTTGAATGTGTTCAACAAGAGTTGGATGGTTCATATTTTAAACAGCGGTTGTAGAAAATGTTCACCAAGTTGTTGAATTTGTTTACACAGCGTTTTAACAGTGCATCTCTTATTGTCACTCATACACTATCAAAATCATAATTGTTTTAATTTGTGCTTAATCAGTGGAGCTTGGGGGAAATTGTGTAAAATGTTTACACAAAAAGAGTAATGATGAAATGTTACACTTTTTATCACAACCCAACTCACCATAAGCCACACGGAAGAAATGAATCTGCCCGATTATGTATAATTATTTTAAATGGTCTAATCGCCCGCGTGTATAACATGAATATTTGCTACCAAATTATTTCTACATCTAGTGTCAACTTTCGAAATTAAAACAAAACCAATTGTATGAATTCTTTAACTTGTGGGATCATATAACATTATGAAATTGGCAGCATGTTCTAACATAACTCTTAATGGATAATGGATTGTACATTTCAAAGGGCAGTTTCGGCACAAACAATTAAACATATACTGCGCTTTGCTGTATCCGTCTTTATCTGTTGTAACCATGGTAGAATTTATCGATAGTGCTTTGCGAGCGGAAATCAATTTTACATTAGTGTGACGAGTTGTTAACAAATCTTTCATCACCGTATTCCAAACTTTAATGAGAATTATCTGACACTCGCTGAACTTCCTTTTCTGTCGTTCGATATCGTCAGTTATTTACTCTCTATAGCTTGGAGTGTAGTTATAATAATCAATTAGTGTGACGAGTTGTTAACAAATCTTTCAGCACCGTATTCCATAACTTTAATGCGTTATCTGACACCCACTGAACTTCCTTTTTTTGATATCGTCAGTTATTTCCTCTCTTAGCTTGGAGTGTAATTATGCGTATCTCCGGCCTCGGTTATCGTGAATTCGTTCTGCATTATCATAACATGCATAATGAGTTTAAATGAGACTCATTAGTAGGTACCAGCTAAAAAGTGTGAAATTACATCAAGGAAAAGCACAAAGTTATAATTACTACAAAGTTCTAGTAACATTAAATTCATTCAAAGGAGAAACAAAATGTATTATTCATCGCTTGTGATTCGATTAATATGGGTTATAGATTGATTGGTTGATTGATTGATTGATTGATTGATTGATTGATTGATTGATTGATTGATTGATTGATTGATTGATTGATTGATTGATTGATTGATTGATTGATTGATTGTTGATTGATTGATTGATTGATTGATTGATTGATTGATTGATTGATTGATTGATTGATTGATTGATTGATTGATTGATTGATTGTTGATTGGTTGATTGATTGATTGATTGATTGATTGATTGATTGATTGATTGATTGATTGTTGATTGATTGATTGATTGATTGATTGATTGATTGATTGATTGATTGATTGATTGATTGATTGATTGTTGATTGGTTGGTTGATTGATTGATTGATTGATTGATTGATTGATTGATTGATTGATTGATTGATTGATTGATTGATTGATTTATGGATTGATTGATTGATTGGTCGATTGATTGATTGATTGATTGATTGATTGATTGATTGATTGATTGATTGATTGATTGATTGATAAATTGATCGATTTATATGTAACATGTAGGGTAGATTGATCGATATAATTACTTTTTTCTAGCGATCAATTATCAACAGTTAATGTATTAATCATGGAATGTGTACTGTTAACCAATGTTGGTGGGTGTAAAATTTTAACCAGTTGGTGCATTCCACTGCGGGGGTGAGTTTTTGAAAGTTTTTACGACTCACCATGAGTTTATTATTTTGAAACCTTGCGGGTATTCCGGAATTCCGTTTTTCCGGTATTGGCAGTTCTATTTAATCAAGTTAATTGGCATACATACAATTTAGCGTGATTCACGAACTCATTTTTAGAGATATATACATTTCCAAATAAAATCGTAGATTTAAAAAGTTATCAGCTGAGCTGAAAATGTACCTGCCAGTAAATATTGTGTGAACAAAGTGTTTTGTCTTTCTTCAGAAATCACATTTCAGATCTGTTGGGCCATAATTGATAGAAATGAAAGTTGTTTCAGGAGAAACATATCAAATATAAACCGTTTTATTTTTTTCGTACGATTTAAACAATATCGGATATTTTTAATCAGATCGCTGTGACACAAACATTTTATTTAGTAAGTAGCAACACGAACATGTTTTTATGATACGTATGTTGTGATACCAGCCGGTTTATAAACTAGTTTCTAAACGGTCTCCCTAAAAGAGTATATATTTATATAAATAAAATCAATACGAAATAAAGAAAGGCTGATAATACATTATGAACCAGCTGAAACAAATGTCTTTATTCACCGAATTTTCGACGATCTTCCGGCTTCCTCATCAGCTTGACAAACAAATAGATTTTTTGTACAAAACTCCAAAGAGCGCATAACAAGATATTGGAAAATAATGAGCGCATAAACATGATAAACATGAATTAATATGGCATGTATGGAAATATTAATTCATAATCACCTTTTCTACATAAATTGCCATTACGTGAATTAAAAAACCGCATGATCTGACTTTCTAACCCTAAAATCCTTGTCACATCAAGACCATGACCACATATCTATCTGAGGTGATTATGAAATTGAAAATTATTTGATACATTTATGTAATGCAATACGACCCTCATAATCATCACGATTTACCAAATATTGTAATATAAGACGTACCCAGGGGGTGGTTTGGGGGGTTCAACCCCCTCCCCCCCTTTTGACCCCTAAATGGCTATTTTGGGGGGGTTTGAACCCCCCCCCCCCCCCCCCCCATTTCAAATTTTAGCCGGTCTCGAGACTACTTTTAAGCGGTCTCGACCGTCTAAAACCTGGTCTCGACCGACTAAAACCCGGTCACGACCCCAACATTTTTTCCAAGATCTCCGGTCTCGGGCTCGAAAACTTTGGAAGTACTTGGTCTCGGCTTCTAAATTTTTTTTACGGACACCCCCCCCCCCCCCCCCCCCCCCTCACTGAGAGGGGTTCTCAACTTTGAAGGTACTTGGTCTCGGCTTGGAATTTTTTACAAAATAACCCCCCCCCCCTTTAAAAAATCCTGGGTACGCCACTGATTGGCGTATCAGTAGTCTCTCTCTCTGGTCTTAGTCCTGGTAAGATCTGGCCCGGATCTTATCATAGTCGACCTTGTGGCTAAACCGCTGGATCTCACGACACCTTGTTAATTTAAACCGATACCACACCAAAATGATATGTCCTCCTCACGTCACATGATTAAAGGGATCTAGTAAACCACCCTTGTGTATGTATGCTATGTTGCAATTTAAAGGGACTTAGTAACATTGTCCAAATCCTCAAAATCCAATTGGAATTTTAGCGGTTCCATCATACCTTGTTGTATTCGTATACAATAGAAGCATGGGACAGGTTTCGGTTTTTCGAATTTCCCTTTCGTCAGATGTCAGACTCTCCACTGGATAGTCGTACCCGTGTACAAAGTCAGCGCAATGAGTGAGTGAATATCACTTTACATTTTCGCTCATTACTTGGTCATAATACGACATTTATTTACCATGCAATTTTCACACACTCCACTCTAGTGGTTTGAACTTTGAAAATTACCTTGTTGTATTCGTATATACCAATAGAATCATGGAACAAGTTCCGATTTTTCAGAAACCTATTTTCATATAAAGATGTGTATGATTGAAGTGTTTAGATTTATAATCTTCTACTGGATAATTATAACAGGGTACATAGTCAGTGCAATAAGTAAGTGAATATCACTTTGAATTTTCGCTCATTAATTGGTCATAGTACGACATCTATTTACTTGGTCATAGTACGACAGAAAAATATTTTATACATTTCTTTAAAATCCTATAAAACTGTGTTTCAAACATGTGTAGTCCCACATGTGCTATTTCATGTACAGTTCTGTTTCTCCGTAACGAGGACACGACAGTATGATTTAAAGGTGGGAAATTAAAGCTCTCTCTGTTATATTGTGAATCCTGATACACCGAAGCTTGAAAAAGAACCAGGATTTGAGAAAAATGTAATAGAAAATTGGGTTGCATGTCCCTCTAATCATGGACTTGCTCAATAGGCAAATTGAGAGAATGTAAATAGTGTTGTGTAACGGTTGGAGCTACTTCGTGTTACTTTTCATCGTGATGATTGTGTGATTCGGAGATCATAATTATAAAGAAGCAACAAACACATGTAGAGAGGATTTGAATCACGAGTTATACATAGAAGTTCATTTATTTGGTTATCGTAGTAAATCAACATTACGGTATCACAGAGTAGACAAACACATATCGATGCAAAAATAATATGACCGAGCTATAGAGAAGAAATGTTGCTCTGATCTATGCTGATGGCATGGTCAAATTAAAGCTGAACTCCCTCGGCCTCCCTAAAATCAAAAACCATTGTAGTATACATGTACAAAATATTGATACAAATGAATTATGAGGTTAGGCTATAATGTGTTGAAGAATAAAGGCCTAAGTGGGGGTCACCAGAACGATGGACTGTCTACTACCTGGCCAAGGAGCTAGTTTAAGATGAGTCTTAAATAAAAAGAGGTGATACTTCCTGGGAAGGGGATTAGAATTAATGCGTCTGGTCTTTCTATAAGGAAAGGATTATAATAAGGATATAAACATTGGTGTTAGTGCTTTTCAAACTGGGTATCTTATCGGGGCATAAAGAGGAGGTTACTTTATGATTAATTGGGATTGAGATTATCTCTACACAACAATATTATGGTAAACAACCCAAAATTAAAGAGGGTACGCCTCCTGACAAACCCGGAAGATGCATTCTTCTCCCATGACGATTACTCGACTCCTGTGTGGTATTAACCTTGTAAATACCCTATGACCTCAATGTTCTTTTACGCGATGGATACCCATGTGTCATGGTGGGTATAGAGCAGCTGGTATAGAACCATGGATTGTACTAGGAGAACCACAGACCAGAGGCACTAGACCAGAGAGGTGGGAAGACAGACCTACCTTGGTAGAACCAAGGTGTACGTTCTTATACCTCCTTGGTAGAACGAGATAATGTAATCCCCTGCCCCCCCCCCCCCCCCCCCGCCCCACCCACGTCAAGAGTGCATGTCTCTTTGTATGGTTATAATAGACCCAGGGGTGCATTCTTCTCTTATGACTCGACGTGGTATTAAACTTAGAATACCCTATGACCTCATGATCTTGGACGACTTGACGCGAGGGATACCCTACTGTGTCATGAAACAATGAACAATGGGTGTTTTGTATTATTTGATATTAATATGTCTGGGTGACTCATTCATTTCCCTCGTCAAAAAATGTGGGCCATGACATTGTTATTATTTTGGAGGAAGTAAACTGGTATGTCTGAGCAGATTCACAATGACCATGCACTGTGTGCTTTGACATTGAGTATAATACAAATCTAGTAGATCTAGTAACTATGTTGACATGTGCATAAACAAAGGAAAAATGAAAATATGTATTTTTGTGATGTCCACTGAGCTGAGTGATTGAGTAAGTGACTGTGAACATGAATATTCCATGATAAATGCATGTCATATATGACCAAGTAATGAGCGAAAATGCAAAGTGATATTCACCAATAATTGCACTCAATTTGCACACATGTGAAAGACTCCAAGGGAGACTTTCAAATCCGAACATTTTAATCATAAATATCTTTATAACAAAAGAAGGTTTCGGAAAATTGAAACTCAGTCGTCCCATGAGTTCTATTGGTAATACGAATACAACGAGGTATGTTCAAAGTTCAAAACACTATGCTGTAAATGCTGTATATGTTGACAATGTATACAGCATTTTCTGTATACATTACAATGTATACAGAAAATATTTTTCTGTTTTGTATGTTGGATAATGTAAAACACAACATATTGCACCAACGTTTTTAAACCTATTCCTTATTGTTTATCAAGTGAAAATCAGTTTTTGTATATAAAACATAGCGTTTCAAACGCCGATTCTGAGCGGGGCATAACTTAAAGGAGAAGTTTCCCCTCCTACAATTTACTTTTGATTATGTTCTCTACACATTAAAACATAATTTCATGAAAAATATGTCCAACGTTTGCCCTGTGAGCAAAGGAGGGGCATCATTGAAAGTCAATTGCTGTATGGGCTAACCCCATTCATCGCGTACAGCATATAGGCTGCCATTATGTTTTAAAACCCGGATTTTTTAGTTGTTCGCCCTAACATTTTACGTCGTACCCGAACTAACAAGCTCGGGCTCTTTTTGTTAGCTCTCACAGCTCGCATGGATTGTGCACAAACACAAAAGAGTAGTTCGTATTTGACGTCACATTTTGGAGCGAACAATTCTAAATCCGAGCTACATAAATGTCAATGGCAACTTCCATGCTGTATGCGATGAATGGGATTAGCCAGTACAGCGAGTGACTTTGAAATGATGCTCCGTCCTTGCCCAAAGGGTCAATGTTGGTCGTATTTACATGAAATTCGGTTTTAATGTGTAGGGAACTTAATTAAAAGTAAATATATGGTGGGGAAACTGTCCCTTTACGCATTGCGTGAAAGGGTTTAACGTGTAAAAAAGGTATTTCTAATAGATGTTTATAGATTAAACAAATTGATAAACACCTCATTATCATGTGAATGATTAATCACTGATTGTGTGATAAACAATATGATATGAACGCACCCTTGATAACCAATTGATAGTTCAAACCTTATCACCTCAGCTCATCTGACAACTCTAAAAAGTAAGAACATGGACTTCTTTTTTTCCGTGAGCAACAATACTGGTTAAATAGCTCAGTAATCTATATACATGTATTTATATATATACAACCGTGTAAAATTATCGCAATCATACATTATATATTGTAGCTTCACAATCTCGTTTGTCTTCATGAAAAACGATGTTTGTCAAATGTGACTTGTTCAACTCCAATCGGATTTAGAAGCCAATGCTGAAGCGAATAATAATGCACATGTAGCATGTGCAGGGGTCACTCTGGCTCTTCAATCCTTTGGCTGCTTAGATGTGACCCCACTACACTTTGTTTTATATTTTGTTTATCATTTCCGGCAAATTTATCAATAAATCTGAAAAATTCAATTCCAATGCACATGTTAAAAGATATATAATATGTTGAATCTAATTACATGGATTATATGAAATAATGCGGGGTCACGTGACAGGAACTAATGCGTGTTCAAGTGCATGTTTCAAGTGGCGTTTTCTAAGACACAACCAAGGACAAAAGTCACAGTGACTTCATTTTACGGATTCATAAAATGATCTAATAATTATCGGTCAAGACAATTATTCATTCTACTTATTCACAGAAACTTCAAACCAAACTTCCTAATTTTTTTTTTTTTTGGTCTAACGATAATGATCCTACTTAATCATGTTAAGTGTACTAACGAAGGTATTGCTATTAGTCATAATAACAATGATACAGCGTATACTCTGTTCGAGTATGTTGCAGTATTTTGGTAAGTTTTTCTTTAGCAAGTTATGTGGTGTTGTCATGTCCATGGGTCATTCATGGGGATGGGGTGTTCGAACTTCTGTAACTAGGCTATATAATATAGTTTGTGCGCATTGCATTACACTAGGCCAGTGTGTATTTTGCTCAAGGCGTCCGCATGATGTCACCGCGCGTATGAATTACGAATTCGAATCACCTTTAAATATTATTAGACATAATTGGGACAGCCCTTATTATTGGCTGGGAAATTAATAATTTATCTTATCAAATCTCCTCACAGACATTGTAGAATTCAACGTAATGAATACCGTTTAATTTAATTATATGGTTCAATTAATAAAAATAATGATACTAATTGGGTCATCAGATATAACGTGTTCCCTTCCCACGTTTGTTGCTTGTATTAGATAGATTCGCACAAATAAAAACACACTTTAAAGAGGCGTTTGAGTGGGAAATTTCCATTGTTTTTACTATCAGTTTTTTTTAAATGTAAACATTTATTTGGGGGAAACAGGGCACATTTCCACAATAACAAACATCGTTTCAATACACTTCAGAAATAGGTCATACATGTTCCGTGTGAGTTTTGGAGTTGGTAAACTAGTAAAATGGCGTAGCTAAGATCAAACAAGCTTGACGGAAAGGCGGGGGGGGGGGGGGGCAGGCTTATATGAGCCAACAAAACTACGGTAAATAATGCTATGTATTCATTATTTTCTCCAAAACATCAAACCGTATAATGGTTTAATGTATTAACTGTATTCTCCTCATTAAATACAAGAGTGCACCGGGGGGGGGGGGGGGGGAGGGGAGGGGCGAATCTCCGTAATGTGATATCATCACTGATACATACGCCGCGTATACAAGTGTTCTGATTGGCTACCAATGACATCATTCTCTCTCATTGCGAATCTATCACAGTCGAGTCACAGTAAATTTATTGTGCGTGCGAGAGAGTAAAGTGTGATTGCGGGGGCAGGTTGTTGTTGTTATTTTATTATTTTGGCGTTCATTCAAAATGAATATTTACGCCATAATACTTAATTATTATTATTATAATTTTTTTTTTCTTCTTTTTTTCAATCATTTTTATGGAGTTCCTACTTCATGCTGCCTGTCCATCGCTCAAATCCGACCTAACAGTGCATCATCTGGTCAGTCCGGCACAGTACATCGTGCAGACTTCTCAGCTCGGTGACATACCAGGGTATGTGTGCAAGCCGAGCCTAGACCCCTCAGATGCTCGAAAATGAGGTGTCAGGTGCAATCTGTTGGGCTCCAAATAATGCAATTATGCATGCCAAATTCAAAAACAATATATATATTCATCAATTTCAAACATTCAACAAACATCAAATAAAGCACTCATTCAGTGGGCTCTTTTACATAGAATACATCAATTTGTTAGTAATTGTATACAAAAATAAACTTACACTAAAACAATATAATAGATATGCTAAGCAAATATTTACAATAATCTGAATACAAATCCTTTTTTGCTATTCATCGAACCTTCTAGTTCTATAAATGAAATTAATCAATGCCACTTGCAATTTTGTATCGAATATTTCCAACATCTTATATATATCTTGTTTTTCATTAATTCCTAATTCTACAAATAACATTGTCCTTTCAATAATATATTTCGTACAATCAACAAGAAAGTGTTCAAAAGTTTCAATTTCATTACAAAACTGACAATCGCCGGATAATTTAATACCAATTTTATGTAAATGTGCATTGAGTCCAAGACACCCCATTCGAATCCTGTGTAACAATACTTCATTTTTTCTATTTTTTGAGCACCATGTATCAATGTATTTTATATTTATATTCTTTTTCATTTTCTTTAAGACACTATTCGAGGCATTCCACCTTTCCTGCCACATATTTACAACATATAATGACAGTATTGCATTTACTTCTGATTCATTCAATTTATTTTCTATTTCAATAAAAGTGTGTCCAAGGGCTTGTTTCGCTGAGAGGTCTGCAATCTCATTACCTACAACACCACAATGTCCGGGAATCCACTCAAGGAATACGTGGATTCCTTGATGTTTAAGAATCATTAATTTCATTAATATTTCACTGACGCATACATCTTCATTCCAATTTCTTATCGCCATTAGGGCACTCAAACAATCAATAAATATAACAATTCCAACATATAAATTATCAAATTGTTCTAGCCAATTCAATGCAAGAATTATAGCAACTAATTCAGCTTTATATGATGAACTGAAATTTGTTAGCCTCTTTTTTTCAATAATATCCATGCTCGGAACATAAAAGCTTGCAGATGCATTTCCATTAAGGGGATTTTTCGAACCATCCGTAAATATATGCAACTCTCTAGACCATTTCATATTAATATATTCTAATGTTTCAAATTTTATACTATGAATATTATCTTTTTTATCAACACTTTCTTTTAAATCCATACAAACATTTGGTATCATTATGTGCCAAGGAGGATTTGGCAGTGATGCACGTTTTTGTATAACATCTTTATCTACTGTAACCAAATCCAATAGTCGATAACAAAAAGGTTTGCGTAATTTATTTTCAAAATTGTCATTATGACAATTCTGTATAACCTCATTCAAAGGATGGTCTATAGTTTGTTCTATCTTTACTTTATAACGAGAACAAAATAATTTTCTCCGTAAATCCAGAGGCATTTCACATGTCTCTGCTTGCAATGTTTGTAGCGAAGTGCCTGAAAGGGCACCTGTACAAATCTTAAGACATTGATATTGTATCGAGTTCAGGGAACTTGTATCGGGGGCAGGGAACTTCCTCAACTGATAGTGGTAGCAGCTACTGGTATAAGATAGTGACAAGGGCGGTGCGCTGGTGTATTTTGGGGGTGGTAAGATAAGGGCAATTGCCCCCTGGCCCCTTCCTAATTCATTTTCATTAATCCCGCCCCCTTACGGCCCCTCCGCGCATAAAAGCACTCGTAAAGAATCACACAAAGACCAGACAATAATTGTTTGTCCCCCTCCTTCCCCTCCCACCCCCCTATACTTATAGGAACTTTTATGCACCCCTTTTGTCCCTAAAACAGTTGATCCGGGTTACACCTCACGGAGTGGCGGAAGATAAATCAAACTCGCGGTTATCTGCTTCGATGCTCTCCTTATTTGGTGTGGTAATACTATTGGTTCAAAGTGACTAGTCATTACGAATGATCTGTTAGATTTAGAAGTCAGCCATAATATTTAGTCACGTTCGCGTCCGTCTGGTCCCTAGCTGGTCCCAAAAGTTGTTTAAAAGCCCATCGCTCTCTCGTCTCTCGCCATATCAGTTTACAGCGCAGTTGGACTCCGGACCAAAATAAGACTATAGAGATCCAAACGGAAAGATTTCGAATATAATATTTTGTTAGCAACATTATAATACTTGGAATCTTGGATCCATAGAAAACTGCATTAGTTGGAGGGAAAGCTTGTTTGGAGTTTTCTTTATACCACGACCCAGACTTAGAAGGACAATGGGACGTTTAACGCTAATCGGCCTAGTCCTAGGCTGTGTTCTGGTTGGACTTGCGAATGTAAGTAATATATCGGTTTACATGTCGAAATATAATTTAGTAATTTAGTAATTTATAACAATTATAACTTTCTGAGGTAAAAGTGAGAATGTTTTATTCTTATTCTTAATTGCGAGTGTGTGTCCGATGGCCGGGGTAATAATGTAAAGCGCTGAGATGATTATCAATCATAATCTTTTATTATTCGCTAAATAATTCGCAACATTAATATCATTATTAAATGGCTCTGCAGTTTTGTCTGTCTTAATAAGTCATCATTAGGAGGGATTGAATGTATTATTGCTTAGGTATATCTAACATAATTGTCTCTTTCGCATCAGCTTTGTGAGGAATAAATAATACAAAATTAGAGTTATTCTACGTCTTCCCTGTATGGTGATCAGCTATGGAAAAAACATTATCTGAGGTAATAAGTTTCTCTCAACTTATAGATGGAACCGATTGAATCTGCTACAAACCTATATAAATGGCAATAATCGGTTTACAGTTATTCTCTCTCTGAACAAACGACGTGTATATAAGATGTGTTTATGTATATCTCTTTTCCCCATGGTGATCAGATATTTAATTAAACTTGTCGGTGATCATGTTTGTATCCCCACTTGCAGGCGGATCCCGTTGAATTATACAGCTACAAAACTGGCTATGTCAATTCGAACGGTGTACCAAGCGGACCGGTAAGTCTATCTAAATTTATATTAACCTGTTCCCTACTATAGATAATCATGATATTACCATGCCCATCGAGTTGATACAGGGCCCTCCAGGTTCCCGTAATATATAGGCAAGGTTATACTCAGTCTTCACAGGGGTGTATTCTGAAGTTAAATTTTAAGTTAAAATTTATTTTATCTACGTCATATCTACGTCACTAAAATATATTTTAGCAAATCGCTATTCCTTAAGTACAGCGTAATAATTTAGTGACGTAGATATGACGTAGATACAATAAATGTTAACTTAAAATCGTGTTGTATATCCTCTCTGTGACTATGTGTATACTGCGAGTACCGATCTGCACATTTATTTTAGCTGGTGGGCCAAACGTGCCAATTCGAACAAAAAAAGTCTATGTGAAAACTTTACTCAATATAATCATTTGTTCCGTGCAATGACAAATCACTGTTAAACACCAACCTAAGTTGAGTCATATTCGACATGCACACCATTTACTTCATGTACACATCAATATACTGGGGCACGGGGCAAATCATTATCCTTTTTGTTTAAACAAGTCCTGGAACCATCCATTTAGAGTGTTTGATTAATGAAAATGTAGTATTACATTACATATGTACATATATACTTATAACTGTTCATTTCAGCTTGAAAATACATTATCTGTGTTATTTCTGACTTGAGTTTATTCAATCAGTATGACGTCATTGTTTGTTTTTGTTAAAAATAACATAATCAAGATGAATGATCATTATTTGTATTTATATTTGCCTACATTTACGCAATTACAAATATGACAATTGCTAACTTGTCGGTTCATTGATGTTTATTCGAGCGAAAAATAACCGTTTACAATAATTTCTATAATTTTTTTCAATGTTACACAGATGGATCTACAACCACCCACATTTCAAGGTAATATACTCAAATAAATGATTTAAAATGCATTGTTAAATGTTATTGTATATTGATTAATTTCCTTAATAATTTTATAATTGTTGATCTGTCATTCAATCGTTGCGTTTTTCTTTGTAAAAATATTTTCTCTGTTTATTTATTTATCTATTTATTTATGGTTTTTATTCATTTATTCATTTCCAAAATGTCCACTCAATTTCAAAACAAACAGTAAACAATGAAACGTTGTTTTATTACACAAAGTCATGTTCGTACTATAGTGTGTAGGCCTATACGGACACGCTATAAAGACAGAATGTGACGGAGAGCGATTAATTATGATTTATTTCCGTGTGTAGATAATTAATATATACAAACAGTGTGATTAATCACCTAGTCATCTGACTGTTTATAGTCATGGCATGACATTAATGTATCAAACTTGTATGAGTGGTTTCGAAAGGAAGACAAAATCGGTGCTGTAGTCATAAGTTATAGCTTTCTTTGTACCACTTTATTGGTGTTGTTTAATGTATTCCGTTTATTTATTTATCTATTCATGTTTTTTTAATCTATTTTTCTATTTCCACATTTTCACATATGTCCAAAACAAACATTCAACAATAAAACGATGTTTATTAGTGATTACACACGTTCGTATATACCATTTATACGGACACGCTATAAAGACATAATATCATGACGGAGAGCGATTCATTATTTTGTATTTCCCTGTTTAGATAATTAATACAAACAGTGTAATTAATCACGTAATGTATGTTCTTGTTTTAATGTATAACTGTAGAGTAAATAAATATTGACCTAACACAAACATCTGACTTGTATGGTCAGGGCATCATTTTTATGGCATTCATTTATCAAATTTGTATACCAAGTGGTTTTGAAAGGAAGACAAAAAAACAGTGTTGTAGTCATAAGTTATAGCTTATTTTGTATCATTTTATTTGTTAAAGTGGTTATGCCTAAAAGTTTAAGGGTGGTAATTAAGGATTTGTCAATCAGATGCGCGGTGCCATCTTGCTAACGTCTTAAGCCCGGCGCAGACAGAGCCGACTCGACCCGATCCGACTGGTTTTCAGTCAGGCTAGAGTCAGTTTCGCTCAGTCGGAGCCGATCCAATATGTTGAATCGGCCTCGAATGACCTCCGACTGGCACTTGACTGGAAAACCGGAGTCCTGAGGCAGCGCATACTGGGTTAATTAGGCTGAAAACCAATCGGATCGGGTCGAGTCGGCTCTGTCTGCGCCGGGCATTACACACGGTGTGGAATACTGGTTCATTGTTATGCAGTACCCATAAACAAGCCTAGCTATAAATTCTCAGTACGGTTTAGCATCGCCATGCATGATAATCTTTAACTATTATTACAAAGTACATAATTGGTATTGTGTTTCGTCACGATATGTTATGTTCGTGTGAAAAAAAAATAATAATACAAATAAATAAAGAACTTGCTGTAATTTGCATTATTCACTGTCTTTTTCTTCTTTTTTTTTAGAAATGAAGGATTTCGGGACGTCAAAAAGCGGAGATGCCATGGAGAATATATTTTCTCGCAACACGAACCTTTCATCAGGTAAATTCTAGGCTTGCCTTAATTTTCAAAAGTGGGTTGAATCTGACCCGGGGTTAAATTGTATTATATGACGTCATTGTAGTAATCCACGGACTTAATTTAACATGTTTTAACTACAATTGGACACAATTTTGTTGGTATTAATTATTATAAGCATCCGTGTATTTATAATTAACCCGTATATAAACACATGACTAAATATTGCATGGTTTTCGTCAACCCTCTGTTGGCATGTCGGTTCTTAGGGGCTTTGCAATGTTTTTGTTTGTCTACGACCACTTTGTCTAAATCCACTTTGGTCTAATCCTTTTCGGTATGTCTAAACCCATTTTGTAAAATACTATTAAATGTAATTCGATCACTTTCTGTTACAAACATTTCCGGTATTATCAAATTCATCTATGTATATTACTTTCGTGGATATATTAAACACGGGATGAAAGACGAAACAAAAGTAGACCTAATACATGGTATGATATCATAATTGGACATGATTCTATAATTAAGAATTCTATATCAATGTTTAGAAGAAGAAAAAAAATGAAAAATAAATCATGTGGTCACTGTTTCCTTATCAATTGTTATTATTGGGTACACAAGACGTTGTTGTTTAACAAGATGCATTCTTTTTTGTGATTAAAAAAGCTAATTTGTGTCTGTTTCCGTTTTCTGCAGATGGTTTGAGGTGCTTCATTGAAGGCGATATTCCGGTTCCTTGTGACCAAATAGTAAGAATTTTGCATTTGAAATATGAACATATTATTATTAATTTAATGTATGTAATTGTAATTAAAATCATCAATTTCGATGCGTTTAGGTCACATTGTATACTGCTCATAAAGTTACAAAGTTACAATAGACTAAATGTTAGGATTAAGTTATTACATATTTATACCATTCATCATGGCAAAATGCATTTTTTAGAAGGCACTTTACGCCAGTGCGCCAATCTTGTTCATGTCATTGTTAATCGTGTTTTTTCCCCTGAATATGCTTACCCTGAAGCTATTGTCAAGGGCACAATAGGATATATACAACATGTCCCAAAATTAATTACAACGGGACTTCCTGCAACGATAACTTTAAAATAGTAGATCAATCAGAATGGTATTTCAGGGTATGAAACTATAACTTATTACCTACATCTTGCAGAAAACCCTATTCGATTTGCTTCAGTGGTCATGGAGAATGAGGATCTTTTGTCAATCATATCATGTGTCCATTTTCGTTCATAACGCGTGAACACAATGGACAACACGTCTCCTTACATTACAAAACCTGGAGGGAAGGGACATCTGACATGATTGACAAAAGATCCTCATTCTCCATGACCACTGAAGCAAATCGAAAAGGTTTTTCTGCAAGATGTAGGTATTAAGTTATAGTTTCATACCCTGAAATATCATTCTGATTGATCTACTATCTTTAAAGTTATCGTTGCAGAAAGTCCCGTTGTAATTAATTTTGGGACATGTTGTAGATACAAATGAATGATTACTAATAAATTAATCTTTCCTCTCCCTTTTCTCGTCAGAATTCGACCAGGGTTCGTCGAAACGCTCTGCGTGACCGAGGCATGCTTTGGAGGGACGGTGTTGTACCATACATCATCGATAACCGATACGGTAAGTACTTCTTTTACGTTTCGATACTCGACAGAATCCATAAACAGGATTTAAAGAACAAAAATAGACAGGAATATGTGCTCTCAGCTTAAAGTGAAAGTTACCGTTTATTTCAACGTTATCGATGATGAAGAATCAAGTACAAATTTTCAAGAAAGCTCTTCCAAAGAATTGCACCAGTCTGATAATACTCCTACATCTACTCTGTCAAAAGGGGGGGGGGGGGGGGGGGGGTCCATAGACCTAAAGCCCGGCGCAGACAGAGCCGACTCGACCCGATCCGACTGGTTTTCAGTCAGGCTAAAGTCAGTTTCGCTCAGTTGGAGCCGATCCAACATGTTGAATCGGCATCGAATGACCTCCGACTGGCACTTGACTGGAAAAACCGGAGTCCTCAGGCAGCGCATACTGAGTTAATCAGGCTGAACACCAGTCGGATCGGGTCGAGTCGGCTCTGTCTGCGCCGGGCATAAAGAAAACCTGTACGATACTTTTCATACATTAACGGGAATTTGAAATTTCCAACAAAATACAAAAATACTATTTCAAATATTTTGTTCAACATTATGATTTTCTTCTTACATTTCCTACAACCCATTCTCTGTGATATTGTTTCCGAACCTGATCCAATTAATTTAAAGTTATTTAATCTAAAAGACAGACTGACCCTCTGACATAACCAAGCACAAAACAGGAAAGTGATTATCAGTAATAATCAGTGATAATTGGTTGTAGATACGATTGTTTCACGGACGTAACCTTACCTGGTTTCCTGTCTATATATAACATGCATGGTATAGTTAATGATGTTTAAGTCACTGTCCTTTCAGCGTGACAAAAATACATTTTTTTTTCAATTTGTGACCGTTATTAAAGGTTAGGGTTTGGTTTTTCGTGTAAGACTGAGGTTAAATAGCATGATTACATTTAAGTTTAGTTTATACATTAGTTAAAACATATTAATAATAATAGTATACACATTGTATTATCTCATCTTATCAGATTATGACACCCGCTCCAGAATCCAACGCGCCTTTGACCGTTACCACGCCACCACGTGTATCCGCTTTGTTCAGAGGACCACACAAACAGACTTCATCTCCATATTCCCGGGCAGCGGGTCAGTACACTTTAAGCCCTTTTTTTCTACTTTTCCACCTTTTTCTTCTTCTTCTTCTTTTGTATTTTCTTTTAATATAGGGATGTTACTATAATTATGATGTTGTTCATATCTATGTATAGTGGTTGTTATGTAATGCACTGTATTTATTTGTAGATTCAATGATAAACTCATATTATTTGTTTTGTAAATTAGATTTTTAGGTCTTTTTTTATATACCTGAATATATTATATGTTTTAAACCAAAATGTATGAGCAAATGAGCAAACCTGCCAAATTAAGTTTCCCCTTTGGAAGTGGGACGAAATTAGCAAATTCAATTGAAATGATTTGAACATTGAATTCGGGCGGATGTGTTATGTCGAGCGCCATGATATTCCAATCAGCTAAAATCCAATAAAATGCGATCTAACCCAATCTTCCTAACTCCAATGTGTAGATGCTGGTCCCTAGTTGGACGTGTCGGGGGTATGCAACAGGTGTCTTTGGGAACGGGGTGCACCACTAACCTGGGGACGATCGTCCACGAGTTCATGCACGCCATCGGCTTCCAGCACGAACAGACCAGGGCGGACCGCGACGACTTCGTCTACATCTACAGAGAGAACATCATCAGAGGTACGACTACGTATGTATACATGTATGTGTATGTCTGTCTGTGCGTGTGTGCATGGGTATGTGTGTGTGTGTTATAGCGAGATAAAATCACCGACAAAGTGTTGTGTTTTCATGCGTTTACTTTAGAAAGACACAGATCATTAACATGATTAAAGAAATACGTGTTTGTGTAACTTTATTTGAGTGTCTTTGCGAGTGTTTGTGTTTAAATGAGTTTGTAAGCTTTCAAGTTCGTAGGTGACTGTGACACAAAGAAATAGATGATAAATTAATGAATGGATGATGATGATGGTGATGTCGAACTACAAGATTATAATTTTGTCTATATCATTATACAACAGCAGCAACAACATCGTCATCATCATCATGCATTAATATTGATATTACTATCACTTTTATCGTTCAGGACTCGAGTACAACTTCGACAAGTACGGTCTCGACTTCATCGACCACCTCGGGACAAACTACGACTACTTCTCCGTAATGCACTACCACATGACCGCCTTCACGGCCAACGGTCAGCCCACCATCGTCGCGCGCGACCAGCGAATCAGGCTCGACTACCGCTCCGACTTCAGCGCCAACGATATCCGCAAGATTAACATCTACTACTCGTGTGGTATGTGTCGATTTCATGGCCCTGTATCTTAATTACTTTAGATGATTATAAACATGAACAATAATTTACTATTTGCAAATCTATAATGATTTCATAATCTGTTTTATGTGTTAGGTTTACACTAACCTTTTGCGTCCGTTAAATGGGCAGTTTGTACGTGTGCACTTATAGAATATTTTTTCTATGAGTATTTCTGTGTTTATATGTATACTGAATGATATTTGTACCCAGCTAACATGGTAAGATTGTTTGCGCCATATTTAGTGCTTGCATATAAACCCATTGCCCACGGGAGCCTGGTGCGTCCGGTATATTATCTATTAGTATACATGTTTTTGTGTTGAAACAACTTTTATATTGTAATTAGGCTACTAAGTATGTTATGCAAATGCTAAATATTGTACGTTTTTATCTTACTCTCCGTAGACACCACCGTCCAGCCAACCGATGCTCCAGACCCAAGTAAGTCCATTATCCTTTTTATTATATTGGTTTGCTGTTTGTTTATTTGTTTGTTTATTTGTTTTGTTGTGTTGTGTCTTTGCTTGTTTGGTGAGGAAGCACTGTTAAGTTGTGTCGTTATACAGGGGGAACAGTCCTATAGTCCATAGTGAAATGTTTACCTGGGGTCGGGCCGAACGAGTCAAATATTTATATTGCTGTTAGTAATGTATGGAAGTTTACACACTTATTGCAGAGTACTATGCGTTTGTACATGTATATATATATATGTGTTTTTTTTGGTCAATATAATATATTTTGTTGCTGTTTTCTTTGTAGCTAACCCCGACCCAGACTGCACAAACATGAACCAGTACTGTGACGACTGGGCTGCGGCCGGACACTGCACGAGAAACCCCGAGTGGATGAACGCCAACTGCCCGGTGAGCTGCGACCAGTGTACAGGTCAGTTCGATTACGAAAGCTTTTTAAAATGTCAAGTTATTATATTATATTTATATCTGCTATCGATTCTGATTCAGTTAATTATTATTAAAATAATGTTCATATTTTCCAGATCGGTTTGCGATGTCCATTTCGTTTTTTTTGTTTTACTGCAGCTCCTGTTTCTGTTTTAGTTTCAATTTATGTTCCTGCGTCAGTTTTATCAGACACAGTTTCAATTTCTATTCCAATTTCAAGTTCAGTTCAATTTTGTTTTAATATGGACAGGACAATTTAGAAAGTCTGGCCGATAAAAGTTAGGACCAATTTCTTTTGAACAAGTTGACTAATTTACTTATTACTTAAATATTTCATTTCACTTGTAAAGCAATTTCATGTCGATTAACGATTTTCTTTTATTCACATTCATATTCTAAATACAGGAACCGGTACTGGCGGCGGAAACGAAAGTAAGTGCTAGACAAAATTATATATATTTTTTTAATTTATCTTATCACTGAAATGAAGATGCTCTGATTGAACGTTCCAATTCGATATACATGTAGAATGATAGATATAACTCCTTGGTACTTTTTGAAACCGAATACGGTTGCACTGAAATTCGAGAATTAATTCGAAAGCAAAATATTAATTTATTTATTGCGTGTCAAAACAATTTAAGATTAATCAACAAAACATCTCATGATTATATCTTTAACAAAATATACACACTGTATTAACTCGAATCGACTTAGCGTATATAACAAACAACAAATCATGTACATGTATATCTAATAAAATTTATATTTGAAATAATTATAACTTGATATTTGAAAAAATCATAACTTGATATACGGTTATATCTCTCTCTCTCAGACTGCGCGGACATGAACGACAGCTGTGAATACTGGGCGAGTATTGGCGAGTGTGACGCTAACCCGACCTGGATGAGACCCAATTGTCCGGTCAGTTGTGACACGTGCGAAACTACGACTACTGACGGTAAGGGAGAATATACTAGGACAAATTGTCACAATTTTTGCGATTCAGTGTTTACGAATAGACTTATTGATTTTACTAATTTCCTACGGGAACCTGGGGGGTCATGTATTAACGATACAATGTTTGTTCATGATGTTGATGTTAACTGCATAAAATATGGGGATTGCAAAGTCTAATATAATCAATACAGGTAAAAACAAAGCCCATTGTTATTGTTGTACCCACTAATTCATCGATGGTTAAAAATGTACAGTGTGCCATAATTGATGTCACACTCAAGAGGGCAGCATATAGGTTAGAGACTTGGTGAAGGAGAGATCGTTCATGCCTAAACTTCTAAACAAAGTATCAGAGACAAAATACATGATTCACCTTGTAGGTGAGAAACCATCATAACTCCAGAAAATGTGTTAGATTATGTCAAGGGATATATCTTGGCTGTTTTTTTTTTTTTTTTTGTATTAAACATATCGCCAACTTCACGTAACAACTTGGTAAACAAATTATTATAGTCTGTAAGAGATTTACTGATACGAATACTTAGTCGAGAACAGATAAGGGGGTACAGGGAGAATGGGTGGAATTAAAGAATCTAACATAATTATAGTAAATAAAGTATGATCTGTTTCTACTTTTTGCAATCGCTATTTATTTCTCTCGTTACCATGGTTACGTTATGTTATGTCTTTAATCTCAGATTGTTTGGATAAGAACGATAATTGCGCCCTCTGGGCCCGATACGACCAGTGCACGATCAACCCGAGTTACATGCTGGAGAACTGCGCCAAGTCGTGCGGTCAGTGCAGCGCATCCATCATGAGCAGTAAGTAGAAGAGCGCCAGCTTGTGGTGGCTTACATTGAATTGCTTCTTACATTTGTTATAATTTCTTATTTTAAAAATGTAACCTTTGTAGGCCTTGTGTATATGACAAAGATTTATTTATTATAATATATAAGCGAAAAGCTAAACAAATTCTGCCCCTTCGATGACTTTAAAACAAATTAAAATTACATTTAGACATTCATACAAAATAGAGTTGTAATGCTTTTAGTATTTGTTCATGAAATGTTCTCTGTTTCATCGGGGTATTCGAATTGTTCTCCTCTACGTTTTGTTTGGGTAATCATTATTTCCATCCTTCCATTTCCAATATGTAATGTCAAATATTTATTCTATATGGCTGACTTTCTTTCTCAATTCATGCTGGTCCGCAAGCCGAACTTAAATCTAAACAATTGTATAAAACCCTAACCCTAAATCCCAAATCCTTCACACAATCATAACCCCATATTCTTACCATGAGCATGAGCCTCTTACTTCTGACGTAATGTGAGTAGACAAAGTGATACGACACCGTTTTTTTTATAGTATACTTTGTATCTTTAAATTGTATTTTTTAAATTTCAAATCTATACATTCAAAGATCTGGTGAAGTTACATAACCCAAAGTGTTTTGTATTAAGTTTTGTTTTTTCATCTCATTTTCCCCTTCAGCGTGCCAGGACTTCAACGAGAATTGCGCCAACTGGGCTGCCAACGATCAGTGTGAACTGAACCCCGGCTACATGAACTACCAGTGCCGCAAGAGCTGCAGCCTCTGCGCCGCCAGTTCCCCGCTGGAACTCGTACCTCAAGGTATGTGTAAATGACTGGGGAAACAACACACGATTGAATGGATGATCGATTATAAGCACCGAATCTAGCTTGATCGGTGGTTCGATCAGTTGTTTGGTTGGTTGGTTGGTTGACCGGTCCATCGATTAGTAAATTGAGTTAACTTTTGGTTGATCGGTTGATTTACTGTTTGATTGTTTAAACAAAAAATATTAATTCATTGATTGATCGACTTGCTGTTTAATTGATGATCGATCGATTACAATATGAGCTACCTTTTTGTTGGTTGAATGATCGATTGAGTGATCGATTGATTGGTATATCGATTGATTGACTATTTTGATTTATTGATTAAATAATTAATTGATTAATTAATTAAGCTAGCTTTTGATTGGTCGAATGATCGGTTGAGTGATTGATTGATTGATTGATTGATTGGTCGATAATTTTACTAATTATTTATGATGTATGATCGATTGATTTCATGATACTTCAAAGTATATCCGTTTACTAATTATCCTGCCTGTCCTTCTCTTTCTATTTAGTTCAATGTGTGGACTCGAACGGCTACTGTGAGATGTTCGCTGAGGATGGCATGTGCATTAGCGACGCAAAATATATGAACCTCATCTGTCCACGGAGCTGCGGGATGTGTCCAGAGCAATACGGGATCGGGGCTGGCACCGCAGTCCGTTCATCTCTCGCTGGCACTGCGCTGGTAATGCTGATCGCATCCGTACTGTCTCGTTATGTAGTGGCATAGAGCCGAAAGATGCTGTTCTTGTTTTTTCTTCTTCTGTTTTTTCCCGTTTGTACATTTTCATATTAAAACAAAGTCCAAATAAAATGCACCAAACTCATGTACGACATGGGCTCGTCAAATAATTGCATAGCTATCCCCGACTTAAGGATGCCTTAATTTCAAAAGTACTGTAGATTTGATGTATAAATTTGATTTGCTATTCTGTATTATTGTGTTGTTCTAGTATTTGTTATTGTATCTGTGTCCTCCTATCTATACGTATACTGCATTCATGCAAGTATAACCCGAATTATATTGTTGTTCCTTTTCTGTCTGTAAAATGCATCGTTCGTTTGTTCGTTATAGTTTTCAGCTAAACCGAAATCAAATGTTCGATGTGGTGTATTTATTTGTTTGTTTGTTTGTCACGTTTTTGTTTGTTTTCCAGATGTCTGTCATTGGTATTGTTTATGTAATTATTTGGTTATTCGTCTATTTGTATGTTTGTTTGTTTTGTTTGTGTTATAATTGTTCCCATTGTCTAAATACATTGTATGGGTCTACAGCAAACTGACCTAGCATAGTGATACTAGCTTGCCAAGTACTATAATAGCATAGGCCCGTCAAACAGTACATTTGTTTTTGTATAATGTGTTTATTCTACTGTATATTTAAAAGCACAAGCATAGTATAGGCTTATCCTTTACTATATTGCTTGTAAGGTGCGTTCTTTTCTATTTGTTTCATTGTTTTTGTGGTTTGTTGATCATATAAATAGAAAAGGCTGACAGTGCATATACATATGTACTTGCATTTTATCTGTACCCGACAAAAAGCATACGGGTGTATATATTTATATTATATTTATCTTTTTACAAGACCACTCTGAACACAATACTATAGATAGCAACTGCGTAGCAAACAACAACATGTCATAACGAATGTCTCTTGGTTACTGTATGGACTTTTGTACATTTGTATCAATTGAACTCCAAACCTTGTACATTATTATAAAGCGTGAATAAGTATTTGCATACTTTAATAATAATTTACTTAATTAAATGACAAAGACTACTTGTTTGGTATAAAATCGTTATAGTGTGTGATTTATTTTTATTCTATGTAATGTACATTATACAAGCTGAATGATAATTATGTTGTTAATAAAGTATAGTCTTGGACCTGTATTAACAACTTGATTTGATTAATATTATTGTAGTTACCTTTATTTTGTATAATGTTTATTTATGAAAACATGCAGTGCAGTTTCGTTAGTAAAATAATCAGTACTATTTTGTTCTATTTCTTCTAATAATATGAATAAAGATTTACATCAAGTAAAAGATAAATGTGTTGTTAATATATTATTGACGTCAACCTTTCCAGATAAATACATTAATTGCTTAGAATGTGCAAGTATGCGTATGTATGAGTGTGTGTGGCTGTGTGGATGTGTGTATGTGTGCGCGTATGTATCCCATGATATCCGAGTGAAATGGTGTGTGTGTGCGTAATTGCAATAAGTTAAAATATACGGTATACACAATCAATTTGTTTCCTTTCAAATAAGCATGATATGTTATAATCATCATATCTTATAGAACAGGTCTGCAAAAAAGTTATTGTGCACTTTATAAAAACATCTTATAAACTTAAAGGGATAGTTTAGTTCTGGTAAAGAGAGTACAGTTTTGGTCAAACTGAATTTTAGTAACCAAAACCTGCACCATTACATTACAAACTAATAGTTATAACTCCACCATGCTCGAAAGGAATACAAAATTACTAAGTAAAAAACCTGTTCGCATTCAAAAAGAGCCGTTAAAACTCAAGAGGGCGCTCTCTAATTTTTTCTTTTGCTTGTTTATTATGCACTTGTCAACATAGTTACAGTAGATCATTTTTTATATACTCAATGTCAAAGCGACATAGTTGCTAAGCACACAGTGCATGTCTTAAGGTCATTGTGAATCTGCTCAGACATACAAGTTTGCTTCCTCCAAAATAATAACAATGTCATGGCCCACATTTTTTGACGAGGGAAATGAATGAGTCACCCAGACATATTATATCAAATAAAATGTATAAAAAAACATCCATTGTTCATTGTTTCATGACACAGTAGGGTATCCCTCGCGTCAAGTCGTCCAAGATCATGAGGTCATAGGGTATTCCAAGTTTGATACCAAGTCGAGTCATGGTGTAATAGTGGCGTACCTAATTAGAGGAAAAATCGTGACACGGTGGACAATTAAAACCCTAATTTTTTCAGCAAAGCATTGTCTTGATATAAGATCTTAAAAAAGTGGTTGCTACAAAAAATCTGATGACGGGATCATGTTTAAAATGGAGGCCATCTTGGATTTCCAGGGAAATACATTGTTTTTCCACCAAAAATGATATACAGCGTGTATGAATTTGTTTTTAACGGTTTCTGGCAGTATGTAACATCATAAAATACATACCTAAACATTAAGAACATCGCATTTCCGAAAAGCGGATTATTATTCAAAATGGCAGCCATTATCTTCAAAGTGCCATAATTCTGTTATTATACATCCCACAGATGTAATTTTGATGTCTACCCCCACGTTTTGTGGGTCAAGCAGTTCATTGAGAACAGTGATAGCGCAATTCAGTAATTATAAGCCACACAAATCCAAGATGGTGTCCAAAATGGCCACCATTTTCTAAAAAGTGCCATAATTCCGTTATTACACATCACACAGTTGTAATTTTTGTGTCTACCCCCACGTGTTGAGGGTCAAGTAGTTCGATCATCGAGAAGAGTGATAACGCAATTCAGTTATTGGAAGCCACACAAATCCAAGATGGCATCCAAAATGGCCACCAATTTACAGAAATGATACCATAATAAAATTTACTATTCACCCTAGAGTAATTATATGTATGCCTACATCTTGATTTAAACGTTTCGCAAAGCTTTTTAAAACAATTAAAGTGTGATAGATGTATGCCAAAAGCCAAAATGAATCCAAATGGCAACCAAAATGGCTGCTAGTACCTCGAAGGGGCTATATAATCTGTAATTTTACATCCTATGCGTTCCATGTGTCTACCCCCACGTTTTTAGGGACAAGCAGTTCATTAAAAACCGTTGGTGCCATTGAGTTTATAAGTTTTTCTGTAAAATTACCACAAATCATTTTAGTAAAATATTTTGATTTGCACATATGCATCACTTGCAGAATTCTTTAAATTGCAGCCATGTTTCCTCATCATGGGTGATCAGTGATTGCTTGTTTGGAGAGGATCTAAGTACACCATCGGCAGTGTCCTTAATACAAAAAAAATAACCATATGATATACCTACTAATGCAGTACCATAATGGCGTATCGTGAAACCGACAAGTGATCGTGATACTCTACCCTAAAACCGTGCCATTCCGTCTTAAACTTAGTTCCAACACAAATCGGTAGGCAGTGATCCAATGCACTGACTTGGATCATGTGACATCTGATATTACCTGCTCTGGCACCTCTAACATATCTTAACACAGTGAAATGTGTACGTACATTGTATTTCACAGTTCTACCTTCCGTTCGTTTATGTTTTCTATTGTTTTTTTCCAAATTATTGGGGGGCACGTGTCCCCCCCCCCCCCCCCCCCCCCCTCCGTCGCCACGCCACCGCCTCACTACCTTCATCGAGACAGTAATATCAGCGTACTCTCACAGGTGTGGCACTGACTGATTGACCTCTCGTCAGCCTACAACACTGTATGGAGACGTGGCCTGCTGCTCAAAGCCTCTCGCATCTTGTGTCAGACAACCATGCGCATACTCTCTTCCATACTCAGCAACAGAAGATTCAGAGTCTCACTTGGAGGACACACAAGCTCGGAACTGGCTGATAAATTGGCGGCCATTTTAGACGCCATCTTGGATGTTGTTAGCTTCTTATTACTGAATTGCGTTATCGCTATTCGTAATGAACTGCTTGACCCTCAAAATGTGGGGGTAGACACATAAAATTACAACTGTGTGATGTGTAATAACAGAATTATGGCACTTTTGAGAAAATGGTGGCCATTTTGGACACCATCTTGGATTTTTGTGGCTTCTAATTACAAAATTGCGCTATTACTATTCTCAATGAACTGCTTGACCCACAAAACGTGGGGGTAGACATCAAAATTACATCTGTGGGATGTATAATAACGGAATTATAGCACTTTTGAGATAATGGCGGCCATTTTGAATAAAAATCCGCTTTTCGGAAGTGCGATGTTCTTAATTTGTGGGTATGCATTTTATGATGTTACATACTGCCAGAAACCGTTAAAAACAAATTCAAACACGCTTTATATTATTTTGGGCGCGGTTAAACCGTGTATTGACCTGGAAATCCAAGATGGCCGCCATTTTGAACGTGATCCCGTCATCAGATTTTTTGAAGCAACCACTTTTCTTAATTCTTACATCAAGACGGCCTGTCTCGATTCCTTCATTTTTTGCTCATAAGGTACTCCACTATAAGAAAGTACTCCTTAATTCTACCCACCATGACACAAGGTCGGTATCCATCGCGTATAAGACCATTGAGGTCATAGGGTATTGCAAATAGGTTAATACCACTCAGGAGTCGAGTAATCGTCATGGGAGAAGAATGCATCTCCCGGGTTCGTCATAGCCGTAACCATGGTAACATGATTTTGTTTCTAGGCAAGGAGGCGTAACCTCTTTGACATTGGGTTGTTTACCATAATATTGTTGTGTAGAGATAATCCCAGATCCCCAATTAATCATAAAGTACCCTCCTTTCTATGCCCTGATAAGATATCCAGTTTGAAAAGCACTGACACCAATTTCATATCCTTATTATAATCCTGTCCTGTAGTAAGACCAGGCGCATTTAATCTAATCCCCTTCCTAGGAAAGATCACCTCTTTTATGTTTAAGACCCAGGCTCCTTGGCCAAATACTAGTCATTTTATTGTTCTGGTGACCCCCACTTAGGCCTTTTTTTTATTCCAACACATTATAGACTACCCTCATCATTCAATTGTATCAATTGTATGAATCTTCGTACATGACTTGTATAATAATAATATTAAAAGCCGAACTCCCTCTCTAAAAGCAAAAAACATTATATATTTGGGCTTTTAGAGAGGGAATTCAGCTAATTTGATCACCATCAATGCAACATCATTCTCTTCTTTGGGCTCAGTTATATATTTTCATCTACATGTATTCGTTTTTCTGCATAATATGATACCTTAAGAAAGCAAAACATCGACAAGAAGTATAGAAAAATCATCAAAGTAATTATACAAAGAGCCTACAGAACGAATTCACTTGAATGACACCATCACCGACTCAATTAACATCCTGAGAGGTGTCAGACAAGGAGACCCGATGTCACCAAAGCTATTCACTGCAGCTCTGGAGGAAGCTTTTAGGAATATTGACTGGAGCGACAAAGGAATCCTAGTAGACGGGGAATATCTCACCCATCTCAGATTCGCCGACGATATCCTCATCCTAAGCCACATCCCTGATGAGCTACAGGAAATGATTCATGAACTTGCAGAGGAAAGTAGCAAAGCAGGCCTCAACATGAACATAAAGAAAACAAAAGTCATGATGAGCAACAACAACCAAAACTCCAATGTATCTGTGCTGGGAAATGACTTAGACAAAGTAGATCACTATATATATTTAGGGAAGAAGATTACCTTCAACAATAACACCGGCGAGGAAATAAAGAGAAGAATCCAGATGGGTTGGGCGAAGTTTGGCTCACTCAGCTACATCTTTTGAGACTCTACTCTTCCCATCTCCATGAAGAGGCAGGTATTTGACCAGTGTATCATACCTGTTCTCTCATATGGAGCTGAAATCTGGACAACCACCAAACGTTTGGAGAAAAGACTTAGAGTGACAGAACGGGCTATGGAAAGAATAATGATAGGTGTAACAAAGAAGGACAGGATGTCAAATATAGACCTAAGACAGAAATCAGGAGTGCAGGATATAATATTGACCATCAAATCAAAGAAATGGAGGTGGGCAGGACTAGCCAGGAGGTACGGCAACAGATGGACACACAAAACTACAGCTTGGACTCCTAGACACCTAACCAGAAAAAGAGGGAGACAAAGCAGAAGATGGAGGGATGATTTAACAGCACAAAATGGCATTGCTTGGCAGAGAATAGCTCAAGATAGAACAAAATGGAAAATTGGTGAAGAGGCCTTCCTCCTGCAGTGGAGTGAAGTAGGCTGAAGAAGAAGAATATGATACCTTTATCTTGTTTTAGTTCTCCAAAGTTAAGAAACCAAATACATAAACTGCTATGTATTACTCGTAATTCAAAGCCTCTCTGCATGTGTTTATTGCATCGTTATAATATGATCCTCAAATCATACAATCAACACGATCCCAAGAAGTGTCAACCACTACATAGCACAACACTATTTATATTCTCTCAATTTGCATATAATTATAATCTGCGTATACCTGGGCCAAAAAGTTCGTTACCCCTGAAAAAAGGGTACTATCAAAGTATTATACCTCTCTGGGCGATGTTGGGGAGTGTATGGGAGAAATTATACATTACTTGAACACGTGACGGGATTTCGACCAACCACATGGCTAGAACATTCTTATGAGGGATATAAATATAATTATGTAGACTATAATTACACGGATTATATGAAATAATGCGGGGTCACGTGACAGGAACTAATGCGTGTTCAAGTGCATGTTTCAAGTCGCGTTTTCTAAGACACAACCAAGGACAAAAGTCACAGTGACTTCATTTACAGATTCATAAAATGATCTAATACGTATTGGTCAAGACAATTATGCATTCTACTTATTCACAGAAACTTCAAACCAAACTTCCTGATTTGTTTTTGTTTTTTGGTCTAACGATAATGATCCTACTTAATCATGTTAAGTGTACTAACGAAGGTATTGCTATTAGTCATAATAACAATGATACAGCGTATACTCTGTTCGAGTATGTTGCAGTATTTTGGTAAGTTTTTCTTTAGCAAGTTATGTGGTTTTGTCATGTCCATGGGTCATTCATGGGGATGGGGTGTTCGAACTTCTGTAACTAGGCTATATAGTTTGTGCGCATTGCATTACACTAGGCCAGTGTGTATTTTGCTCAAGGCGTCCGCATGATGTCACCGCGCGTATGAATTACGAATTCGAATCACCTTTAAATATTATTAGACATACATGGGACAGCCCTTATTATTGGCTGGGAAATGAATCATTTATCTTATCAAATCTCCTCACAGACATTGTAGAATTCAACGTAATGAATAACGTTTACTTTAATTATATGGTTCAATTAATAATAATAATGATACTAATTGGGTCAGATATAACGTGTTCCCTTCCCACGTGTGTTGTTCGTATTAGATAGATTCGCACAATATATAACACACGTTAAAGAGGAGTTTGAGTGGAAACTTGTTTTTTCCATCAGTTTTATTATAGGGGTAGTTCAGTTTTGGTAGAGAGGGCGCTGCACATCACAATTTTGTTATGTCTGAGTGTCGAATTTGAGAGAACATGCAATTTTAATGGCAGAATAAACTTTATTTGGTCGAAATCGATCCAGAAACGGCTGAAATATCAATAAATATATCTGATCTTTAACTATTTGGGGCCCAAATAATCAGATGATTTTTTCAAAAAATACAAAAAATGCTTGCACTTTTTCAAACATGTTCAAAAGCGTTTTTTAAATAGTTGTTGATGATCCCTCTATTTAATCATTATTTCAATAAAACATCACATGCATAATTTTGTATGAAAAATGGTTGAAACCGATGCCTTTTTAGAAAGCGCCCTCTTGTGTTTGAATGGCTCTTTTTGAATGATAACGGGCTTTTTATTTAGTCGTTTGTAATTTTTTTATACCTTTCGAGCATGGTGGAGTTATAAATATTAGTTTATAGTGTTACTTGTACAGGTTTTGGTTATTAAAGTTCAGCCTTACCAAAACTGTACTACCCCTTTAACATTTATTTTGGGAATACAGGGCATTTTCCACAATAACAAACATTGTTTCAATACACTTCAGAAATATGTCAAACATGTTCCATGTGAGTTCTGGAGGAAGTTGGTAAACTAGTAAAATGGCGTAGCTGAGGCGGAAAGGCGGGGGGGGGGGGGGGCAGGCTTATGAACCAACAATAACTACGGTAAATAATGCTATGTATTCATTATTTCCTCCAAAACATCAAACCGTATAATGGTTGAATGTATTTACTGTATTCTCTCAAGAGTGCACCGGGGGGGGGGGGGGGGGGGGGGCGAATCTCCGTAATGTGATATAATCACTGATACCTACGCCGTGTAAACAAGTGTTCTGATTGGCTACCAATGACATCATTCTCTGTCATTGCGAATCTATCACAGTGAGTGCGTGCGAGAGTAAGTGTGATTGCGGGGGCAGGGAACTTCCTCAACTGGTAGTGGTATCTAGCAGCTACTGGTATAAGATAGTGACAAGGGCGGTGCGCTGGTGTATTTTGGGGGTGGTAAGATAAGGGCAATTGCCCCCTGGCCCCTTCCTAATTCATTTTCATTAATCCCGTCCCCTTACGGCCCCTCCGCGCAGAAAAGCAAAAAGTAAAGAATCAAACAAAGACCAGACAATTGTTTGTCTCCCTTCTACACATCCTCTCCCCTATACTTAGGAACTTGTATGCACCCCTTTTTGTCCCTAAAACAGTTGATCCGGGTTACACCTTATATACGGAGTGGCGGAAGATGAATTAAACTCGCGGTTAGCTGCTTCGATGCTCCCCTTATTTGGTGTGGTAATACTATTGGTTCAAAGTGACTAGTCATTACGAATTATCTGTTAGATTTAGAAGTCGGTCATAATATTTAGTCACATTCGCGTCCGTCTGTAACTCGTCCTAGCTGGTCCCGAAAGTTGTTTAAAAGCCCACCGCTCTCTCGTATCTCGCCATATCAGTTTATAGCGCAGTTGGTGTCCGGACCAAACTAAGACTAGAGATCCAAACTGAAGATTTCGAAAATAATATTTTGTTAGCAACATTATAATACTTGGATCCGTAGAAAACTGCATTAGTTGGAGGAAAAGCTTGTTTCTAGTTTGACGTTTTCTTGATACCACGACCCAGAATTAGAAGGACATGGGACGTTTAACGTTAATCAGCCTGGTCCTAGGCTGCGTTCTGGTTGGACTTGCAAATGTAAGTAATATATTTATAATTATTGGTTTACATGCAGAAATGTAATTGTTTCATTTCCAAAAATAATAATTTTCTGAGGTAAAAATGAGAATATTGTATTCTTATTCTTAATTGCGAGTATGTGTCCGATGAGCGAGGTAATAATGTGGAGCACCTATCGCAACATTAATATCATTATTAATTGCCTCTGCAGTTTGGTCAGACTTAATTACTCATCTTTTGGAGGGATTTGATGTATGATCATCTAACGTAATTTAGCATCAGCTTTTTGAAGAAAAAAATTACGATATTCAACGTCTTCCCTGTATGGTGATCAGTTATTGAAAACATCTTATCTGAGGTTATAAGTTTCTCCGAACTTATACTATGGAACCGATTGAATCCAGCTGCAGACTTAAATAGATGGCAATAATCGGTTAAGAGTTATTCTCTCTCTGAAAAAAAACGATGTGTATTTGTATATCTCTTTTCCCCATGGTGATCAGACATCTAATTAAACTTGTGTGTCATTATTTTTGCACCCCCAATTACAGGCGAATCCGATGGAATACAGCTACAAAACTGGCTATGTCAATTCGAACGGCGTACCAAGCGGACCGGTAAGTCTATCTACATTCGCTGTTCCCTACTAGATATTCTGATATTACAATGCCCGTCGAGTTGATACAGGGCCATCCCATCGATATCGATGGGCCTTCCAGGTTCCTGCGTGGTATAGGCAAGGTCACTCAGTCTCCACCAGTTATATAATACCCTCTATGTGTACTTCTGAGTGCTGATCTGCACATTTAGCTGGTGGAAAACTGTGAAAACTTCACTCAATATAATAATTTGTTCCGTGCAATTACAAATCACTGTTAAACACCAACCTAAGTTGAGTCATATTCGACAAGCACACCATTTTCTTCATTTTCTTAGCAATAAACTGATAATAATAATTAGTTAATACTATAGATAGCCAACGGGGCAAATAAGTATCCTTTTAGTTTAAACAAGTCCTAGGACCATCCATTTGGAGTGTTTGGTTAATGCAAATGTAGTATAGGTTTAGGGGAACTACATTATACATCATACGGATGATAGTTGACTTATAACTCTTCATTTCAGCTTGAAAATACATTATCTGTGTTATTTCTGACTTGATGTGTGTGTGTGTGTGTGTGTGTGTGTGTGTGTGTGTGTGTGTGTGTGTGTGTGTGTGTACAGTTTATTTAATCAGTATAACGTCATTGTTTGTTTTAGTTAAAAATAACATAATCACGATGAATGAATGATCATTATTTGTATTTATATTTGCCTACATTTACGCAATTACAAATATGACAATTGCTGACTTGTCGGTTCATTGATGTTTATTCGAGCGAAAAATAACCGTTAAAAATCATTTCTATAATTTCTTTCAATGTTACACAGATGGATCTACAACCACCCACATTTCAAGGTAATATACTCAAATAAATAATTTAAAATGCATTTTTAAATGTTATTGTATATTGATTAATTTCCTTTATAATTGTTCAATTGTTGATCTGTCATTCAATCGTTGTGTGTTTTTCTTTGTAAAAAATATTTTCTCTGTTTATTTATATATTTATTTATGGTTTTTATTTATTTATTTATTTCCAAATGTCCACACGATTTCAAAACAAACAGTAAACAATGAAACGTTGTTTTATTACACAAAGTCATGTTCGTACTATAGTGTGTAGGCCTATACGGACACGCTATAAAGACAGAATGTGACGGAGAGCGATTAATTATGATTTATTTCCGTGTGTAGATAATTAATATATACAAACAGTGTGATTAATCACCTAGTCATCTCACTGTTTATAGTCATGGCATGACATTAATGTATCAAACTTGTATGAGTGGTTTCGAAAGGAAGACAAAATCGGTGCTGTAGTCATAAGTTATAGCTTTCTTTGTACCACTTTATTGGTGTTGTTTAATGTATTCCGTTTATATATTTATCTATTCATGTTTTTTTAATCTATTTTTCTATTTCCACATTTTCACACATTTCCAAAACAAACATTCAACAATAAAACGATGTTTATTAGTGATTACACACGTTCGTATATACCATTTATACGGACACGCTATAAAGACATAATATGACGGAGAGCGATTCATTATTTTGTATTTCCCTGTTTAGATAATTAATACAAACAGTGTAATTAATCACGTAATGTATGTTCTTGTTTTAATGTATAACTGTAGAGTAAATAAATATTGACCTAACACAAACATCTGACTTGTATGGTCAGGGCATCATTTTTATGGCATTCATTTATCAAATTTGTATACCAAGTGGTTTTGAAAGGAAGACAAAAAACAGTGTTGTAGTCATAAGTTATAGCTTATTTTGTATCATTTTATTTGTTAAAGTGGTTATGCCTAAAAGTTTAAGGGTGGTAATTAAGGATTTGTAAATCAGATGCGCGGTGCCATCTTGCTAACGTCTTAAGCCCGGCGCAGACAGAGCCGACTCGACCCGATCCGACTGGTTTTCAGTCAGGCTAGAGTCAGTTTCGCTCAGTCGGAGCCGATCCAATATGTTGAATCGGCCTCGAATGACCTCCGACTGGCACTTGACTGGAAAAACCCGAGTCCTGTGGCAGCGCATACTGGGTTAAGGACGTTCCCCAGTTAAAGTGAAGTCCATGTCAGTTTCTTCAAACTTTCCATACCGTAACTTTGACCCATCCGAAGCCCAAATATGCAAATAAAACCATAGGTTCGTGTGCTTGTTTTTCTTCTACAGGACTCTGAAGAATATGGCAATCTGTCGTCCAGTATAGAATGATAGCGTTACAGGATCAAGGCCATGATAGGCAACAAAATGTCCAATAGCAAACTTAAATCCCCATAATTCTTTCAAAATCCACGTAATTTTCTCCAAACTTGGGAGAATTGTAGAGAAAGGTATCCAAAACGAGGGGGAAAAATGTAAAGTTGGGGGTGTATGCTCTCAATCTTGCTAGCAGCGCCCTCACGCGGCAGAAAACACCAATATCCTAAAAATCCTTCTCAGGGACGTTTTCTGTTAGGGGTGGGATAATGGGCAAGGTTCATAAAACTTATGCTGTACATTCAAAACCCATGTCACTTTTACGAAACTTGCCAAAATTATAGAGAAAGGGTTACTGAATACAGAAAAACTATAAAAATGGGGGGTTCGTGTGCTCGTTTTTGTGCTAGCAGCGCCCCCATGCGGCAGAAAACATCGTAAGACCACAAAATCTGGTCTTGGGTTCCTGCTGGAACCTATCCATTGATGCACTAATGGGGTGGGTTCATAAAACTTATGCTGTACATTCAAAACCCATGTCACTTTTACGAAACTTGCCAAAATTATAGAGAAAGGGTTACTGAATACAGAAAAACTATAAAAATGGGGGGTTCGTGTGCTAGCAGCGCCCCCATGCGGCAGAAAACATCGTAAGACCACAAAATCTGGTCTGGAACCTATCCATTGATGCACTAATGGGGTGGGTTCATAAAACTTATGCTGTACATTCAAAACCCATGTCACTTTTACGAAACTTGCCAAAATTATAGAGAAAGGGTTACTGAATACAGAAAAACTATAAAAATGGGGGGTTCGTGTGCTCGTTTTTATGCTAGCAGCGCCCCCATGCGGCAGAAAACATCGTAAGACCACAACATCTGGTCTGGAACCTATCCATTGATGCACTAATGGGGTGGGTTCATAAAACTTATGCTGTACATTCAAAACCCATGTCACTTTTACGAAACTTGCCAAAATTATAGAGAAAGGGTTACTGAATACAGAAAAACTATAAAAATGGGGGGTTCGTGTGCTCGTTTTTTGTGCTAGCAGCGACCCCATGCGGGAGAAAACATCGTAAGACCACAAAATCTGGTCGGGAAATGATGGGGTGGGTTCATAAAACCTATGTTGTACATTCAAAACCCATGTCACTTTCACAAAACTTGCCAAAATTGCCGTGATAGGGTGGGGAAATATTCACAAAGGACGGTCCATGTGTTGGTGTTTTTTTTGTGTGTTTTACTTGCAGCGTCCCCATGTGGTATTTTGTGTGTTAAACTCCACACCGCCGGACAGGTTCTTTCGCCAAACTTGACATAATTGTGGAAAAAGTGATAGGCCTACTGGAGGAAGACAAATCAGGAAAGGGGAGTTGTAACATATTAGTCTGCCCTCCAAATGAAAAAATTATTCTTGATCTATAATAGTGTTGATTGTAGATTGCATTTGTTTGTTGTTGCAGTGATTGATATGCTGTAAACTGTCGCGATGTACTTTGCGTCCCAAAAAAGAATGAAACATAGAACAAAAAACAGAACCCTGAAACAGGGGTAATTAACCCACTGATAGAGTTTCACACTGTAAAAACAATTCTTGGACAAATCATGCTTAGTATCAGTGAAAATGTTTAACACGAGTCAAAAGTAAGAGAAAAAATATCTGCACAATTTGTGCCTAAATTTGTTGCAATTCAATGTACAGTTGTTTTCTCACACGAAACCTTGAAATGCAAATAATCGGGCAATCCTCAAATTGGAAAACATTTCGCTGACTTAACACTATTATCAAATTGGCAGTATTTGATCCCGAAAATGAAAAGGAAATGTTTCTTGTTGCATTCATAATGAAATACATCACCTTGAAAAAAATATTATAACAAAATAGTGAGTGTAATATTGCCAATTTGATGATAGAATAGATCTTTTGCCTCTTGGAAACAAAATATGTTTGGGCCTCTGTTGCCAATGGATTGAACCAAGATAAATGAAGGTGCGTGTGTTTGTCACAACGTATGATCAATATGAACTCAAATGCCATCTCTAGAGTCCTACATTCTTACATTGTTTTAATTAAAATTTGGTCAAGTACCCATTTACAACAATTCTTAGTGAAGACAACACAGTTAACAGTCAAACATGGGTAAATGGAAATGTATTAGGCTTTTGAGATGACATGAAAAACATACGTTCCTTGTCGTTTTGAACTTCCTATCTAAAAGGGAGGTAGGCAAAAAAGAAGGTAGTGGTCAAAAATTCATGCCATTATTGAATGTCATCAAATTATAACAACCTTGTTTATGATTTGAAGCAGAGGTGCGTAAACGTATTCATACGTCACAATTAGATACGCGCAAAGCCATTCATGCGTCATCTGACCAACCTGCGCAGTTCGGATGCGCACAAACATAACTGGGGAACGTCCTTAATTAGGCTGAAAACCAGTCGGATCAGGTCGAGTCGGCTCTGTCTGCGCCGGGCATTACACATGGTGTGGAATACTGGTTCATTGTTATGCAGTACCCATAAACAAGCCTAGCTATAAATTCTCAGTACGGTTTAGCATCGCCATGCATGATAATCTTTAACTATTATTACAAAGTACATAATTGGTATTGTGTTTCGTCACGAGATGTTATGTTCGTGTGTAAAAAAAAACATTTATAATAACAAATAAATAAAGAACTTGTTGTAATTTGCATTATTCACTGTTTTTTTCTTCTTTTTTTTTTAGAAATGAAGAATTTCGGGACGTCAAAAAGCGGAGATGCCATGGAGAATATATTTTCTCGCAACACGAACCTTTCATCAGGTAAATACTAGGCTTGCCTCAATTTTCAAAAGTGGGTTGAATCTGACCCGGGGTTAAATTGTATTATATGACGTCATTGTAGTAATCCACGGACTTAATTTAACATGTTTTAACTACAATTGGACACAATTTTGTTGGTATTAATTATTATAAGCATCCGTGTATTTAGAATTAACCCGTATATAAAAACATGACTAAATATTGCATGGTTCTAGTCTACCCTCTGTTGCCATGTCGGTTCTTAGGGGCTTTGCAATCTTTTTGTTTGTCTACGACCACTTTGTCTAAATCCACTTTGGTCTAATCCTTTTCGGTATGTCTAAACGCATTTCGTGACATACTTTTAAATGTAATGCGATCACTTTCTGTTACAAACATTTCCGGTATTATCAAATTCATCTACGTATATTACTTTCGTGGATATATTGATCACGGGATGAAAGACGAAACAAAAGTAGACCTAATATATGGTATGATATCATAATTGGACATGATTCTATAATTAAGAATTCTATATCAATGTTTAGAAGGAAAAAAAAGAAAAATAAATCATGTGGTCACTGTTCCCTTATCAACTGTGATAAAAAATATTTATTTCGTTTGTTTATATTTTCTGCAGATGGTTTGAGGTGCTTCATTGAAGGCGATATTCCGGTTCCCTGTGACCAAATAGTAAGCATTTTGTATATAAATACTACATTTGAAATAATTATTTATGAACATATTAATCGAATGTATGTAATTGTAATTAAAATTATCATTTTCGATGCGTTAATGTCGCATGTTATGTAATAACTACTCATTTAGAGAGTCACTACTCATTATTACTTAAAAGTTGTTCGTGAATGTGTTGGGGTTCATGTATCTGTATAATAAAGAATCTATATTTATTTGTCCTTTAAACAGAAAGAGAAAGATTCACATAAGTATCATTATGTATTCATAACAAACGTAACGTACGTTTTGGTCTGGTGGTTCGGTCTGATAACTCGTAATGCAAAGGATGCAGGTTCGAATCCTATACCAGTCTGTCCTTACACAAATTAGGCTCTTCTTCTACATTATCTGTCTAGCTCAACCGAGGTGCATGGGTATCTGCCAGTATTTATTATGTCTTCCTTGGCTTTATATGGTATATAGTTTGACCAAAGACAAAGTTACCATAAATTTAAAGTTAATATTAAGTTATTACACATGATTCATGGCAAAATGCATTTTAAATGCACTATTCGCCTGTGCGCCATTCATGTTCATGTCATTGTTAATCGCGTCTTCCTTTTTTTTCCTTTTTTTTTTTTTTTACTGAATATGCTTACCCTGAAACTATTGTTAAGGGCACAATAGGAAGTAGATACAAATGAATGATTACTAATAAATGGTTGCCGTTTCATCTTACTTCATCGACAGAATTCGACCAGAGTTCGTCGAAACGCTCTTCGTGACCGAGGCATGCTTTGGAGGGACGGTGTCGTACCATACGTCATCGATAACCGATACGGTAAGTACTTCTTTTATACGTTTTCTTCTACGACGTCGATACTCGACAGAATCCATAAACAGGATTTAAAAAACAAAAATAGACAGAAATATTTGCTCTCAGCTTAAAGTGAAAGTTACCAATGTTTATTTCGATAACCAACATTATCGATGATGAAGAATCAAGTACAAATTTTCAAGAAAGCTCTTCCAAAGAATTGTACCAGTCTGATAATACTCCTACATCTACTCTGTCAAAAGAGGGGGGGGTGGATCCATAGACCTAAAGCCCGGCGCAGACAGAGCCGACTCGACCCGATCCGACTGGTTTTCAGTCAGGCTAAAGTCAGTTTCGCTCAGTCGGAGCCGATCCAACATGTTGAATCGGCATCGAATGACCTCCGACTGGCACTTGACTGGAAAAACCGGAGTCCTCAGGCAGCGCATACTGAGTTAATCAGGCTGAACACCAGTCGGATCGGGTCGAGTCGGCTCTGTCTGCGCCGGGCATAAAGAAAACCTGTACGATACTTTTCATACATTAACGGGAATTTGAAATTTCCAACAAAATAAAAAAATACCATTTCAAATATTTTGTTCAACATTATGATTTTGTTCTTACATTTCCTACAACCCATTCTCTGTGATATTGTTTCCGAACCTGATCCAATTAATTTAAAGTTATTTAATCTAAATGACAGACTGACCCTCTGACATAACCAAGCACAAAACAGGAAAGTGATTATCAGTAATCAGTGATAATTGGTCGTAGATACGATTGTTTCACCGACGTAACCTTACCTGGTTTCCTGTCTATAACATGCATGGTATAGTTAATGATTTTTAAAGGGAGAGATCCACTTTTGCAAGCCAAAATTCAAAAGTTGCGAGGTTATTGTCTTATATGAAAGGAAATGTCATTTAATAGCATGCCTGAAAAAATTAGGGCTTGAAATCTCTTTTTCGTGGAGTTATAGACCTAAAACTGAATAAACTGAGGGACGTCGGTTAATTAGGTACATACGTATTTTCGGCCGGTGAGTGAGTTTGTACATAGATTTCACGGAGTGCCAGATCGGTATGCATGACCCCTACGTGACCCGCGCTAGCTACGTGACTCGCGCATAAGTACTAATGTGTGAGCGTTTACCAAGCAAAATACCCAAACATCGCTTAAACTGACTACATGTAATTATATATTCTTTCTTTTTGAGATCTTTTTCCGTGACATACGTTAACAAATGTCGGCTTCACAATACCTTTACGAGAATTAGTACTATATTGTTGTAATATTATGCTAAATCAGTTGAACTCCTTTATTGACCGATATATAGTTTAAATGGAGGGACGCATTCGTTTTTCATTCGTAGAATCCAAATTAGAGGGCTGTTCGCTTTGATTTTTTTTTTGCGTGTTACATTGATCCCCATCCGTCAACTGAAAGCTGTTCAGACGTTTTGTAAAAGTGGACCTGTCCCTTTAAGTCACTGTCCTTTCAGCGTGACAAAAATACATTTTTTTTCAATTTGTGACCGGGCCTGAAAAAGGCAGACTCGTGCCCGCAATTCAGGTTTTGCAGAAATGTAATTTTAAAATGAAAAATATCTATACATACATATTCTTTTTCACACGTCGGCAGGAAATTGAAGTGCCCATAATTATACGAAATATAATGTATATTGATATTTGTCACGAATAAATGAAAGCTAAGATAAGTTCTGTCAAAAAGTATAAATCTATTTTTGCCGATCATAAGAGCCTCATTTTGCCAGAGCAGGGCAACGTTACAGAAAGAGATACCATCGATTTCAAGTGACAATTAATTGTACGTCAGAACATTTGCGCGTTTCAACCAATCATATTTGCGCATTTAGAACACATGATCTGACTTACAATTAATTGTAAACTTACAATCGATTGTACTCTTTCTGCAACGGGGCCTAGTCATGTAGGTCACATAATGTTTCAGCGACAGTGGCTCCGAGAGATTATCGCCATGTTAATGTTATTAGAGTTTAGGGTTTGGTTTTTCGTGTAAGACTGAGGTTAAATAGCATGAATACATTTAAGTTTAGTTTTTACATTAGTTAAAACATATTAATAATAATAGTATACACATTTTATTATCTCATCTTATTTCAGATTATGACACCCGCTCCAGAATCCAACGCGCCTTTGACCGTTACCACGCCACCACGTGTATCCGCTTTGTTCAGAGGACCACACAAACAGACTTCATCTCCATATTCCCGGGCAGCGGGTCAGTACACTTTAAGCCCCTTTTTCTTCTTGTTCACCTTTTTCTTCTTCTTCTTTTATATTTTCTTTTAATATAGGGAAGTTACTATAATTATGATGTTGTTCATATTTATGTATAGTGGTTGTTATGTAATGCACTGTATTTATTTGTAGATTCAATGATAAACTCATATTATTTGTTTTGTAAATTAGATTTGTAGGTCTTTTTTTATATACCTGAATATATTATATGTTTTAAACCAAAATGTATAAGCAAATGAGCAAACCTGCCAAATTAAGTTTCCCCTTTGGAAGTGGGACGAACTTAGCAAATTCAATTGAAATGATTTGAACATTGAATTCGGGCGGATGTGTTATGTTGAGCGCCATGATATTCCAATCAGCTAAAATCCAATAAAATGCGATCTAACCCAATCTTCCTAACTCCAATGTGTAGATGCTGGTCCCTGGTTGGACGTGTCGGGGGTATGCAACAGGTGTCTTTGGGAACGGGGTGCACCACTAACCTGGGGACGATCGTCCACGAGTTCATGCACGCCATCGGCTTCCAGCACGAACAGACCAGGGCGGACCGCGACGACTTCGTCTACATCTACAGACAGAACATCATCAGAGGTACGACTACGTATGTATACATGTCTGTGTATGTCTGTCTGTGCGTGTGTGCATGGGTATGTGTGTGTGTTATAGCGAGATAAAATCACCGACAAAGTGTTGTGTTTTCATGCGTTTACTTTAGAAAGACACAGATCATTAACATGATTAAAGAAATACGTGTTTGTGTAACTTTATTTGAGTGTCTTTGCGAGTGTTTGTGTTTAAATGAGTTTGTAAGCTTTCAAGTTCGTAGGTGACTGTGACACAAAGAAATAGATGATAAATTAATGAATGGATGATGAGGATGATGGTGATGTCGAACTACAAGATTATAATTTTGTCTATATCATTATACAACAGCAGCAACAACATCGTCATCATCATCATGCATTAATATTGATATTACTATCACTTTTATCGTTCAGGACTTGAATACAACTTCGACAAGTACGGTCTCGACTTCATCGACCACCTCGGGACAAACTACGACTACTTCTCCGTCATGCACTACCACATGACCGCCTTCACGGCCAACGGTCAGCCCACCATCGTCGCGCGCGACCAGCGAATCAGGCTCGACTACCGCTCCGACTTCAGCGCCAACGATATCCGCAAGATCAACCTATACTACTCGTGTGGTATGTGTCGATTTCATGGCCCTGTATCTTAGTTAATTTAGATGATTATAAACATGAACAATAATTTACTATTTGCAAATCTATAATGATTTCATAATCTGTTTTATGTGTTAGGTTTGCACTAACCTTTTGCGCCCGTTAAATGGGCAGTTTGTACGTGTGCACTTATAGAATATTTTTTTCTATGAGTATTTATGTGTGTATATGTATACTGAATGATATTTGTACCCAGCTAACATGGTAAGATTGTTTGCGCCATATTTAGTGCTTGCATATAAACCCATTGCCCACGGGAACCTGGTGCGTCCGGTATATTATCTATTAGTATACATGTTTTTGTTGTTGTTGAAACAACTTTTATATTGTAATTAGGCTACTAAGTATGTTCTGCAAATGTTAAATATTGTACGTTTTTATCTTACTCTCCGTAGACACCACCGTCCAGCCAACCGATGCTCCAGACCCAAGTAAGTCCATTATCCTTTTTATTATATTGGTTTGCTGTTTGTTTATTTTTTTTTGTTTTGTTTTTTGTTGTGTTATGTCTTTGCTTGTTTGGTGAGGAAGCACTGTTAAGTTGTGTCGTTATACAGGGGGAACCTATAGTCCATAGTGACATGTTTACCTGGGGTCGGGCCGAACGAGTCAAATATTTATATTGTTGTTAGTAATGTATGGAAGTTTACACACTTATTGCAGAGTACTATGCGTTTGTACATGTATATATATATATATGTGTGTTTTTTTGTCAATATAATATATTTTGTTGCTGTTTTCTTTGTAGCTAACCCCGACCCAGATTGCACAAACATGAACCAGTACTGTGACGACTGGGCTGCGGCCGGACACTGCACGAGAAACCCCGAGTGGATGAACGCCAACTGCCCGGTGAGCTGCGACCAGTGTACAGGTCAGTTCGATTACGAAAGCTTTTAAAAATGTCAAGTTATTATATTATATTTATATCTGCTATCGATTCTGATTCAGTTAATTATTATTATAATAATGTTCATATTTTCCAGATCGGTTTGCGATGTCCATTTCGTTTTTGTTTTGTTTTGTTTTTTTTACTGCAGATCCTGTTTCTGTTTTAGTTTCAATTTATGTTCCTGCGTCAGTTTTATCAGACACAGTTTCAATTTCTATTCCAATTTCAAGTTCAGTTCAATTTTGTTTTAATATGGACAGGACAATTTAGAAAGTCTGGCCGATAAAAGTTAGGACCAATTTCTTTTGAACAAGTTGACTAATTTACTTATTACTTAAATATTTCATTTCACTTGTAAAGCAATTTCATGTTGATTAACGATTTTCTTTTATTCACATTCATATTCTAAATACAGGAACCGGTACTGGCGGCGGAAACGAAAGTAAGTGCTAGACAAAATTATATATATTTTTTAAATTTATCTTATCACTGAAATGAAGATGCCCTGATTGAACGTTCCAATTCGATATACATGTAGAATGATAGATATAACTCCTTAGTACAATTTGAAACCGAATACGGTTGCACTGAAATTCGAGAATTAATTCGCAAGCAAAATAGTAATTTATTTATTGCGTGTCAAAACAATTTAAGAGTAATCAACAAAACATCTCATGATTATATCTTTAACAAAATATACACACTGTATTAACTCGAATCGACTTAGCGTATACATGGTATATAACAAACAACAAATCATGTACATGTATATCTAATAAAATTTATATTTGAAATAATTATAACTTGATATTTGAAATAATTATAACTTGATATACGGTTATCTCTCTCTCTCAGACTGCGCGGACATGAACGACAGCTGTGAATTCTGGGCGAGTATTGGCGAGTGTGATGCTAACCCGACCTGGATGAGACCCAATTGTCCGGTCAGTTGTGACACGTGCGAAACTACGACTACTGACGGTAAGGGAGAATATACTAGGACAAATTGTCACAATTTTTGCGATTCAGTGTTTACGAATAGACTTATTGATTTTACTAATTTCCTACGGGAACCTGGGGGTCATGTATTAACTATACAATGTTTGTTCATGATGTTGATGTTAACTGCATAAAATATGGGGATTGCAAAGTCTAATAGAATTAATACAGGTAAAAACAAAGCCCATTGTTATTGTTGTACCCACTAATTCATTGATGGTTAAAAAATATACAGTGTGCCATAATTGATGTCATACTCAAGAGGGCAGCATATAGGTTAGAGACTTGGTGAAGGAGAGATCGTTCATGCCTAAACTTCTAAACAAAGTCTCAGAGACAAAATACATGATTCACCTTGTAGGTGAGAAACTTATGACGAAACCATCATAACTCCAGAAAAATTTGTTAGATTATGTCAAGGGATATATCTTGGCTGTTTTTAAAAATTTAAACATATCGCCAACTTCACGTAACAACTTGGTAAACAAATTATTATAGTCTGTAAGAGATTTACTGATACGAATACTTAGTCGAGAACAGATAAGGGGGTACAGGGAGAATGGTGGAATTAAAGAATCTAACATGATTATAGTAAATAAAGTATGATCTGTATGATTTATTTCTCTCGTTACCATGGTTACGTTATGTTATGTCTTTAATCTCAGATTGTTTGGATAAGAACGATAATTGCGCCCTCTGGGCCCGATACGACCAGTGCACCATCAACCCGGGTTACATGCTGGAGAACTGCGCCAAGTCGTGCGGTCAGTGCAGTGGATCCATCATGAGCAGTAAGTAGAAGAGCGCCAGCTTGTGGTGGCTTACATTGAATTGCTTCTTACATTTTGTTATAATTTCTTATTTTAAAAATGTAACCTTTGTAGGCCTTGTGAATATGACAAAGATTTATTTATCATAATATATAAGCGAAAAGCTAAACAAATTCTGCCCCTTCGATGACTTTAAAACAAATTAAAATTACATTTAGACATTCATACAAAATAGAGTTGTAATGCTTTTAGTATTTTTTCATGAATTGTTCTCTGTTTCATTGGGCCCGTGTATTCGAATTGTTCTCCTCTACGTTTTGTTTGGGTAATCATTATTTCCATCCTTCCATTTCCAATATGTAATGTCGAATATTTATTCTATATGGCTGACTTTCTTTCTCAATTCATGCTGGTCCCCAAGCCGAACTTAAATCTAAACAATTGTATAAAACCCTAACCCTAAATCCCAAATCCTTCACACAATCATAACCCCATATTCTTACCATAAGCATGAGCCTCTTACTTCTGACGTAATGTGAGTAGACAAAGTGATACGACACCGTTTTTTTTTTTATAGTATACTTTGTATCTTTAAATTGTATTTTTAAATTTCAAATCTATACATTCAAAGATCTGGTGAAGTTACATAACCCAAAGTGTTTTGTATTAAGTTTTGTTTTATCATCTTGTTTTCCCCTTCAGCGTGCCAAGACTTCAACGAGAATTGCGCCAACTGGGCTGCCAACGATCAGTGTGAACTGAACCCAGGCTACATGAACTACCAGTGCCGCAAGAGCTGCAGCCTCTGCGCCGCCAGTTCCCCGCTGGAACTCGTACCTCAAGGTATGTGTAAATGACTGGGGAAACAACACACGATTGAATGGATGATCGATTATAAGCACCGAATCTAGCTAACTGTTAATTTAGTCGATAGATTGATCGGTGGTTCGATCAGTTGTTTGGTTGGTTGGTTGACCGGTCCATCGATTAGTAAATTGAGTTAACTTTTGGTTGATCGGTTGATTGACTGTTTGATTGTTTAAACAAAAAAGATTAATTCATTGATTGATCGATCGATTACAAAATGAGCTACCTTTTTGTTGGTTGAATGATCGATTGAGTGATTGATTGATTGGTATATCGATTGATTGACTATTTTGATTGATTGATTAATTAATTAAGCTAGCTTTTGGTTGGTCGAATGATCGGTTGAGTGATTGATTGATTGATTGGTCGATAATTTTACTAATTATTTATGATGTATGATCGATTGATGTCATGATACTTCAAAGTATGTCCGTTTACTAATTATCCTGCCTGTCCTCTTTCTATTTAGTTCAATGTGTGGACTCGAACGGCTACTGTGAGATGTTCGCTGAGGATGGCATGTGCATTAGCGACGCAAAATATATGAACCTCATCTGTCCGCGGAGCTGCGGGATGTGTCCAGAGCAATACGGGATCGGGGCTGGCAACGCAGTCCGTTCATCTCTCGCTGGCACTGCGCTGGTAATGCTGATCGCATCCGTACTGTCTCGTTATGTAGTGGCATAGAGCCGAAATATGCTGTGTTTTTGATGTTTTTTTCCTGTTTGTACATTTTCACATTAAAACAAAGGTCCAAATTAAATGCACCAAGCTCATGTACTACATTGGCTGATCGAATAATTGCATAGCTAGCCCCATTATAAATCAAGAAGTGTTTTGGGGACCAGTCATGAATGTGTGAAGATGCCTACATTTCAAAAGTACTGTAGATTTGATGTATAAATTTGATTTGTTATTCTGTATTATTGTGTCGTTCTAGTATTTGTTATTTTATCTATGTCCTCCTGTCTATAATTATGTATACTGCATTCATGCACGTATAACCCAAATTATATTCTTGTTCCTTTTCTGTCTGTAAAATGCATCGTTCGTTTGTTCGTTATAGTTTTCAGCTAAATCGAAATCAAATGTTCGATGTGGTGTATTTATTTGTTTGTTTGTTTGTCACGTTTTTGTTTGTTTTCCAGATGTCTGTCATCGGTATTGTTTATGTAATTATTTGTTTATTCGTCTGTTTGTATGTTTGTTTGTTTTTTGTGTTAAATTGTTCCCATTGTCTAAAGACATTATATGGGTCTACAGCAAACTGACCTAGCATAGTGATACTAGCTTGCCAAGTACTATAATAGCATAGGCCCGTCAAACAGTACATTTGTTTTTGTATAATGTATGGACTTTTGTACATTTGTATCAATTGAACTCCAAACCTTGTACAGTATTATAAAGCGTGAATAAGTATTTGCATACTTTAATAATAATTTACTTAATTAAATGACAAAGACTACTTGTTTGGTATAAAATCGTTATAGTGTGTGATTTATTTTTATTCTATGTAATGTAGGCCTACATTATACAAGCTGAATGATAATTATGTTACTTGATATGATTAATATTATTGTAGTTACCTTTATTTTGTATAATGTTTATCTATGAAAACATGCAGTGCAGTAATTTCGTTAGTAAAATAATCAGTACTCTTATTTGTACTATTTTGTTATATTTCTTCTATAATAATGTGAATAAAGATTTACATCAAGTAAAATATAAATGTGTTCTTTATGTATAATTGACATCAACCCTTCCAGATAAATACATTAATTGCTTAGAATATCCAAATATGCGTATGTATGAGTGTGTGTTTTGCGCGTGCGTGTGTGTGGCTGTGTCGGTATGAATTAGTTTATGGGTGCGTTCGTGTGTGCGTCAGTGTGGATGTGTGTATGTGTGCGTGTAAATATGTATCCCATGATATCCGTGTGAAATTGTGTGTGTGTGCGTAATTGCAATAAGTTTAAAGGTAATATACTGTAAATATACAATCAATTTGTTTTCTTTCAAATAAGCATGATATGTTATAATTATCACATTTTATAGAACAGGTCTGCAAAAAAAAAAATCGCATTTGCCGAGAGTATTGTGAAAAGATAAACAAAACTATAACCTATTCAGTAAATCGATCGGCTATAATAATTGTTATTGATGAAATTGACCATAGTTATAAATGACCGAAGTCAGGGCATCGCACGGAGAGTGACCAGCGGCCGTGCGAGCTACCAGTGACCGGAGAGACCTGGTGGGACATGCCGCCGGATGCAGGGTGCGCCCGCATATCGCATATAGGAGGTTGACAGTTACGATAGCACCGCTATCAATTTTGCATTTATCAACAAAACTTTCGAACCAAAACCAACAAATGCCAACCCGATCTAACCCTCAACAGTAGTCTAAACCTAAACAGAACCCTTTAATAGTACCGTCACTTTCACTTAAACAGTGGATCAATTGTGCACTTTCCCGTGAATGTTGCATTCTCCACGTTTGAAATAATTTGTTGTCTGAATTAATTAAGAAATATATAAAGTGTATTCAAACATTTGGTGGTTATAATCGAACTCAACTTTAAAGGGACTGTCCCTCTTTTACAAAACGTCTGAACAGTTTCCAGTTGACGGATGGGGATGAATGTAACACACACAAAAAAAACAGATCGAACAGCCCTGTAATTTGGATTCTACGGATAAAAAACGAATCCATCAAACTATATATCGGTCAATAAAAGAGTTTAACTGATTTAGCATAATATTACAACAATATTGTACTTATTCTTATGAAGGTATTGTGGCGCCGACATTTGTAAAGGTATGTCACGGGAAAAATCTCAAAAATGAAGAATATGTAATTACATGTAGTCAGTTTAAGCGAGGTTTGGTTATTTTGTTTAATATTCGGTCATGCTATTATCATGTGTGTGCGGGTCACGTAGCTAGCGCGGGTCACGTAGGGGTCACGCATAACGTTGTGGTACTTCGTGGAATCCGTGTACGAACTTCCTCACTGGGTGAATACACGTAAATGCACAATTTACCGTTGGTTGTCGTTTTATTAGTTTTAGGTCTATAACTTCACAAAAAAGATATTTCAAGCCCTAATTTTTTTCAGGCATGCTATTAAACAATGTTAAATGACATTTTCTTTCATATAAGACAATAACCTCGCAACTTTTGAAATTTGGTTTGCAAAAGAGGGGCTGTCCCTTTAATGCAGTTTCTAATAACTCTTCACATTTACAGATTGGTTAGAATGTTTCGGAATCGTTGAGATGGTTGGTGATATAAGCGAATTAGGAAAACTGTTTGGGTTAGGCTTAAATAATGATGTTTATTTTGTGACACAGGTAATAAACGAAATCCCATGGATTGTGCTTATGGCCATGCATATGCTGGCAGAAGCTTTTATACCATACACAAAAGGGTAACCATCTAAGAATAAAACACATTTTGTATATCAATCGAAAGATGGTACATTTTCATGAGTGCCCTATAAGTTCCTACCCTTTCCCCCTCTATCCTACACCTCGAAACAATTCTTACTTCAGCCTCGGAGCCTCGTAAAGGGGTTCATAACCGAATAATTGGTCGCACGAGACCCCCCTTCCCACGTGCACTACTAGTCCCAAGACGATGGCCACGCGGCGGCCCGACGCTGCCCCGTACGGTTCCCCCGACAGATAGGGTAAATTGACAAGGAAATTTGACTTTTATTGGGGTGACGAAAATCCACTTTACAAACACTCGATGAATGAATGACCCTACTATACGAGATATTGACTCGTGTATATCTCCTCTAAATCAAATTAAATTCTGCTTAAGTTTGTGACTTTGCTTCGGCAAAACGTAGTATAAAGGAGAAAAGGGGGGAAGGGACCAATACCAAGAACGAGACGGCTAGAAGAAAAAAATAAGGAGAATATGATAAAGGAGAGAGAGAAGAAGAAAAAGGCGGGCGAATACAAAATAAAAGTAAAAGAAAACGGGAGAAGACAAATAATATCAGCACCATCAATAACGATTTGAAGGGATGGGACAGCAACATGAAATAGTAGAACAATAAGAACATTATGTACAAAAACAAGAGGAACAAGGAATGATGATGATGATGATGATGATGATGATGATGACGATGACGATGATGACGATGATTATGGTGGTGGTGATGATGATGATGATGATGATGATGATGATAATGATGAGGACGATGATGAGGATTATGAGGATGATGAGGATGATGGTAATGACGAGGATGACGATGTTGATGATGATGATGCTGATGCTGATGCTGATGCTGATGCTGATGCTGATGCTGATGCTGCTGCTGAAGCTAATGATGCTGCTGAAGCTGATGCTGATGCTGATGTTGCTGCCTCTGCTGATGATGTTGCTTCTGCTGCTGCTGATAATGCTGCTGCTTCTGATGATGATGCTGATGCTGCTGATGCTGTTGTTGCTGCTACTGCTGCTGATGCTGCTGCTAGCTGATGATAATGAAGCTGATGCTGCTGCTGCTGCTGATGCTGCTGATGCTGCTGCTGCTGCTGATGCTGCTGCTGCTGATGCTGCTGCTGCTGCTGCTGATGCTGCTGATGCTGCTGCTGCTGCTGATGCTGATGCTGTTGCTGATGATGATTCTGATGCTGCTGATGCTGATGCTGCTGCATCTGCTGATGATGATGACGTCGGAGATGTTGATGATATTCGGCTCGGAAAAGAGAAGAAAGAGGGCAGAAGATGAGAGTACACTAGAGCGTGTTAAATGATGGTCAGTGAATGTAGAAAAAATGAAATTCATATTACCATTCATTCAATTAGCATCTTAAATATAGGAAAAAGCATTTAAAATAATAATGGAAATCAATATTCTCATGCATTTATCATGTAAACAAAAACCTTTTCCACAACTAAATACTAGTAATACATGTAATATCATGGTCACATCAAGTGGTTATTGAACTTACGGATCAGGTATATTCCATTTGCAAATGAGATAATAACTAGAGAGCGGCTTGGGGAGTTGTGTTTATTTTTAATCAATCTACACAGACAGCCTTTTCAAGTATATCCTCCTTCAACATAATTAAATTGTAATGGCAGCGACAACAAATCGCCGTCGTCATCAATCCGTCAAATCGGAGTACATATTCATGTCACTCCTTTCTCTAACTTCCTTTTTGTCCTCATTCTTTTCCTCTTCTCTCTCCCTATAGGGCAGTTTCTCTCTTTTCACTCCCTCTCTCATTTTCACTTTAACTTATTTCTGTGTAAGTGTGTGTTTCTTATTCATTTGTCTACATTTAATACAATGTTTTATTTATCTATTTTCTTTCTCTTCTTTCACATGTGCATGCTTAAGAAACCAATATTAATATTGCAAAATAGATATTTAGTTTTAATATGATGTTGATTTCCTTCGTGCTACTGTGTCTCCAATTGTTTTGTACATCAACAATTCTCTGAGACTACGGTAGAACAAACAGAGAAGTGTGGTGATCGAATCTTAAAGGGGTAGTACAGTTTTGGTAAGGCTAAACTTTTGTAACCAAAACCTGCACAGTAACATTACAAACTAATAGTTATAACTCCACCATGCTCAAAAGGTATACAAAATTGACCATCGTTAAAAATGACCGAAGTCAGGGCATCGCACGGAGAGTGACCAGCGGCCGTGCGAGCTACCAGTGACCGGAGAGACCTGGTGGGACATGCCGCCGGATGCAGAGTGCGCCCGCATATCGCATATGGAGGTTGACAGTTACGATAGCACCGCTATCAATTTTGCATTTATCAACAAAACTTTCGAACCAAAATCAACAAATGCCAACCCGATCTAACCCTCAACAGTAGTCTAAACCTAAACAAAACCCTTTAATAGTACCGTCACTTTCACTTAAACAGTGGATCAATTGTGCAGTTAATTAAGAAGTTAATTGAGAAGTTAAAATTAGAGCGCGTGTGGTGATCGAATCTTAAAGGGGTAGTACAGTTTTGGTAAGGCTGAACTTTAGTAACCTAAACCTGCACAGTAACATTACAAACTAATAGTTATAACTCCACCATGCTCGAAAGGTATACAACATTACAAACGACTAAGTAAAAGGCCTGTTATCATTCAAAAAGAGCCATTAAAACACAAGAGGGCGCTCTTTAAAAAGGCATTGGTTTCAACCATTTTTCATACACAATTATGCATTGTCATGTTTTGTTAAAATAATGATTAAATAGAGAGATCATCAACAACTATTTAAAAACCGCTTTTGAAAAATTTTGAAAAATTGTAAGCATTTTTTTTTTTTTTTTTTAATCATTGAATAAATCTGGGGCCCAGATTTATTACGATCGGATATATATGCTGATATTTCAGCCATTTCTGAACCGATTTTGACCAAATAAAGTTTATTCTGCCATTAAAATCGCATGTTCTTTCAAATTCGACACTCAGTTTTTCATTACCTCACAACAAATTTGTGTTGTGCATCGCCTTCTCTACCAAAACTAAACTACCCCTTTAATGCCCACTCGTCGGTTAATTTATCAATTTTATTTCACATTTCCACATTTACGAAACCAATGATTAATATAGCCAAATGGATATTTGGCTACTGATTTGATTTTTCTGACCTTGGCAACGACAAAAATTCCCTGAGACTAGATTAAACAGACAAGTCCAGATTAAGAGCGAGTGTGAGGATCACATCCTCATGCCCACTTCACAAATCGAGTTTTATTTATCAATTTTATTTTACTTTTACATGCAAGCTAAGAAACCAATGATTAATATTGTAAAATTAATTTTTAGGCTTCTGGTATATTATATTGACGTTCTTTGCGCCATCTTTCAATGTCTTGTAAATCAATAACCATCATTTTCCGACGATAGATCAAACAACTAAGTCAAGCTTAGAGCGAGTGTGACCATTCATGATCACATCTTTATGTCCCCACACGTCGGGTTTTATTTATCAATTTCATTTTCGCATTTCCACGTTTACGAAACCAGTGATAAATATGGTCAAATAGATATTTGGCTTCTGTTAGTGATTTTCTTGTATAGCTTGTACAAAGATGAAACTTCTCTGAGACTAGATCAAACAGAGAAGTTAAGATTAAGAGCGAGTGTGATGGTCGCATCATCTTGCCCGCTCCACAAATCGAGTTCTATTCATCAATTTTATTTCACAAATACTTGTTTAAGAAACCAATGGTTAATACTGTAAAATGGATGTTTGGCTTCTGGTATTGATATTCTTCGTGCCATCGTTCAATATTTTGTTAAACAAAAACGAAGATCAAACGAAGAAGTCAAGCTTAGAGCGAGTGTGACCATTCATTATCACATCTTTATGCCCGCTCCACTCGTCGGTTTCTATTTATCAATTTTATTTCACATTTCCACGTTTAAGGAAACCAATGATTAATAGTGGAAGTGGCTATTTTGCTACTGATATTAATTTGTTTTAATGTACACCGTGTCCCAGAAAAAACGAAACCGGGTTTCATGGCAGAAATTTTATGTTATAATGAATAATTTCCTTGATGATATATATATGTCTGAAAAGCTATGTGTCTCTTCTTTTATTTGATATACAACTTATGGCACATAATTCACGCATGACTGAATTAGAACGATAGAAAGTGGTGTTACCAAAATTCAATTTGCGCGCAGAAATTGCAAGTTTGGGTTAGGTTTTGGGGAGAGTTTTAAGAGTGGTAAACGTACTTCTTTTGAAAAAGGACAGACACCGCATGAAAATTCATAATTTTATCTTTTATATGACACCTCATGATCAAAAAATAAATTATATATGCCAGAGAACGAATACAATGAAAACATGCTTGATTCCAGCCCAAATGAGTAAGTTTCCTGGTCTAGCCTGTTTCCTGATCCCCATGTTTGTGTAAATTCACTCATGCATCAAAGTCCATTGTCAGCTGCTAGTCAGGAAAGCTGAGCGACTTCTTACTCAACTTTCACTCATTCGGGCAGAAATCAGGCATGTTTTCATTGTACTCGTTCTCTGGCATAAATCATTTATTTTTTTAGCATGAGGTGTCATGTAAAAGATAAAAATATGAACTTTTATGTGGTGTTTGTCCTTTTTAAAAATAAGTACGTTTACAACTCTTAAAACTCACCCAAACTTCAAATTTATGCGTGCAAATTGAATATTGGTAACACCACTTTCCATTGTTCTAATTCAGTCATGCTTGAAGTATGTGCCATAAGTTGCACATCAAATGAAAGAAGAGACACAGAGCTTTCCAGGCATATATATATCATCAATTAAATTATTCATTATGACAGAAAATTTCTGCCATGAAACCCGGTTTCGTTTTTTCTGGGACACGGTGTATATAGTACAACAACGAAAATTCTCTGAGACTAGATCAAACAGAGATGTCAAGCTCAGAGCGAGTGTAATGATCACATCCTCATGCCCGCTCCATGCGTCGAGTTTTATTTATCAATTTTATTTCACATTTCTACGTTTAAAAAAACAATAATTAATTCTAGTGGGAGTGCCTATTTTGCTACAAGTACAACAACGAAAATTCGCTGAGACTAGATCAAACAGAGAAGTCAAGATTAAGAGAAAGCGTGATGATCGCATCTTCATGCCCGCCCCATGCACGTCCGGATTTATTTATCAATTCTATTTCACATTTACATGTTTAAGAAACCGATGATTAATATTGTAAATGGCTATTTGGATATTGATTTTATTCATACTATCTTTCAATGTCTTGTAAAACAACAACGAAAATTCTCTGAGACTATAGATCAAACAGAGAAGTCAAGATTACGAGCGAGTGTGATGATCGCATCTTCATGCCCGCTCCATACACCGAGTACGTGCATCCGTCCTCCATGTCTTCGTCTCGACGAATAATCGATTGATAAATTCACCAACTTCCGTTGCTGCAAGTTCAATCGAATTCTATCCGCGATCAGCCGGGGCGCGCCTTTTTTGTTATTTCTCGTCACTCTTGTCTCGTATTTGTATCGCATCGCGCATGCAGTATCCTCCTTTACTTTCTCCAAATTCTCCCAGGAAAAGTTATCCTTTGCAGTCTCCCTCTTCCCCCACTCGATACATGTCAAACAACAGAGTCCCGGCCTCTGAGTGATTTCTGCTTGCTTAAGTTCTCGAGAGTGCGCATCAAAATGGGGGGAAAACCGATTACATGGTCACGAAAGCACATATTAATTCGAGTTTAAGAGTATACTGTCGAGAGAAGATGGATAGTTTTGTAAGTACATCTAGAAAGATATTAGAAATCCGAGTACCTTGACTCGCTGTGGTCAGAAGGTATGGAAGGGATGGCATGGGGGGCAACCCCCCCCCCCCCCCCCCCCAATTAACCCCCACCCCAAATCCCTTTCTTGTATATTCAAGATCCACGTGACTTGTATATGAGATGTGAGTGGATATAGAAATGCGGAAATTCAACCACTTACAAGTGTCTAATCCCAATTTTCAAGGGATACTCTGACATCGATCGTCTTCAAAAGAAAGCTTTTGGTGACTCTTACCGTCACATGATGCAATGTTTGTATTCATTAATAGTAAAAATTGTGATCAGAATTCGTACATCTCGATTTCCTCTATGGTGATCAAACGGATTGGTGGGTATGCTTTTTGTATACATGATGTAAATCAGGCGCGCTTTGCCATCTTCCGAATGCCTTGCACGGTGCGAATTACACACTGGCTCAGTCTATAGGCAGTGCGCACAACTATAGTCTCATTACGAATGGCGAACCGTGGTGTCCTCTACATGCATCATCCCCGAGCATGGCGATCTTTACATATTGTCAAACGTGGGGATATTACACTGTGGGTCGCCATTTTAAACTATAGGCAAGTTTGTGCGTACTGCACAACACCGGTGCAGTATGCAGTACGCAACGTGCGCAGGAAGTGCGCAATATGGCGCCGCGCATCTGATTTAAGAGTCCGAACCATCTTTAAGTCACCACTATTATGTTGTTCTCATTTCGTGATGAGTGATAAGCAAACTCGCACTTGTTGGAGATTTATATCTTCAAATGAAAAACTTTAAAAAACTAGGTCGTTGCCCATCCAAGAATTGGGACAATCCAGCAATTATAGCCGTATAACTTGACAAAAGGCGTGTGTGCGTGCGTGTATGTGCGTGTGCGCCATATACATGATAGTATACCGAGACAACACTGGATTTAATCTTAATTGATATGCTTCCGATAACTTTCTAGCATGCATTTGTTTTTATATGAAAACCCTGATTTAGCCATTAATGGAAGACGAGTTATTGTGCGCCGTTTGTTGCATGCACTTCCAGCATGATCGCTGCATTATTTCTCAAATCGAGGATCACTTTGTATAAAATGTTCATATTAGCATTATTTATTATTATTATTATTATAACATTATGTACAGTCCATGTAAGAAATATAGTTCATGTTAGTTAAGTAAAAGGCAACTAGAAGAAAAGGATTTTAGAGTAACACATTATATCATTAATGGTAGCACGATAAAACTAGCAGAAAGGGAATATACATGTAGAATAAAAACTGATTGCGATATTGTAATACTGTATAAAGAAATAAATTGTAATAGAATATGGCTGTATTCGGGTTTTTATGGTCGCAAATAGAAACTTTCAAAACGGATGCGCGCGACTACACTCTTAAAAATGTTGGGTAAACTCCACTGGGTAAATGGAAATTGGGCAAAGGTTGGGTAAATCTTTCCCAACCTTTTTACTACATGAATTTACCCTACATAGGGCAAAAGAGAAATGCCTACATACTGGGCAATCAGCACTGGGGAAATACAAATTGGGCATAAATATACCTACAACTGGGTAAAACTTCCCCAACTATTTACTATATGCATTTACTCATCATGAAAACAAAACATAATGCCTATATACTGGGTAAAGACCAACGGGTAAATACAAATTGGGCATATTTAAACCTACAACTGGGTAAACTTTACCAACTTTGTAATCCAACTTTTTTCATTATAATTACCCAACGTAACACCAAAGTGCCCAAATTGGGCGTATTTTATCCAACACTATTGGATAAAACGCCCAACTTTTGCATGCTTGGCTGAAGAAACGAGCGAACCAAATTGAGCGACTTTTGCTTCTCAAAATGGGAGGATTTCGACCTAGTTCTTGATGATTTACAACCCTCGAGTGGATCATCATTCTCAACAACAACAAGAGACCAGACACACCAAGCAAATCACAGGGTAAGCATCAAAATAAACTCTCAAACCGTTCGTAATTCTGACAGTTATGATGATGCGATATGATATGGAGGCGCACGAGAGAGCCCAGACGGGCAGTGCTAGCTGCAAGCTACGCCGACTGCTGTCGGGCAGTCGAGGGAGTCCAAGAGTCACGAGTCCGGGTCAGTAACCTGAACCTCATTAATGATTAAGTATTGGAACCTTGCCCCATTAAGAAGACATACTTTATTGTTGGAATCACTGATTTCCAGTCAGATTTTTTTCGGATGATTAAATGAATTCACAATAACAAAATAAATCATGATTAAAGGGACTTAGACAGTAACATAGTCCAAATCCTTAAAATCCAATTGAAATTCTTCCTGTTCCCTAATACCTTATTGTATTGTTATAAAAAAAAAAGCATGGGGTAGGTTTCGTTTTTTCAAATTTCCCTTTCGTTAAAAAGATATATATTTACGATTGAATTGTTCAGATGTCAAATTATCCAACGGATCGTCAGAACCGTGTACAAAGTGAGTGCAATGAGTTGGTGAATGTCACTTTGCATGTTTGCTTATTACTCGGCCATACAGAGTCCATTTAATTATGCTTTAACTTGAAATGTTCACACAACACCCAGTGGACAGGGTAATGGTCATAATTTATAATTTAACATTAATACATAGTATCATCCACTCATCACTTTTTGCAAATTTACTAGATCCCTGTAACACTTTCACAATTATAACATCGAACGGTTACCAATGTTGGTTAATTACTGAAAGTGCTTAGGCAAGGTGGTTTTTATGACAGATTGTGTAATATCAATATTTGATGAACTATTTAAAATATTTGTATATTTCAGCCATTACCGATGACCCTATGGCAGAGGATTCACGACGCATTCCACCTGTGAAGCGGTCTCACCATCCCAGTTTCAGTAGCATGGATCTTCTTTCCATGGACGGTCTTACCAGGTGGGGGACTTCTATATGATTGCTTCCTGACTTGACCATCGACTGCCTACCACGCTGTGAGATATTTACAGTGATACTACTATGAGCTGCCAGAATTGCAAGGCTGTCACAATCAATGCTGCTGAATAACCGTCCCCACGCTCTGGACTCAACCTGCTGAAGCCAGACCAGTGCGAGAGGGTCAACAACAAGCAGACAACAATGGCAGCAATACGCACAAACACGAAGGTGCGCCAGTTCGACGTGGGTGACACAGTCTGGGTACACGACTTCGCCGAGGCAGCAACAAAAGAGGGTCGGGAACTATCACTTTGAGATATGGGCCCAATCTTGAATGGAGACGTCATCTTGATCACATGACATCGGGAACATCACATCACCCGAGACGATCAGACACCACCGCCAGATGATACAGTTTAGGGGTCTGATGCACCAGTCATGCCAATGGAAACAACTGTCACAACCCTCCAACATCAACTACAGAGTCAGGGGAAACCACTCAAACGGTGATTCGCAGATCGGAAAGACACCAAGAACTCCAGATAGATTAAACTTGCAGATAAAAAGGAAGACATATTTCAACAAAAGTATCAGTCGAGCAGAATAACCTCCTATGAAGACTAATGACCATGGTAGTCCACCCCTATGGCAGCATCAGTATAGTATCAATGATTGTAGTGAATAATTTGTAGAATATAGCAAGTCATCATGCAAAAAGGGGCAGAATAATCCCCTGTGATGACTACGGACAAGGGTAGTCCACCCCTGTGTCCTTACGATTAGGGAAAGGTAAAGTAAGTACGTAAATGTAAATAAATGATAAAGAAATACAATGGTAAATGATAATCAATCCATTATACATTAACAGTAGGACTTATCCAATTGTAATCATGTTTTGGAACTGGAAAGACAGTTTTAATAGTGGACTCAGGACTGTAGGGATTTCTTTTTAATGATTGTATTAAATATAATGAAAAATAATTATACAATATTATACGTGTTTGATGATTCATTTGCACCCGCCACATCGTGTGACGTATAACTATGGAGAAGCTACATAACAGGGGGGGGGGGTCGTCACCTGCCTCCTTCCCCAATAGTTCGACAAAAAATAATAACAAATACATGGTGAAAATAGGGTAATTCAAATAAACCGAGCTTTGTATTCTCAACTAGTTAATTAATTGTGTGATGTCATATTTCACTTATATTATGTTTGTTATATGCATTTGATTATTTTACTGGAAACCACTAGATTTTACATCACATTATTATGCCCGTTACAAAAAAAAATGTATATTACAGTAGCATACTGGAGTAGGCTACACCCCTACACTTGTTTTGATATATGTTTTACAATATTATAAAAGAAAAGATGTGCCTAATGGAAAATGTGTTTTGACCCCATGTATATATTGGTACATTTACATGCTGAGGCCTATATTATTTTATTGGACTCATGATAATGATAAATATATGTGTTCATTGTTTTTCTAACTGCATTAATGAAAACAACAAGACAAAATCAGTATACAAATTATTTGTAAAGGTATGATGCCATTATCCATCAAACTTTACTTGTTATATTTAGGCTATTTTGTTGTTTATTGTATTTTTGTTTTATTGAAGAATATATATATACACTATTCACAACATGCAATCGTTCTCCTCTGTTATATTTTTAGTTATATTGTCCGTATATAAAATGCTGTACTTTGCCCTTGCAGTTTACCCTTCTTGGATCCCCATATTGCCCATTTACTGTCAGTTACAAACTGTACATTGGATTTAATGCTGAGTAAAATGTACATCAAGCTGAGTAAAAAAAAAGAGGAAAGATTGCCCAATAGTTTCTTTTGATATTTTTACCCATTTTGTTTTTGCCCAACGTGGCCTTGGACTCATAGCGACCCTCATGCTGGGTAAGAGTTGGGTAAAGGTTGGTAAAACAGGAGGTTGGGTAAATATATGGGCAATGTCTAACTGGGCAATGGAATTGGGTAATGAATAATGACCAACAGTTTTGCCCAATTATTGCTTTTCTAGGTTCTAGGTGGGTAATAATTGGGCAATATTCCTGGGCAATTCGTTGGGTAAATGATTTACCCAACTCAATTACCCAGTCTCAATTACCCAGTGGGTAATAATTGGGCAATATTCCTGGGCAATTCGTTGGGTAAATGATTTACCCAACTCAATTACCCAGTCTCAATTACCCAGTGGGTAATAATTGGGAAATATTCCTGGGCAATTCGTTGGGTAAATGATTTGCCCAACTCAATTACCCAGTCTTTATATTTATACCCAATTGTATGGTAATAGTTGGGTAATATGCGGGTTGGGTAATCTTAAGATGGGTAATTAGATGGGCATTTAAGTTTGCCCTAAAATGGGTAAATTACGAAAGGGGCAAAGTTTACCCAAAAGTTGGTCGGACTCATAACGACCCTCATGTTGGGTAATTTTTGGGTAAAATTTTGCCCAATATTTTTAAGAGTGTACCGTCTGCCCTAGTTTCTGTATTTATTGTCTTTAAACAAAATATTCATGAATACTGTACGTACGCTGACCTAAATTCTCTTGGTATCTGCATTGGGGACTTTATCTATCGATCTATCAAGTCACGGAAGTTAGCGTTAGATATTATTTTCAGTGGAGCATACCAAGGGATGAGGCGGAGAGTTGACAGAGATTGTCATCAGAAAGATGTGGAAAAGGCAGAAAGAAAGAGGCTAAGCACACTTTGCACGGAAACTCGGCCCCGTGCTCGATCAGCGCTTCGTAGAAGGGCTGCTGCACGGTATAGACGTTGCTGAAGACGATGTAAAGTTAGCGGTGCCGCTTAAGATGAGTGAATCGATTTTTGTTCCCCTCCTCTTCTTCCAATTCTTCTTATTGTGCTCCTTTTTGGGGGGTTTTCTGTGACAAAATCGTGTCCCCGCCTCGATCCATCGTGGTAAGGAGAGAGTAATCGTTCGGCAAATAGAAAATCTAATTGTTTCGAACGGAGTGCAAACGAAGATCACTTTCCTTCGTCAATGTACCATGTACTAAAAAAAAAGACATGACCAAAAATATAAGAGGGTATGGGGTGTGGTTTGCTCGGAGGAAAAAGGAGGGCATGATAGAATACTCATTACGTTTTTCATAATGTTGACTCGGCAAAGAAACAAGCATGTGCTGCCAAACGCAGCCCGTGGACTATTTACCCACCGATGCCACTGAGCCCTAGACCTGGGTACGATCCATGGCGGAAGAAACGGGGAGGGCTGCTGCCAGCTTAGCCAGGGGCGCCACGGATTTTTTTTCTAATTTTGTTAAATTCAAATGCATGATCGGCTATATTTTTTTTTTTAAGGATGGGACTGCGTGACTAGTCGTGCTCTACATCGTTTCCATTGCATAATCGATATATTTGTATTTAAAGTTTCCTTCATATAACGTGTTTAAATATGAAATCATTACAATATTCATGACTGTGTGCTTTAGGTGGTAATAAAATATGCTCCAAAAGTCTCGGTTTGTGTGGTTTATGACAAATATTTATACTAGTTGGAATGTATGTATACCAATGAAACTATAGAACCGAGTTAAACATGACTTAAGTGTACTTTAATAAATGGCAGTGTATTGCATTTTGTTAATTATATCTTTTGTTGATTTTGAAATACAAATCAAACGACACGGAGTTAGAAACGAATTACGGACGTTTCTTCATGTGTCATGAATACTTTTCCCATTTTTGACTGGATGATACCTTTTCAAAACTTTTACAAAACATGAAGTCAGTCATGTTTCATAAAAGAAACCTCCACATTGAACAATTAATTGAGGAATTAGTTGATTTGATATTGAAAACAAATCGTCAATTAGTAATCACACTAATATGCATATAGGCGTATACAAGCTGTCAGGTTAGAGTGTTCGACTATATAGTGGACGGGAGGTCCCGGGTTCGAACCCTGACCGGGTCATACCGAAGACTTGAACATTATTTTGGTACCTTCCGATTTCTAGCCAGGCGTTCGGCATTAATTTATATAATGGAGAAGGGAAAGTTAAACACAGAGTTACCAAGGGACTATCAGACTAGTAACTTTGTTTAAACGAGCAAAAAGTGATGAATGGTTGATATATTGTTGTGATGGAATATACCCATTGAGTTATGTATGAAAATGTTACGTTAAATGAATACTGTATATAAGTGATATTCATTGCACTGACTTTGTACACTTCAACCGTAAATGTTTTTTTTAACGAAAGGGAAATTCGCGAAAAAACGAAACCTGTTCCACGCTTCTATTGGCAATACGGATACGAAAAAAAGTATGATAAAAACAACTAAAGTTATATAATTAACATGATTCAGATTTGTGCTTTTTGGACAACGGCTCTGCCACAGACATCCGAATTGCGCTCTCTACGACTCGTAAGAGTCAACTTGACAACCTGACAACTTCAAAAAGGGTCTGCATCGGTGGTTTCGACCGCCCGTGGTTATATTACAATGGATGTATGAAATGCTTGAAATGGCCACTTTTTAAACCTCGCCTGTGATATTTTTCTGTTAATAAATCATGTCTTTAGTAGCACTGACCTTTTCAATGATTGTATCATTCACGGTATTTTATAAAAATGTGAAAATAAGATGGAACTTATTAAACATTCTCGTGCGGTTTGCAACATCAATTGCAGGATTGTATATAGCAATTATTGATGGGTATAAAGTGCCCAAACACCCATCGTTTGTATGCATGTCTTTAATCCTTTTCTACTTACATCGCATCTCCGTTTCATTGATTTTCACATGGTTTCTTTTGTAATGTTGAATCACTCGATCCAAAAGGTTTACAAAAGGTTATATCTTCTTATATAAAATGATGCAAAGCACTGCTGAAAATTGTTTTACGGATACTTACACGGTATCCGTGCATCATCATCTTCATCATCTCCGTCATTGATTGAATGAATGTATGTCAGCTATAGAGCGCTTGTCAAAGCACGCGATATTATTTTATCGATCTAAGGGATGAGACACAAACTGCAGAAAGATGAAACTGTTTTCTTTAGCTTAGATTGAGTGAGCAAATCGAAATAAAAGGCGCATTAAATTCATCTGATAGTATATGCCGTTAAAATCAACACAAAAGAAAAATTTTACTCTCTGACATTTAGAGTTGCAGTGCGATGTACAATTATTAACATCGCCATTATTTTGTTTATATTATCTTGTTTCTGATCAGAACAAATTTCTTCTTTACACTTTCCTCACTTCTACTCTTGTGGTTTACTTATTCCTGTATTTATTTGCTTCGTTTCCAATCATTTCCTAACATGTGCTCTTTAAAAGTATCTTGATAATGTTTATCTGTTTGTGTTGTTTTTATTGTTTGACCCTTTACGTTAAAGATCTCAACGTCTTTCCTTTATATAACACCGACCGATATATTACTCTTTGATTTAAAACTAAAGCTTGTTAAATGTTATTTCTGCAATCAATGTAACCTTTATGTTTCAAAGTAATATTTCTCCTGTGATTTGGGAAGAATAAAATCATGGTTTCTAAATCAAAACAAAGCAAAAAATTGCTTTAGTAGTGATTCAACTTCCTTTACAAAATGCACGATAGTACGAACGAAACACGGGCAAGAAAATCGATAGGGAATGTAAAACTGCATGTATTTTTGGCTACACCCAAATAAGTATAATAAATTAAATGAAAATTATGTACTTTTGACAAATAATACGTACATTGTATTTGTTAACAATAACACAAAGTTTAATAAGATTCAGGCGTCGGTATTGATTGTCATTCTTTATCTTTCAACGTTATCTCACGCAATGTTCAGATTATTTCATCCACCACCCATACTCAACCCTTTGCTCTTGTTTTGTTTCTTAAGAAACAATTTGTCTTTAAATATATTGACCACTTATCCAATGCGATAAAACGCACGGCGCGCGTCGCTCAATTCTTTATAATATCATTTCGACGTTTCTCCCATTCGACGATTCAAGGATAAAAGGCTATACATTCGCAAGCGCCGTTTCCGTTTTTGTTTCCGCGACTTTCTTTCATGTTCTTGATATGAGTTGTTCTTTTCTCGATGATAAAGTATCAGACGGTGATATTACAATAATGTTATTCGTTCCACAGAATAAGAATTCAATATGTGTCCTTAGCGGTCGTATATATACCACAAAAGGATCGTTATTTCATTTTAAGTTTTTACTCCAGATTGAGTAAATGGAAGCTACTTAAGTGCTCTCATCCGCCCATATAATATATATTCATGCTGAGAATCGATTTTGTGTCTTTAGCTTCAATTTTCCAAGGATATTTGGACTTTCAACATGAAATTGGTCAAGATGAGGTGGATAAATTGAAATATCAATGTTTTAATACAGAAAATAAGACGATGAAAGTGCACCGGAAGACCGCGAGCATCAAGTAGCTCAGAAATGTACAACAATCAGTTTACATGGCAGTGGATGTTAGTGATTAAATTATGATCAATATAAGAACATCAAGCATTCTGGGTGTTTGGGATGATAGGTTTAAATTGTGAACTGTATAGCCATTGGTGACGCAGCTACCAGGGGGAGGTGGCAAGGGGCACGACCCCCCCCCCCCACCCCCCTCACCCCGCCCCCACAGCCCTAATGAAATGAAAACAACGGGGGACTTAATGCAATATACATAGTGAGCCCCTCAAACAAAAAGTTATTGTTCTCAATTTTGTTTGGAATTATACGGTGATTTTTTTTCTGTCTATTATTTCGAATGTCGAACATGTTTCAATGTAAAAAGAAAAATTATAAACGAAATAACCACCCACATATAATGAAAAATACCATTGTACTTTTTGCCTCACCTACAGTCTTTATTTGCGTTTATATCTTTTTGAAATAAAATATAAATGATTTGATTTCTGAACAATATTGTCTATTGCATGTCTTGTGAGAGCAATGCACTTCAAGCATGTCGAGTGCACATTTTCCGCTCTCCATTGCGTTAACAAAAAACATTTATTTCCGAGTATTGTACAAATACTGAGGCTGCATGCGAAACTCCTTTGACCGTTTTAATATCGCTCGATTAACTTTATTCAGTCGATGATGTTACGATCATGACGAGCGCACGATCATAGCACAATAGAAAAACAAACTGCTTCAATTAGTACAAGAGTAACTCTTTAGAAATAATTTATAATAAATTCGTTTTCTCTGCAATAATTGTTATCGAAATTATTTTATGAATTGCACTTTAAGAGATGTGAATACAAAAAGTACAAGAAAATCTCCTCTTACATGTCTTAAAATGCAACTAATTAATATTTTATTTGTCAACAATTAAGATCCAAACATTCCCATGAAGTTTCATCCACCGCCAAGGAAATATTTGAAAGCTTTTAGATATCTCCATGAACACTAGCAAAACAAAGTGTGTTTTTAGATTGTTGTATTGGTGACCAATGAATAGTAATATTCCATCTCTCCAATATCAAAGATGTATTTATTGAACCGTTCTACAAATATTTGTCTTTTTTATTCAAAAGGGGCAAGATAAATATAATCAATTTATATTGTAAAGAGATAAGTGAGTAAGTGTACGCATCGCGAAGAAAACGGACGATGAGTGGTCATAATATTATTATACAAACAGGATTTACTCTAAACCCATCGACTGCGTTTAATTGCAATCACCGTATACTTTGTACACGATGTACCAGGTCGCATTCGTGTATGGGTTAAGATATGTTATAATGTAATTCCAATCGCTTTTGTCATTCACATTAACTAACGTATACATGACGTAGGTATTCATGAATAACTATGATTGCTCGTGAAATTGTTTTTGAATATTTTAGGTTCTTACTCGTGATTTCACGAGTATTTCCAGGCTTTACCACAAATCTAAACAAATCACAAAAATCAATTAGCATAACATGTATCTTGTTCTTATAAGTATACATCTATCTCTTTAGTTGAGGTTTGTTGAATTGTTCTTTTTTTATGCCATGCGCAGTAGAGTTTATTGATATAGTATCTGAGCACTGTACGTGAACGTTATTATTATCGAGACGTGACTGCGCATTTTTTGCACCCCACCCCCTCTCCCCCTCCTTCTATCACTCTCTCTCTCTATCTATATCTATGTTTCTCTTCTTACATTGTCTTGAAAAGCCACCCTCCATTAGTATAGCGCACTAATTAATTTGTCATTAATTTGTTTATTCGATCCGAATTAATAAACGTAAATGGTGCGAATTACGGCCGCCAATCGATGAATAATTAGTTTATCCAAAGTCTGACTGAAGCTCGTCTACGTCGTGTTTGTATTTCTCATTATTTTGAGGGATTAATTTATTCCAAAGATTACCGTCATATAAAGGTTAAGATAAAGATATCGTTGTTTTTTTTTGTTTTTTTTACAGTCTCAAGCTATTTTATGAAGAAAAAACAAATTATGAAAAAAAGGGTGTAGTGCAAGAAAATGCACGTTTCGAATCATATTTTTTTGATTAACTATAAAATCTCTATATACCATCCAAACATATGATAACATTCAAGAAACATGATTCTTCGTGATGTAGTACAATACACACGTGAAACGTTCAAATACATTTTGACGCCTGCAAATGTACACAATTTAGAATGTTTTATTTACGTACATTTTACAGTGTTTGTATTATATATTTAGATATTCACATACCGTATGTTTCAAATTGCTTTTTAATAGTAATATAAAGAATTATATGGAATCTTGAACTATGAATATATGTATGTAAATATGCGGCTAACTGAATGGAAATCATGCTCATTTTAACACCCAGATAGGACATTTTAAAGGGATCTAGTAACTATTGACATGTGCAAAAACTGACGGAGGGATGATAAAATGTGTATTTCTGTGATCTAATAATGATGTTAATTTAGTGATGCGTGAACATCTCATTGTAAATTAATGCCTTATGACCGAGTAGTGAGGAAAATGGAAATTGATATTTGCTGACTCATTGCACGTACTTTATAAACAGTTGAAAGTCTTCTATGGAGACTTTCAAACCAGAACACTTAATAAAGGGGACCACCAGGCAAAGAACAACACATACTTATATGTTTTGGTACCGTTTTGTGATATCAAATAGATACCCAACATTTTGCAAAGGGTTGTGTAATTCATAAACAAAGCAATTCATTTCCACCATTTACGGAACCACTACTATTTCCTGGTTCCATACGGGCCAAACATTTGCGAGTGCGCCAATGCTATTCACGCGTACGTTTGGAGACGATAGAATCCCGGGCGATTCGTTCGCTCTGGACAAAGTAGTCTCGTACATGCAGACCCATGAACGCATGCTTTAGAATGGTGATGCGTTTTCCAATTTTTCTTTTTTCTTTTCTGGAAACATATTTTTGTGAACTTGTTGATGGAATGGAGTACTAACGATGTTACCTTTCATTAATAAGAATATTATTTGTGGGTGGTGGTACCCTTTAATCATAAATATCTTTATAACGAAAGAGAATTATTCTGAAAAACCAACACATGATCTATACTTCTATTGGTAATTCGAACTATATGAGAAAATCGCTAGAGTGCTAAGTAATTTTTGTGAATTTTAACAATGTTATACCAGATCCTTTTAAGAGAGACGTGCGCGATGTCTCGACCAAAATTTCAGTCCCGAAGCCAACCATGATCTGACGCAATTGCTCGGGGCTGCATCCCCAAGCAAACTTGTCAATATGATATGTTTGGAAATCGAGTTACCAGATACAAGTTCATCTAGATATCTATAATAAGCCTATACTTTTCGCGTTTCACTCTTCCGTGGTGGCATATAATTACATTGGGAAAACTTGATATGATTACTTACAAAACAGGTATATTCATGTATAAATATAAACACAATATGCTACCTCCTGCTTTTGCTAATTATTTTGTTACGCATTCTGAAATACACTCAAGAAATACAAGGAACCGCTCTGATATTTACCCACCCATTTTTCGGACTTCACGTGCCCAAAATCAATCAATTAAAAACCAAGCAACCAAAATTTGGAATAGTGCAATACCCGCAAATTTGAAATGTCTCTTTTATAATAATTTTAAGAAAAAATATCGGAAATATTTGACCATGCAATAATTGAACTTTGTACTTTGATAATGTTCGTACTGCATTCTATTAGATTAGTATTATAATTTGTCCTATCATTCTTACTGGACAAATGCTCTTCTCAGTCGTTTCTTTTGACGTAATTATCACGTATATTTGTTGTTTGTCTTGTTAGTTTGTCTTATGGGTTCTTATAAGGATGTGTGTTGTTTTTAAGCTTTATTTATTAAATCATTTTAAGTCATTGCTTAATTAATCAACCAATTAATTGTATTGTGTAAGTTTTAAACTTATATTTATATACTATATTTTGTAATCAGATGTATTATTATATTTGTATATTTTCTGTTTTTTTACCAGGGGTCACTCTGCCTCCTCAAGCCTTTGGCTTACATAGATGTGACCCCTATACACTTTGTTTTATATTTTGTATATTCCTCTGTAATGTTTTTAATGCCAAATTTACCAATAAATGTGAAATTCAATTCAATTCAATTACTAGTTTGTCCGAAGAGACCGGGTCAACCCCCCCCCCCCCCTCCCCCTCTCTCCTCCCTCTCCTAGCTCCTCCCCTCCCTCCCCTCCCTCCCCTCCCCTCCCCTCCCTCCCCTCACAATGGTTGGGAGCTCGTACCCCCGTGGTCTGATGATAGATGAAGATGAAGTAGCCGAAATCATGGAAATAGAACCCACTTTACACGCTCACTAAGCTTTAATTCTAACACACCACTACACTGCTGATGAATGCCCAATATTGACTCGCCGACTTACGAACCAACTTGTGGCCTGTCTCCGATACTCGACTGACGTCTAAATACACAATCCCCGTCGTTATAACAAATTTTAAAAATACCAAAAAGTGAGGGATGCAAAAAGAGAAACTTAATTTTTAAGATCTAAATTTAAAGGCACATCATCTTAAAAGTTAGTGTTCAGACTTCTATAATTTTGCACGTCGATGGCATAGCATAAACGTCCCAATTAGTGAGTGAATGAGAACGACTTGTTTAAATGTGAAATTATAAGCTCTAGTGTTGCTTTAAATGTTACCATGTTAATATTCCGTTTCTTACTACTTGTAAAATAAGGCAAATATAACTTAAGGGAATCATAAGAACGGACACATATGTATTAACAATATGTAATAAAGGTGAATGTTGAATCATTTGAAACGCATGAACAAAATTGGCGCGTGAAATACAATGATAATGTATAATGCAGTTAATAAAAAATGAAAAATTGGTTAGAGTGAATTAGAGAAAGATAAATAGGATTGGAGAGAAAGAGAGCGGGAAATAGAGGGAGGGGGAGAAACGCATTTCATCATTCTCTGGACCCAGTCAAAATATGCATCAATACATTATAGAGACCTGAATTGAATGATTTGAATACAGAAGATGTAAAGTGGTACACAAAAGGGCAAGGTTTACTCACTGGTTTTGCGGGAGGGGCGGTGGTGTATTGACCTAGGAGTAGATAACGAAACTATGGGGGTTGTGGACAACACCCCCCTCCCCCCCCCCCCCCTTGGAAACCATTGCCCCCATCCCCCAGATCCCCCCCCCCCCCCCACCCGGCCTATCATCAGTATAGCCTCCACCTGTGGAGAAAATAAATAAAGGCAATTTATTTATTAGACCATTATTATTTTCGACCAAAGGCCCCCCTTATGATTCAACCTTGCCCAAATGTTCGCCCCCCCCCCCCCTCCCAAACAAATTAGTTCGATCCTGCTTATGCCTCGAGGGGGCGAGTTGCATAATGGGTAAAGTTTGGATTGGCTCTGGTCGAGGCTCAAATCCGTCCTCGTTGGCGTGAGACTAAAATAACCAATCCGCAAATCGGTGACGGACCGATGTTGATAGACAAAAATGCCTCCCATCTCTAATCCAAAAATCAAAGAGTTTGCTTACTTTATATCGCCCCTTTTCTCCCTTTCTCGCTCCCTTACATTATCTATTTTTCTTGTCTCCCTTTGTCTTTGAAATGGATGTCATACATGTAGGCGGGGGAGTATAGAAGGGGTTGTGTATACAAAGTCTCGAGTCTCGGATAATGAATGTTTAGATTTGGGTGTATGCGTTGTCTATTTAGTCGATCGAATGTTATTGAAACCAAATGCTATGGATTCGTCTGGAGTGACGTCTATTTTTAACCCTTTTTAAAATAATGAAAACTTCAATAAGAGAGGACCATGATTAAACAGTTTACGAATCTTTGGTAGCCTTTTATTATTTTTATATCAATGAGGTAACGCTACTCTTGTGCGACTCGAGTGAAATAAAATTGGATATTTCAATTCCTCCCAATAAATGGACATTTCAAATACACGACGAACATGATGAGATCGTTCCTATGACGACATGAAGGAGGGGAAGAAAGAAGGAAGAAAATATGACAATTTTCTATCTAAAGAAGGTAAATAAGCAGAAAAAAGATGATGAAGAAGAAAGAGAAAAGGGTGAGACGAAGTAGAAGGGGGAGAAGAAGGAGAGGAAGAAAAGGAAGAAGAAAGAGCAGAAGAAGAAGAAGAAGAAGAAGAAGAAGAAGAAGAAGAAGAAGAAGAAGAAGAAGAAGAAGAAGAAGAAGAAGAAGAAGAAGAAGAAGAAGAAGAAGAAGAAGAAGAAGAAGAAGAAGAAGAAGAAGAAGAAGAAGAAGAAGAAGAAGAAGAAGAAGAAGAAGAAGAAGAAGAAGAAGAAAAGAAGAAGAGATGAACTAGGAACTATAATGTTACTGATGCACACGCACCAACACACACACAAACAGACACACGTATGCACGCACACGTACACATATCCTCCATTTCTATTGAGTAATCATTCTTTTTTCTTCTTCATCTTTTTTTGTTCATACCGGCTCATAAATTTCCCTAAAAGGTATGAAACGCCAGGAAGGAACATTACAGTATTATGAAATATATTATCATGCATACCTAAGCAACATACACACACACATACGTAAATAAACATGATAGATAGAGCAGACAAACATCACTTTTGAAAAAGGAAGATTAGTAGTAAAAAATAAATTATGAAATAGCTTTAATTTTATTCCACTGTATCTTTATTTACAAACGTCGATAGACGTCAATGAACATTCACTCAAACTGACCTATAATAGTAACAAGAAGATTTAGTACACATCACTGACATGATATTACCATCATTTGCAAAAGTTTAAGACCACCCTTCCAAAATGCAATAACTCAAAGAAAAAACAAAGTTAAACATATTTATTTTTCAGACATACTTTTATTTTCAACGCATAACCTTTGTATCACACTTGAACTGCTCTTTGACATTGTTTCCATGACTTGAAATTTTAATAGTCTAGTATTTAGTATGTCCTCCTCTGTTTCTGTTTCCAAATTATTGAAATACGGTACCCGCAAATTCCCAGGTGGTCTTAAACTTTTGCAAATGATGGTAGAGTATTGTGAACACTAAGAAACATTATAATATTTATACACCTGACACTGACATTCTGTCCGTTTTTAGATAATACAAATAATACTGTCGTTCTAACAAAGCCCATATTACTTAAGAAAGAAACCACGTGTAATGATATTATTTATATAGAAAGATCTAAAATGTAACCTTACTAAAGGCAGAAACACCGCTAAAATAAGGATACCTGTTAATGGTCAGGATGATGGATGGGGCACATGGAAATACATGTAAATATAATCTTGTAAGAACCACAAGCGGAACTGATTTACGATCTAGAAAATGTCACTAAGAATACATTTTTTTGTGTCAGTATTTTATACTATTCATTGATTACAATTGATAATAAAGCTGAAGCATGATTAATATTATTTCAGAACAAACAAATATTGATAAATCTCATAAAATATCTTTAAATTAATAATGCCGTCGATTCAACAATTAATGTTAAAATAGCATAATCACAATTTGTAAAAAAAAAAGACATCACACATGTGAGTCTAAAAAGGTCAATAAAGAGTGTATATATTCTACTGAATATATGTTGAAAACTAACAATCACACGAAAATATTTGTGTATTTATATCGTTTGTTATTTATCATTTAAAAATGAATGCTTAACGAAATAGCTATAAAATAAATCACCTTTTAACGAACTGGTCATAGACAAATTCTTTGAAGAGAATCACTCTAAAGTGATGGATATTATAGAGAACATTTGAGATGAATTGAGAAGATTCTGATACAAAATAATGTTTGATCCCATACAAATTGAAAGAGTTGAAAAAGTGTGACAATTTATACATTTTAAGGAAATTATTCATGATAAATATAGTGATATATATCACTGATATATCAATCGTCACATTAACATCAAAGTAATTTCATATGGGTAGTTTATCAAATTCTCATATAGGTTTTTCATTGTCGAGCACGATAATAAATGTAAATGTTGGACCTTTCTCATGTTCGTGTCCCAATATTTCTTATTATTTAAGATCATCGCTATTTATTAAAACAATAATATTCTTATTATGGAAACGTGTTCCAATCTGTTTGTAAATTTGTTAAATACAAATAGAAATATATCATTATATTAATTGGAATATCTCATTTATAAAACATTTTGAATGACGTGAAAGAAGCGCAGTTCTTCTCATATCCAACGCTCTATATATAATTATCGACAAAATGACATCTGATAACACGGCATAAAATAATACCCTTTCACCGCCTTTGTGTTATTCATTTTTCTATAATAGTGTTTCATATGGATACTTTCCATTGAACAGGTCAATATTTGAATATTCTACTACAATAATCGTTAAACTATTTAAAAAACTAAGATTTAAAGCGTCATACAGTGACGCAATTTTCGCTTGAACAATTAGATAATTACAATTTCACGTATAATTATGTGAAAGTACTCATGAACAAAGCAAGGATAGAACATTTTCGCGGAATTGCACAAGAAGAAAATAAAAATCATTTGAATGCGTATACATTATTGCAAAGAGTCTTTGTTTTCATTTTGTATTAAAATGAAATAATAACGAAATGATTTCACTTACAAAACTCATCGAGTACATGGATCAAAGAGTAGTACGCATAAATAATTTAATTATTCATAAAGAAGGTAGATTTGATACCACTAATAAGTGTCACAAATTTGTTTTTATACAAATACAAATTCAAATACAAATTCAAATACAAATTGCAATAGAATAATTTGACGTGTTTTTGAAGTCATCTTGTACACGACGTGACGGTTGATAACCAAAATGTCGATACTTCATCATATATATACATAAATATTATATTATTGTTCCATACAAAAACTGTCTAACTTTACTAATAATATCACTGGAGATATCATGAAGAAATTATATGGTCAACACAGAACTTGGTGGCGGCTTTTACTTGGTCAATGTGATACGCGGGTTGACATAGCGGGTAAATGAGATGGCCTGGACGGGGAAGCATCGGGTGCATGGAACCAGTAGCTACGGCTAGAGGCAGCGGAAAAGGCGCCCCGTGCGGAAACTGATGTCGCGCATGCTGCTGCAGCGCTTCGAGAGCGGGGTAGCGAGCCAGCGGCATGGGGCAGCAGCCGAGCCCGGGGAATGCCGAGCGGACGGGCAGACGCGTAGCCGGGTAAATGGAGCTCCACAACGGCATCATGCTTCGGGCGAGACTGGCGGGCAGAACCCTACCCGAGAAAGGATGGCCGGTGCCGGTGGCGGCTGCGACGGCAGCGGCAGCCGAGGCCGCCTCGCGTATTCGCTGGTCAACCACCGCTCGGAGGGACGTGGGCTTCGCGGGACTCCCCTCCTCGTGATCGTCCTTGCAGTCGCTGTCGTTGTGCGTCATCTCGACATCACCATCACAATGGACGTTCCTCTCCTCTTCCTCCTCCTCCTCTCCGAGGATGCTGTTGATGCTGAAGGGACCCGAGAACTTGGACAGCTGTTTCTGCCTCGCCCTCCTCGCCAGCTCCTTCTCGCGTCTCTCTTCCGACTTCTGGTTCGCGGCGGCCGCTCGCTTCGAGATGCGTTTTCGACGACGTCGGAAGACGCCGTCGGCGAAGGTGTACTCGCTGCTCTCGTTGATGGTCCAGTAATTATCCTTGCCCCATGGTCGCGACGGGTCGCGGAGGATCTTGCGGAAACACTCGTTGAGCGACAGGTTGTGGCGGACCGAGTTGCGCCATCCCGTGTAGCTGCCGCGAAAGAACGGGAACTTCTTCATCAGGAACTCGTTGATCTCCGCCAGCGTGAGCTTCCCCGAGGGCGAATCTTTGATGGCCATAGCGATGAGGGCGATGTAGGAGAAGGGCGGCTTCGGGTGGCGATGGTACGTGGGCTTGCCCTTCGGTTTCTGGCATGTCTGCAGCGTGCTCGTCGTCATGTGGTGAGTCGTACCACCGCTGCCGACCAGCGATCTGTGATTCATCGTCGGCGAGGACATCGATTCGCAGCACGCCTTGTCGGTAAAGTCACCCGACAACGTAGTCACGGCATCGCAATGTTTCTCACCACCCTGCAGGAGCGATAACGGCGCCAGCGCTCGACGACATTTCTCGTCATCGAAATCATCGACGTCGGCCCTCGATATCAACGATGGTGGAGAGCCTTCCTGATCGATGACGTCTTCCGCTGGACACCAAAGCACGTTCTCCCGACGTCGAACGCTAAGATCTTCCGGGACATCTTCTGAAAAATGAGTCCGGGTGAACTGCATTCCCTCAGTCACGGACAGTCTGTTCCGCTCAATATCAAGACTGTTTTCAAAAGCCATCATGGACATAGATGATAATTGTGGAGTTCAAGGTTTTTGGATAAAACAATATGTCTCAACTATTCTCTCTAATATTTAGCTGTGTTCGTACTTTTTAAAAATATTCAAGTGTGGACTTCATACTTTTAAGAGTTTAATACACGGTAGATCAAAATCGATAATGGTTTTCTCGAAAATACAGTTTGACATTAAATAATGTTGAAGAATAACAACATAATTCATTCGTTACAGAATATAAATTTTTGAAGATGATAACAGATACCAATTCGCTATAGATGGGTTGGCAAAAAGTCGTGCACTTTCGATTCAAGTCCTTACAATCTTATCACTGACACCGCGAGCTTGCTTTAACACCCTCCAGTGATAATTTGCTTATTTCTCATGCCACGAGAGTGCGCGGATCGAAGAAGAAAAGTGTCCTCAAAAGTTGAAGTAGCCCCTCAATTTATAGAGCGCTCTTCTCATGTAGATTAACGCCATCTCCAAGTGGCGACAAGGATACTAAACTGTTCAACAAGCTTCTTCTCTTTCTTCTTTTTCCCCTTTCTTTTTGGTTGGTCATTTTGATAAGAAGGAAAAAAAAAGAATCTCGCGTACACACTCTTCATGCACACCCGAACACGCGCAGTTGCGCATCGCCTTTTTCTTTTCTTTTTTTTCGTTTTTATTAGGGCGTCTTGTTTGTTCTGACGGAAGCTGGGCGAGCCAATAGGAAAGCGGCATTCTCTCTCGGCACCACTTCGTTCTCTCTTCATCTTGTTGTTTTTCTTTCTTTCTATTTTTATCATTTCCCAACTACGCTCTACCACCGATGTATGGTATTGCTATAGTACGTTCGGTGAGCTCTACCAGTGATTGAGAGATCGGTGATTTCACTCGGGTGCAATTATGCAGCCGATACGGGAGAAAATAGCAAGTGTTGCCAAGGAGTTACTATAATAGTTGTGCATTTTTGGCGCCGCGACGTACAGGCCGTGCATTCACCACCGCTCAAACTATTTCTCGCTCGCTCGCTCGCTCGCTCGCGACAAAACAAGTATTGACGATAATAGAATAATGCATTTTGAGTGATTTACATTTTTATGTTATGTTCTTATGCATCGCAATATGGGCTTATGGATTGTTATTTTTTACGAAGACGTTTTATTTGTCCAAGATAATCCCGCCATTTCGTTGCGTATACGTCAACTTTGCTGAAAGCCTCTCAAGAGCTTGTTTTCGATCAATCGTTTAATGTATTCTAGCAGATTCATTATTAAAAGAATTCCTAAAGTACATGTGGTTATTTTATTTTATAACGACAATGGATTTAATACTGATAATATTTGTTTTCTTCATGCCTACAATATATTTAGCATGTTGTTATCAAACCAATATGTATTTTTAGAAAATATGCGATTTACATATCATTGAGGGAAAAAAAATAAAAGGGAGCAGCATTAAAGGGATAGTTGAGTTTTGGTATAGAGGGCAATACACAAAATATTTTTTTGGTGAGATAATGAAAAACTGAGTGTCAAATTAGAAAGAGCATACAATTTTAATTACAGAATAAACTTTATTTGTTAAAAATCGGTTCAGAAATGGCTGAAATATCCATAAACATAACCATTTGTAATAAATGTGGGGCCCCATTTGATAATTTTGAACCAGCAGTTAAAATCTTTTTAAAATAAAAGGGAGCAGCATTAAAGAGATAGTTGAGTTTTGGTAAAGAGGGCGCTACACAAAATAATTTTTTTGTGAGATAATGAAAAACTGAGTGTCAAATTAGAAAGAGCATACAATTTTAATTACAGAATAAACTTTATTTGATCAAAATCGGTTCAGAAATGGCTGAAATATCCATAAACATAACCATTTGTAATAAATGTGGGGCCCCATTTGATAATTTTAAACCAGCCGTTAAAATCTTTTTTAAAATGCTTCCTCTTTACACAAATTTACAAAAGAAGTCTTTTTTAGTTGATTATCTCTCTATCTAATCACTATTTCAACAAAACATCACATGCGCAATATTTTATTTAAAATGGTTGAAACCAATGAGTTCTTAGAGAGCGCTCTCTTGAGTTTTAACGGCTCTTTTTTTTTAATGATAACCGGGTTTTTACTTAGTCATTTGTAATTGTGCATGCCTTTCGAGCATGGTGGAATTATAACTATTAGTTTGTAATGCAATGGTGCAGGTTTTGGTTACTAAAATTCAGGTTGACCAAAACTGTACTCTCTTTACCAAAACTCAACTATCCCTTTAAAGGGGTAGTTCAGTTTTGGTAGAGAGGGCGCTGCACAACACAATTTTGTTGTGAGGTATTTGAAAAACTGAGTGTCGAATTTGAAAGAACATGCAATTTTAATGGCAGAATAAACTTTATGTGGTCAAAATCGGTTCAGAAATGGCTAAAATATCAATAAAATTTATCCGATCGTAATAAATTTGGGCCCCAAATTTATTCGATGATTTAAACAAATAATAATAAAAATGCTTACACTTTTTCAAAAATTTTCAAAAGCGGTTTTTAAATAGTTGATGATGATCTCTCTATTTAATCATTATTTCAACAAAACATCACATGCATAATTTTGTATGTAAACTGGTTGAAACCAATGCCTTTTTAGAGAGCGCCCTCTTGTGTTTTAATGGCTCTTTTTTTAATGATAACATGCTTTTTACTTAGTCGTTTGTAATTTTGTATACCTTTCGAGTATGGTGGAGTTATAACTATTAGTTTGTAATGTTATTGTGCAGGTTTTGGTTACTTAAGTTCAGCCTTACCGAAACTGTACTACCCCTTTAACAATGAAACCGTCATTTTATCTTAGAGACTAAAATGACTGAACAAAGCTATTTCGTTTTCCGTTCAAATCAATTATGTAAACATATGAATCAACATTTTGATGACTTTCAATATTATCAATATTCAGAAAACAGTGATGATTAACAATTACTAATTAACAATTAACATAAATAATAAGTAGTAGTAGTAGTAGTAGTACTGTTATTATTATTATTATTATTGTTAATATTTTTATTATTTTTATTATTTGTTTAAAATATTATTATTATTAGTATGATTATTATCATTCGTTATCATAATCATTGTGAGTAATTCAACCTATCATCAATAAAAGAAACTTCATAATTACATTTTGATAACTAACAATCATGATAATAGTCGACAGTGAACGATATCCCTTCAAATAAAAATGTCGTGATTATTTTGTCTTCCGAACTTTCCTGGCTTCATCATCCAAGCCCGAAAGACGCCCTTACGGTATATTGAGTCTGTTGTTTTACAGTAAACTGTGCTCACACACGACCTTTATTGGCCATGTTTACGGTCATTACCGAGGCCCTTTTTAGTGTCCCGTTACTATTATTATTGTATCTGCATGATTCTACAGATTTCCGAAGAAGGACATCTTACAATTACTTGTATAAATAACAATAGTCCACAGTGACTGATTGCACTGCACAAAATAATAAAGGTCGTGATTGGTTGTCAAACTTTACTTCCAGGAGTCATTTCTCAGCACGACGCATACACATTTACAATATATTGAATGCCCTCGGCTTAAATATCAATAGTTGCTTGCAATATCATTGTGATCAAACACGACCAATTGACCATGTGTATGGTCATTAACGATTCAGGACCGAACGCCTTTTCAGTGTCCTGAGCCCCCATGCCGTTTGCTTGCGTGAAACATCACTTCATCCACAAGTCAACCAGAGACTAATCAAAACAACACCAGCATCAAAGGCAGCCATGCAAATTATAATTACGATCAAGCAGTTCAAGGCGATATTAGTGGAAGATCCTTGCCCTTTTGTTGATTCGACGTTTTGGGGTTTAATTGTTTTCATATATTTTGTGTTTTCACATTTTGTGCATATTGTTTGTGTTTCTATTATAGTACAACGTGGCGTTTCCATACCGTGTGTTGTTGATCTAAACAAATCTCCTCGTGATTGCGCCGCATGTCAATTTGTATCCTTTTTTAAAGCTTGAGGCCATCAAATCTAACTTTGCGAGATGAAGATCCTGAAGATTGAATAATTTAGCCCGGCTAGCCTTCTAGTTTTCTACTCTAGTCGGCCGCTTGGTCCCCTCCTCCACCTCGGGTGATCCGGGAGGAAAGCCTGGCGGTGAGGCGCTGCCAGGGCACGCGCCTGCATGTGCACTCCGACCGCGGAGAGCTTTTAATGAGGCGATTAACGCTATATTTAACGGTCGTTAAGATTGCTCATCCGAGCCCAAGAAGTGAAATCTTAATCACTTTTTTCTTTCTTTCGGGAGATGGGGGGGGGGGGGGGTGGGTGGGGACACCTCATAATTTCGTCAAGGAAGATACCAGCCAGGGAATATTATTAAGCCAGGAAAGACTCGGCATGCTCAGAGCAGAGAGAAAACATTCGCAATCAAGCGAAGATTTAACCATTTAGGGGAGGAAGTCCAAGAAGACAGTTGGAAAGTCGATCCTACACGGCACTCGAGCCCCGCGTGCAGGCCTTGTACGGAGCGCGACGCACACGGCTCGTCTATTCTCGTCATGGTGGGGAAGGGGACACGTCGTCGCGTGCAAACTCGACAAAAAGAAGGGAGTGAAAAGATTAGAACGGAGATGTTTTTATAACGCTTCGAACAAACAGCTTCAAAATTGCGTTTAGGCACCGACTATTATTTTGTTTAAAAAAAGAAAGAGAAGAAGACGTTTATATATACTTGCGTTTAGGCACTGACTATTATTTTGTTTAAAAAAGAAAGAGAAGAAGACGTTTATATATACGATGGATAAGAAGAGGAAAGAAGAAGAATACAAAACATGCCACTGATTAATTTTCATGAAGGATAATGAATTCATAGAGGTGTCGATTTACCCCGGGGGCAGGACTTGGGGCTAACTTTTGCAGGTTGGCGGGCGATTCGCCTTTCTGGTATACCAGCGGGTATACGTACATGTACCAGTTGACGGCCACCCCTCGCAGCAAGTGTCCCCATGAATACATTAGAATATAGAATGTCAAAAATCAAATTTCTCGATTGTAAGAAAGCTCACGTCGACGTCGCGGCTGCCTGTATAGCGGGTAAAAGTGAAGTTATGGGGAAACATCATCCTTTTTTTTACGAGGCAGACCTATGAATATCTTATCGTGCACCTGCAAGGGAATGAGCGCCGAATGAGCGCCGCATGCAATGGAACACGGAATCGGGCCAAACATCAACCAGCTAGACACAATCATGACAACGGACTGAGTGGGTTGCTGCTTGATTGATAGACACGTTTAACAATTATGAGCCGAGAAGAAAGTTAATTTGAAATAAACTGCATGGCGAACAAAAAACATATATAATTACCGTTCCTTGTCATAATAAGATTCAAAGCACTTGACACGAACGGTCTTTATAGTAGACCGCGTGGAAATTGCGAACGTCGCACCCCATCCCCCTCCCAATGCTCCCGATAGTATTCAAATCTTTGGCAGAATAATATTGCGACGGTTGATTTGATCATGATAAAAATGTTTATAGGCCTATAATGTAATAGTGTGCTCTCTTATGTACCCCTCTCGATTCATCTCTCATTTGCGCCCGTTTTGTTACAATTTCATTTTGTTATTTTATTTCGACGGACCGCTTGGAAGTGCACAATACCGCTGTAATTATCGACCAGCGCCCGCTGGGCCGCTGTGACTCTATACAGTTTCCGACTTTCTCCCTCTCTTTATTCGCGTTGGATACTCTGACAACAAACTAGCAATATTACTGTCTTTTCAGTCGAGAACTGAACCCGTGCTGGCAATTTTTTATGGTGATGGAACAGTTCCGAAATAGCTTGAACGTTGCCCGCGTGATTTCGAAGTCGCCACATCGCGTTTATGATTTCCTCTCTCCCTATGTTCCAGGCTCACTTGCTCAAATCACGCATGGACCCTTTTTTACTCTATAATCATTATCGTATACGTCTATTATTAAAGTACCATACAACACACTCCGCAGGTGTCTACGCGCACGACCCACGTCGACACTAAAAAGGGCGCGCGCTCGTGCAGACAATTATTCGAAACCTAACCCCCAATTCGAAGGGCATTAACTTTCGGTTCATCAACAAAAAAAATGCGAACGCCACTTGAACCACAGCACAAAAGATTACAACTCTCGACCACTGTAATTAGTCTTTCATAATTTCTTTCATTGAACCATTTTGTTAAAGTATACGGTAGCTTTGAAAATAAGTGTTGATCAAAATAATAACGTTTTTGACGTGATTGACGAAAATTTTGTTAAAAGCCCACGTGACACTACACGGTCCAATCCGACAACCGATTAAGGATCTGAACTAATATATATACGCCAACAAGCTAAATCTGTTGACGTCTTGCTTCAAATAGTTCCCATACGCAGTTGTTCGTCAAATCGGATTGTGTAGTGTGCTGTACACATTATAACATCAAACATGACTGCTGTTCAGAAGGGATAGTTGAGTTTTGGTAAAGAGAGTACAGTTTTGGCCAAACTGAATTTTAGTAAACAAAACCTGCACCATTACATTACAAACTAATAGTTATAACTCCACCATGCTCGAAAGGAATACAAACAAATAACAAATGACTAATAAAAAGCCTGTTATCATTCAAAAAACGTAAGAGGGCGCTCTCTAAAAACTCATTTGTTACAACCATTTTAAATAAAATATTGTGCATGTTATGTTTTGTTGAAATAGTGATTAGATAGAGAGATTATCAACAACTATTTAAAAACCTCTTTTGTAAATTTTAGAAAAGAGGAAGCATTTAAAAAATGTTTTTAACGGCTGGTTCAAAATTATTGAATAATAATGTGGGGGCCCACAATTATTACAAATGGTTATGTTTATGTTTCAGCCATTTCTGAACCGATTTTGATCAAATAAAGTTTATTCTGTCATTAAAATTGTTTGCTCTTTCAAATTTGACACTCAGTTTTTCATTATCTCACCAAAAAAATTTTTTGTGTAGCGCCCTCTATACCAAAACTCAACTATCCCTTTAATGAAGATGAGAAAAGGCCACCAATATAAGGTACACTTGAGTATTGGTACTTCCCGAAATGCCCCTTGACACTAAATTGGTTGGTTTTCATTTCATTTGAAAGTTCATTGAATAAAACATGTGAAATGAGAATCATTCTCTTTCGAATGCTCTCATAGTTGTAAAATTTGATTTCAAAATATTTTATTTATAAGTCTACCCTGCCGGGGGACATCTTGACTTTTTAGAAAAAGACAAAACATGCTTATAGACTTCTTTGAAAAAAATAAGAATAGGTTTTTAAATAGTTGTTGATGATATCTCTACTTGCTCATTATAAAAAAAAACATCACATGCACAATTTTGTATGAAAAATGGTTAAAACCAATGAGTTTTTAGAGAGCGCCCTCTTGAGTTGTAACGGCTCTTTTTGAATGATAACAGGGTTTTTACTTAGTCGTTTGTGATTGTGTATACCTTACGAGCATGGTGGAGTTATAACTATTAGTTTGTACCGCAATGGTGCAGGTTTTGGTTACTAAAATTAAGTTTGACCAAAACTCAACTATCCCTTTAAGTTACTAAGAATGGATATAATGGGTAAGTTTAGTGAGAGTTAAATGTAGGTGTTTGTGCAACGCTTTTCCGGCATAATTTTGTTCTGAAAGATAGAAATCCGAGTTAGGATTAACCTTTCTGTTTGATAGTCTGTCCATAACATCTGTTAATTTGAGTTCATTTGATGCATATATCCGACAATAAACATGACTTGTCTTCACCTTCGAAAGAAAAAGAAAATCTGTCACTCGACGATTTAAGCAAGGAAGAAATCAAACGAAGATTAAACACGCGTTTCCTTTAATCTGGCACAAAAATCAACCCTCATTGTATGCCGAACGATAAAGGCAATATTATTTATTCCTAAATGCAGGCACTTATCATAATAGTGGAACTGTGTATAGACAGAAGGGCAGAATATAAGGATGAACAAATTGATTGAAAATGATTGAAAAGGCGCGAAACTTGGCGGAAATTGACAAGAAATCAACACTCGATGAATGGTTGGTGCGCGCCGAGGCCGTGACATCTACATACCGGAGCTGCGTTCGTCGGGAACGGGACGGCCAGACATGCCTGATAGCTGGCCGTTAGCACGTAAGGTAAATTTGACTCTTTGCTCGCTGGCGTCACTCGGCCACCACAGCCCAAGTCAGCTGTCAAGCCGCAGCCCGACAGATCAAATAATCTTCGATTTGTTTGACAAAAGAGTGAACATAATGGAAGTTGAATCTATGAAGAAGAAGAAGAAGAGAAAATTAGCATTAAAGGAAACTAACACATCGAAACATTAAATCGTTGAAAGGCTAAGTAAAAAGACTTTGCGTTCAGCTGGGAATCTACGATATACACCTACCATCTCGTTAAGTTGCATGAAATTTTCAGAGATCATTTCTCTTTAGAGTTTAAACATACGTCATCATTTTCATGCGTCTGTTGGAGGAAAAAAACTTTTTTTTCCCTCTAGAGCTGAAAGAATGCTGTACACAAGTTTTCATCCGGACTCATGAAATGTTGTGCGTATGAAAGCATGAATAGTGAGTTTTATAATCTGATAAAAAACATCGCTGATAAAGATAAACATAATACATATGTATTGTCAATTTAATGGATTGAGTGAAATTATGTATGATAATGTTGAACGTAATTAAATAAATAGTTTGGAGTTGGTCTCCTTTAAAAAATATCCTACAAGGCGACCTTGATGGCCGTGTCTTACACACTAGTTCAGGGGCATCGTAATATTCGTAAGTAGCCCCTTTCATACCCCGATCTTCGATCTACCTAATAGACCTATGTATGAAGCGTAACATTTATTTTGAAATGTTCATTTGTGTTTTTCTGTACATGCTTTCCTCGTTATGGAAATATGTAGTGGCGTGTTGAGGGTGACTCCTGTGCCCGGTATTGCCCACCCCCTCCCCCCCCCCCCCCCCCCCCAGGCCTAGTAAAGCTTCCGAGGGCTCCGCCCCCTGGACCCCACTCGAAGTCGCGCTTACGTGCTCGTAAGTTGGAGCCCACTTGCATAATTCCTGGCTAAGCCACTGTTTATGATACTGTGAATAGCGTTCCGGAACGCGTTTCAATTGTAGTCAACATTATTAACTGGCAGTATATGGTGATTTCACTTTTCCAATGTTTTGTATTTTCTATGAACTATTTATCACACATAATGTTCAGAAGAGTCTTACAACGAATCGGTACGATGATTGAAGTCTCACAAAGCTTGCGGGATAACCTTTATACGAAGTTAACGGATCACTTTAACCCGACTCCTCATTCCTAGGTAGTGTTGTTCAATAGAAGAAGAGTGTATCATGGCACGGAATAACAAATTCACACAAAAAAGGATGTGTCATGCGAGTTTTGTTTTTTCTGCCGGTGTGAATCGGTCCTCACATCACAGAGAGTGTGGCAAGAGCTGACGTGATCAAGTACCGATTACCCATCGTCATCTCCAAACGGGAGAGCGTGTGTAAACTTTGTCAAATTCTCAAGTCCAGCCCAGAAGTCGCGAAACATCAGCGGGGCAAACAAGTCTTTCAATAAGAGCTATCTTCCTAAAGGCGCTATATCCATTTTTGAACTTTCGAGGAAAACGGGTTTCTTTGCCCAATTTTGTACACGTGCCTATGTGAATATGAAACTTGAACTTTCCATATTTTGATTTTGAGTGATTAATTTGTCGTAAAATGTGGGTTCCTAGATAGCTATGTAGCTTATAAATGTAGATACATCGTTAACTCAATTTGTATGGAAAGTGGATTTAACGCCTTTTGGAACTGAGCTCTTATAATGAATCCTTCAACAATAACAAGCCAACGAACAAACACGATTTTTTCTTCTTCACCGGATAATGCAAACCGTTTAAGAGACCACTAATACTATTAGGATTGTGTGTATATTTAATAACTGTTTTGCTTTATTCTCCCGTTTTAATAACATGATTTCGACCGCTAGATCCTTCGTATTGTTCGCCCCCTATTCCTATATTGATAACCTCTCGTCGATTGATGGTCCAAAGTTAAATCGGAAACGTATAAACATGAAACTGTATACCAGTAACTAACCGTCTATTTGTTTCCTCAATTTGAGCATATTTAGAAAACGTCCATTATGTACTCGTATAGAGGCGTCGCTGTTAAAGTAACCCATTAACTTCATAAGATATTCCAAAAATGATCATCATATAATTATCACTATATCATTGCAAGATTATTGTGAATGATATTTGATAGTTTCATAGAAAAGGAACGTTGTTTAATTAGCAACAAAAAGTGAAAATTGATGTCAAATTTTACCACGAACTACCAATGGATTTTGACTACAATTGAAAAGCATTCCGGAACGCTTTTAAAATTCAATCTCCATTATTAGGGGAACATTTGAAAAAATCAAAACCCATTTCATTATTCTTTTACCATAAGCCAAACAACAAGGTACACTAGAAATGCGGAAGAGGATCTACTGAAATGACTTTGGTTGAATTTGACAAAGTTAATGGATGACTTTAAATCTTTTGTAATGCCCCAACCAAACATCGCGTGTCATCCTCGGCAGGTCTTTGACCGATCCATCTTTTTGATAGACATGCGGTGTGTTTCTCAAAGATCCTAAGTTGAACTTAACTCTCAGTTGGACTTAAAAAGTATGGAAAGTCATTTTTAGCCTTGGAATAAAATATATTCATTAGCAAACATGCAAGTATTTTAGACTTTTCATAAATTTTACATGAAGAACAGGAAATTTCCTTGATAATAGAAAAATATGAATGATTTGAAACAACATTTTATGCCTTTTTAAAGGACTTATACAAACAAATTAAATGAAACTAACGGCTTTCCATACTTTTTAAGTCCAACTTAGAGTTAAGTTCAACTTAGGATCTTTGTGAAACACCCCCCTTGAGCAGATTGAAATAAATTGTGAAATATTCTGAGATATTTGGCAAAATCTAAAGTAAGTTACGATATTTAATACTCGCCTTTTTATCATTGCCACCATTTACAAGAATCATACCAGAGGGGTAGTATTTTTCAAATGTAAATTTATTTAATGTAAATAATTGACATCGAACATGTCGAAATGTTTGTATGTAATGTAAAGAGTATCGGTTGATCATACTTACTTTATATAAGCTTAATCATATCATTGTACGCAGGACAGCAATAGCAGAAGGGCAAATGTAAGTCAGGGCAAATATCATTGTGGGAAATTTTGCCCAAACAAGTGACACTCCCGGCCGGGGGGCATGGGGGGGGGGGGGAGGGGGGGGGGGGAGAGGTAATTGATAATTAAATTCATAACGCTATTTGGTGTTTCTAGTTTGCCTCTCTCCTAGTTGATGAGCGATTTACAGCTATAATTATGAAAAGAAACCTAAAATCGCGTTATGAGCCAAATAAGCTATCAATATCCCAAACTTTATACCATGTTAACTAGACGCACATATTTTGGGTATATAATTTCTATAATCTCATGATTTGATTGAGAATCATCTCTTTATATACTTTGTAAATGTAGATGTGCATAGTTATTATAATTCATAGTTTAAGTTTGGAACAGTTAGTTGTATGCATACCGTGGTCGGACTGGGGGGGGGGGGGGTGTAGAGGGGGGGGGAGGGGGCAGGCAAGCGAGCTGTTGGGAGGCACACCTGTTGTAGGTTTTCTTTTTCACAGATTTCCCCCATAATTATGTATTATTATTATTTTTGACAAATTATTTAGGGGGCACGTTCCCCACCCTCGTAGCTACGCCACTCTTTTTTTCTTAGAATGTAGTTGGTAAGCAAAGAGTTAAATGTAACCAGGGTCCTGTTACAGAAATAGATGCAATCGATTGCAAAGTTGCAATTAATTGCAAGTCAGAAAAATTGCGCATTTGAACCAATCAGATGTCCGCATTTGGTCACATGATCGGACAATTAATTGCAACTTTAGAATCGATTGCATCACTTTCTGCAACGGGGCCCAGGTGTATCGTAAGCCATGACAAAGCAAACCAATCGGGTCGAGGACCTCGTTGGTCGACGTGTAATAAAAGGGAGTGGCATTCTCACGAACAAGAACACTGGAGTGGCCAGGTCCACCAAAAGATACCAAGACGAGAGGGAAAGAGGGGGTCAGTTCTTTCTCTGTGTGGGGAAATCCTTTTTGAAAATACATTCTGTATAATTAATTCTTCCCAACGTGTGACGAAGATGCATGCACTGAGGGTGAGATGAGTAATGTAGCGTATACCAAACATCACATTAATGCATTATTCATTGTTATTCATTGTATTATTTTACAAAAGAAAATGAGCATGACCAAAGAAAAATAGGCTTGCCGTGAATCGAACCCTAGACCCCCGGATTGCTAGACCGGTGGTCAACCACCGAGCCACAAAAACCCTTGTATGGGGGGGTTCTTCCCATGAAGCCCATGTGTAATGTAATACTGGTCAGTTTCCTTTATGTTTGAGTTTATTCACTCTTTTGTTAATTTCCACGTGGAAGGGGGGCAACGGCGGAGGAAGACCCCCCCCCCCCCCCCCCCCTCCTTGCTTACCCCATCCCCTTCATTCCGTAGCTAATTCTCCTCTGAACAAGTCATTGAGAGGGAGAGATAGTCCAATCTTGAGGTTCAAGTACTAGTGCTACATATCTCCAAGTGGGCTGAGAAACGTAAACATTATATTTTATATTTTGAGGAATGGATAAAAAAAAAACCCTCATCAATCATTGTATTGACTAAATCATTGGGTGATGATTACACAATACGCTATTCATCATTGACCTAGAGCGCTTGTTGAAACTACAATGTACTTTAAAGGGGTGGTTCAGTTTTGGTAGAGAGGGCGCTGCACAACACAATTTTGTTGTGAGGTAATGAAAAACTGAGTGTCAAATTAGAAAGAGCATACAATTTTGATTACAGAATAAACTTTATTTGATCAAAATCGGTTCAGAAATGGCTGAAATATCCATAAACATAACCATTTGTAATAAATGTGGGGCCACATTTGATAATTTTGAACCAGCCGTTAAATTCTTTTTTTTTAATGCTTCCACTTTACACAAATTTACAAAAGTAGTCTTTATTAGTTGATTATCTCTCTATCTAATCACTATTTCAACAAAACATCACATGCGCAATATTTTATTTTAAATGGTTGAAACCAATGAGTTCTTAGAGAGCGCCCTCTTGAGTTTTAACGGCTCTTTTTGTTTAATGATAACCGGGTTTTTACTTAGTCATTTGTAATTGTGTATGCCTTTCGAGTATGGTGGAATTATAACTATTGGTTTGTACCAATGCAATGGTGCAGGTTTTGGTTACTAAAATTCAGGTTGACCAAAACTGTACTCTCTTTACCAAAACTCAACTATCCCTTTAAATGGGTAGTTGTTTGTGAGGTAATGAAAAACTGAGTGTCGAATTTGAAAGAACATGCAATTTTAATGGCAGAATAAACTTTATTTGGTCAAAATCGGTTCAGAAATGGCTGAAATATTAATAAATATATCCGATCGTATTTTTTGGGGCCCCAAATAAATACGATGATTTTTTGATTTTTTTTTTTAAATGCTTACACTTTTTCAAAACATTTCAAAAGCGGTTTTTAAATAGTTGTTGATGATCTCTCTATTTAATCAAGACATTACATGCATAATTTTGTATGAAACATGGTTGAAACCAATGCCTTATTAGAGAGCGCCCTCTTGTGTTTTAATGGCGCTTTTTGAATGATAACAGGCTTTTTACAATAGTCGTTTGTATTTTTGTATACCTTTCGAGCATGGTGGAGTATAACTCTTCCCCTTTAATGCACAGTGTCGTAGCCTGTTCGGACTGATTGGGGGCACACAAACTATTGGGGGCACATTTTATGTTGTTGTTTTTTTCCCAAAAGAAATTGTCCCCTTATGTTTTGTATTGTTGTTGTTTTTCAAATGATTGGGGGCATGTGCCCCCTGTGCCCCCCCCCCCCCCCCCCCTCCGTAGCTACGACACTATACTTACAATTAGCGTTAAATGGTTTACACAATAATTTGCCATATATAACCATGATAAAGTCCCAAAATTAAAATTTTCTGATTGTGGTATTTCTGATTTCTCAAAGAATCAGAACTTTCCGATGATAAATACCTTGTGAACAACAACCCTTATATGTATACGTATTATACGAAAAAAAAGGTCAGAAATCTACCAAAGACATAGGCTAGGTCAACCCTTTTCTTAAAGGGGTAGTACAGTTTTGGTAAGGCTGAACTTTAGTAACCAAAACCTGCACAGTAACATTACAAACTAATAGTTAGAACTCCACCATGTTCGAAAGGTATACAAAATTACAAACGACCAAGTGAAAAGCCTGTTATCATTCAAAAGGGGCCGTTAAAACACAAGAGGGCGCTCTCTAAAAAAGCATTGGTTTTAACCATTTTCATACAAAATTATGGATGTGGTGTTTTGTTAAAATAATGATTAAATAGAGAGATCATCAACAACTATTTAAAAACCGCTTTTGAAATTTTTTGAAAAAGTGCTGAATATTTGTTATTATAATCATCACCCGAGTGTGCTAAAAAGTGGTATCAGTGGTGTAGCGTGGTCGGACTGATTGGGGGGGGGGGGGGGGGGGGGGGGTGGGGGGCACGCAAAATTATTGGGGGCACACCTTTGTTTTTGTCAAAAAATGTCCCCTTATGTTTCCTATTGTTTTTTTTCAAATTATTGGGGGGCACGTGCCCCCCATGCCCCCCGTCGCTACGCCACTGAGTGGTATACGAAATAGAGCAGGAAGGAAAGTGTATAGGGAGAGAACCATTGGGGAACGAAATGTTGCCCTACTCTGTCAAAGGCGCTATTTAATAGTTCCCGTATACGGGACACTGCAGGTACTCTACGGGACACATTCGAGAGGCTCCCTCAACGTACTGCATGGACTCAGCTACTTCTACTTCTACTATAGCCCAGTTTGGACTGTGGCGAATTTATTTTTATCCCTGTCCGCTCCTGCCCGCTAGTAGCTTCAAACCCCACTAACCTTCAATTTTAAGCACAATTAGCGTGCAAAAACAATATTCAGTTTCAGTCCCGTATTAAGAGGACCTAGAACGCTAGCGCTTCGCGCTAGCGTACTCTAGAGTTAATTTGACTCTTGAGTTGTAACGGCTCTTTTTGAATGATAACAGGAGTTTTACTTTGTCGTTTGTAATTGTGTATACTTTTCGAGCATGGTGGAGTTATAACTATTAGTTTGTACCGTAATGGTGCAGGTTTTGGTTACTAAAGTTAAGTTTGACCAATACTCAACTATCCCTTTAAACAAAAGCTTTGTCTTAACAAGAATTGTTTAAGTCTGCTACATATTTCAAAAAGACAAATTACATTCTCTTGTCCTAAATGCTTGTTATATACATACACATGTTCTGATTCCATTAAATTGATTTAAAGTAATACAGTTCTAAATTATGAGTCCATACACAGTACTACTATATACGGGAATACACTTACAACAGTGTACAAGTTGGTACATAGGAAAACAAATAATATTGTGTCTAAATTAATATTTCACCGTTTCCTGAATCAATGAATTTGCCTCATTAGACAAAAAAAATCAAACTCATCTTGTCAATTGGGACAATGATTTGTTATTTTGTTACCATTCTGTAATAGCAACCACTGGAATTGGGACGGCATGCTTTTGGCCACAGTTATTCAGTTAAAGGGATAGTTGAGTTTTGGTAAAGAGAGTACAGGTTTGGTCAAACTGAATTTTAGTAACCAAGACCTGCACCATTACATTACAAACTAATAAGTATAACTCCACCATGCTCGAAAGGAATACAAAATTACAAATGACTGAGTAAAAAGCCTGTTATCATTTTTAAAAGAGCCATTAAAACTCAAGAGGGCGCTTTCTAAACACTCATCGGTTTCAATCATTTAAAATAAAATATTGTGCATGTGATGTTTTGTTGAAATAGTGATTAGATAGAGAGATAATCAACAATTATTTAAAAACCTCTTTTGTACATTTTTGAAAAGAGGAAGCATTTACTAGAAAAAATTTAACGGCTGGTTCAAAATTATCGAATAATTGTGGGGCCCCACATTTATTACAAATGGTTATGTTTATGTATATTTCAGCCATTTCTGAATCGATTTTGATCAAATAAAGTGTATTCTGCCATTAAATTTGTATGCTCTTTCGAATTTGACACTCAGTTTTTCATTATCTCACAACAAATTTATTTTGTGTAGTGCCCTCTATACCAAAACTCAACTATCCCTTTAACTTTTTCCAAGCCCTGGCATTCCAGTGGCTGCAATTTCTTTACTTTGTTACACTTTTCTTGTGTATTTGATTTGCCGAATAAATAATATTAATAATAACAAACAGGCACACACAAACTCACTTGACAATTAATGTACTGTGTCAATGTAGACAGTAATGATAATAATAATGTTAATTGATGTGATATATGTCTTACCAACAAGAGTTGTATCTCAATGCGTTAAAGTCATAATTATGTCTGAAATTATTAGAAAGTGGCAACATTTTATGTTAAACAAATATTTCAATTACACGCTTGCTGACATCGAATATCAAACTTCATATAAACTGGGTATGCATAACAAGCATTTAGGACAAGAGAATGTAATTTGTATTTTTGGTATGTAGCAGACTTGAACCATTTCTTGTTGAGACAAAGCTTTTGTTTAATAAGCATTGTGAAAGACAACAATGTTTACATTATTGAAGGTTCAGCATTACCGAATTTTGTGGATCACCTACAAGGTGAATGAAAAAGCAACATTTAAAAGAAAAACGGCAGTAGAAACAGTATGCCTTTACATAGTTATTTCATGCCTCTTATTACATAGGCGCCGATTTCTTCTCGCCATTGGGGGGGGGGGGGGTATAGGGGGCACAAGCTTTTGGATTGAGCTGCTTAAAAAAATTGAAGATTATAAAATGCAAATTACAAGCACCCGGATGGAACCCTGAATTGAATCACAATGGGGGTCCAGGGGGCGGAGCCCCCGGAAGCTTTTTGATTTTTGATATACAGAACTACAATTGTTGTCCAGATTCAAAAAGGAAACATAGTTAGCTATTAAACCGTTAGATATAGAGTTAGCTAAATTTGAGTGGGCATAGCTGGAGTTCCTGAATACAATTTTCATACGCGTACTGGGAACAGGGTCAAATGACTATAATGGGGACAGGGGGCGGAGCCCCTGGGAGCTTTCTGGTTTTGCATTACAGAACTAAAGATGTTGCACAGATTCAAATAGGAAGAATAGGTAGGTATTATAAGTTAGAAACATAGCTCAATTTTTGCAGACATAGCGAGAGTTCCTGAATAAAACTATTATACGTGTTATGGGGCCAGGGTCAAATGATTATTATGGTGGTCCAGGGGGCAAACCCCCCGGAAGCTTTCGGTTTTTGCTATACAGAACTTAAGGTGTTGTCCATATTCAAATAGGAAATATAGTTGGCTATTAAATAGTTAGCTCAATTTAAGAGGGCATATCGGCGAGAGTTCCTGAATAAGACTACTATACGTGTAATGGGGACAGGGTCAAATGACTATAATGGGGTACAAGGGGGCGCAGCCCCCGGAAGCTTTGTGATTTTTTATTTATTTATTATAAAGAACCGCAAACCACACGAATTAGAACTAAAGATGTTGTCCAGATTTAAAAAAGGAAACATAGTTAGCTAAATCTTAGTGGGCATAGCGAGAGTTCCTGAATAACTATTATACATGTACAGGGGACCCGGTCAAAATACTATAATGGGTGTCCAGGGGCATAGCCTCCGGAAGATTTTGGATTTGGGCAGATTAGCACTCACAAAATAAAGTACTTTCCAGAGGTGGACTACGGAATGAAAGAATTTTGGTCTTCGGCCCATGGCCTATTGGGAACTCGACAGGATCCATCAGTCAGGATGTAGTCGAGGGGATCGAGGAGGAGGGGGGGGGGGGGGGGGGGTGGGGGCACATGCTCCCCACACATTTTCTGTGTACTCCCAGGTGCCCCTCTTACGAAAAATTTACACTCGCAGATAAAATGGACAACACAAATTGACCAAAAAATAAATTTTAAAGATAAATCTTATCACTGTTGGCCCAATTGACATTTGTTTCACCCAAATCTTGTAAACGTTGTAAACGTTGTAAACGTAGCATTATGCTACGTTTACACCATGTCCCCGGCGACCACGGCAGCCCCGTTTGCCCAAAACGTAGTGCGCCGTGAGATTTTGGCAATTGTTTACTCTGTATTCAATTTTTGTTATGTCTTGCCAAGTTTTCACACGGTCTATCACGGTATCCGTGACGGGCCGTGGGGGAAAGGGGCTGCTGAGTCCCGGAGACTCCGAGGCGCACAACGGTTCGGCCCGCGGTCTATCACGGATGTCAGTACGTTCCCTCCCGGCCCGTCACGTTCTGATGGGGTCCCTCACGTTTATCACGTTCTGATCAAGGTCTGACACGTTTTTCACGTTCTGTCAAGGCTTTCTACAGATGAAACATAGACGCCGGGAAGCTTTGGAGCACATTTGTGGCCACGGTATAAAAAAGAAGGCCTCCAAAGCAACAGCAAGCATTGTATCCTGAGATTTCGATGAGACAACAATAAAGCTCCCCCGGGGGGGGGGGGGGGGGGGTTCACTCCCAACATGACTGGCTACGCACCCTCGTCCAAAAAAAGCGTCGAAAGGGTATCATTTTCAGCAATACGGCGTCGTCGACGTTTTCCTTAAAAAGGGGCGTTTTTCATGAACTGATCGCACTAAAACCTAAAAAAGGGTACCTTTTCAGGTTCACAGGTTTCGACGTTTTTCTACAAAAAGGGTGCCTTTTCAGCTACCGTAGCTCAGTACTAGGTTTTCGACGATTTTTATTTCTGCGGAGTGGCTGTAAAATAAACACAACAAAAAAAGTAACTCCCCCCTAAGCAAAATGGCGTAACTTTTTAACAAATTGGGTTTGAGCAACATAACTTGGCAGGAATGTTTCTAAAATAATTGGCTAACGTCTCTGTGAAAATGAACTTGATCCGCCATGCCATGCATGAGTGAGCACACATTAAAGGAAAAATGTCACTTTTCAAAAGTCACAAGAGTCAAAAAGTGAAAATTCTGCCTTTGATGTGTGGTCACTCATCCATGACTCGACGGACCAATTTCATTTTCACACATAAGTTAGTCAATAAATGTAGGAACAATCCTGCCGAGTTATTTTGCTCAAAACCTTTTCGTTAAAAAGTTATGTTATTTGATTAAGGGGGACTTATTTTTGTGTTGAGTTTAATTGATCAGTATTGTTGCAATAAACTCAACAAAAAAGTAAGTCTCCTCCTGATTAGAATAACATAACTTTTTAACAAAAATGTTTTGAGCAAAATAACTCGGCAGGATTGTTTATACACTTATTTACTAACTTCTGTGTGAAAATGAAATTGGTCCATCGAGTCATGCATGAGTGAGCACACATCAAAGGAAAGATTGGCACTTTGTGTGCTCACTCATGCGTGACTCAACGGACCAACTTCATTTTCACTCAGAAGTTAGTCACAAAGTGTAGGAACAATCCTGCCGAGTTATTATGCTCAAAACAAGTTTGTCAAAAAGGTGTGCCATTTTGATTAGGGGACTCACTTTTTTTGTTGTGTTTATGAATCATGCACGCTTTTGTAATGTCTTTGATGCTATGCATGAATGTGTGTGATTGTCAAGACTGCGCACAGTCGAGTATGGCTAATGACCACTGACCTCTACTAGAGGTCAGTGCTAATGACTGGTACGTTGCGAGTGTGTAAAATATGCATGTAGAGTGCCTAGCATGTTCTAAATATAGCCTTGGCTAGCCTGCATGCATTGCATTGCGATGCACAGTGCATGTTTTGATGCGAAATAACAGCTGTTTTGTCCCGCATAATATACACTGTGTATTGCGTGCAGTGAGTGCACGTTCGCCCGAGTACTGGCAAATGTAGTGATGATTGGAAATGCATGTAAATGGATGGTGATGCTGTTCAATGGCGAATGACAGTATATCTGCTTGCATATGGTGCTGGGATGTTATGATCAGTATGGAATGGACTTGATATTGATAGGTTGGAATTTAGTTAACACTCCATGTTTAGTACTTACCCATTTTCCTGGGGGGGGGGGGGGGGGGGGGGTCCCTTCCATCCACCCCCCCCCCCCCCCCCTTTGAGAGATGTTAATAGCGTCTTTTCGCTCGGCGACGGGACTATGGCTACACCGCTAATCTTAGCGGGGGGTCGCACTCAGAGCGAAAATTTCCCCGTAGCGGCCAAACCTAGGACGGTAGATCGCCGAATTAACGTCGGGCGTAGAGCCGCTACGCGGGTACGTGATCAGCCAATCAGAGCGCTTGGACGGCGAGGCTCGCTGCCTCACGTGTTTCATGCACTGACTCGTACACACGCGCTGCATGCACAGTTGATTTGTACTGCCTATACCGTATGCTTATAGTACAACATGCATGATAAATGGAACGAGTGAAACTCCCGCGTATTCAGAATTGCGAAACTGCAAATAGATCGCGACGGTAGCCAGAGTACGGGGACGATCAAAGCTAATTTAAATCCCCCGTAGCCGCACTCCCGTCGCAGAGCGAAAAGACGCTATTAAGGCCCGATGACACCTAAATCGTCCGAAGGTTAGAGTCACGCGCGGCCTCTATAATCCGTGTGGGGCAGCATTACCCTTTTGGAGAGTTTAGGGAGGGTCTCATGTTATATATAATAGGCTGTTTCGCAACGACGACGCGGTTATTTTACCATGCTAATCTTAAGGAGTGGTCACATTGGACACGACTCCCCACGACTAGACCCACGAATCGGGCCACGAATGCAGTACGCATTGGTACAAATCTATGGCAAGCCGTTTTAACATTTATTCCTATTTCTTGATATCAATAATTGAATTATTGATATCAGTTTATTTCTTTATATGAAGTATTACCAATACAGAAAAGTTTTTCTTGATATCAAGAATGCATTTCTTGATATCAAGAATGCATTTCTTGATATCAAGAATGCATTTCTTGATATCAAGAATTCGATTTCGTGATATCAAGAATTGAATTCTTGATATCAAGAAATAGGAATAAATGTTAAAAACGGCTTGCCATTGATTTGTACCAATAGTCCATGAGCCGAGGCCAGAAAAAATGAAATCCGTAGCACCCCCCGACGGGCACGGAAATTTTGGTATCAGAGGATAGGTTATGAACCCAGCTACCAAGAAATGCTGACCCCCCAAAAAAATATTTGCTCGTAACCATGGCAACGCCAATCACGTGATACATGTTTAAACTGACTCATTAGCGACCTTTGTAGTGCTATTTCTGATACTCCATACTCCTAAATCACATTTCTCGGAACTTACATGAGCAATACTCCTGATTTTTCATATACTCAGACATTTAAGGACTGTATTTCTGTTAGAACATGTTTTAAGGTGAGGGTACCGTTTTAAGGTCCCAAGGGTCACCGCTAATTAACCCCTAATTGTATACTACTGTCACAAATTAGAACTTTAGTGGATTTTTGGCTAGTTATTTCTCTGTAGTCGGTTTTCTGATCTATACTATGACACATTTGTAATGGAGGAACGCACATGGCCTCCAGAGTTCAAATCCACCATGTGACATCGGACAGTCTATCCGTTGCCATGGAAACGCGGATATATGATAACGATGTCTATGTACAGAAAACTGTATTTTTAATGAAACCGGACTATATTCTCGTCAACCAGTCGTGAAAGGCTTTTATTTTGTAGGGAATGGAGATACGTATGATGTTAGTTTTAAACTCCTTAAAGATCATGAGTGACCTATAAATATTAAGGTCACTTAAGGTTCACCTCAAGGTCAATGACAAAATCCTAACTTCATACATCATGAATATTTGTATGAAATTCATGCAAACTCTCATTACCCCTTATAGGTAGTCCATAAGCCAAGTCCAGAAAGAGCCTTATTTTAGGATTTGGCTGCACCCCCGGTCGGGCATGGAAAATTTGGTATCAGAGGAAAGGTCATGAACCCAACTCCCGATAAATGCTAACCCTCCATTAAAATAGTTGCTCGTAACCATGGCAACGCCAATTATATGACAAATGCCCCTTTTCACATGAAATACAAGTGATATTTAGAAAAAATTAGTTACTTACCAATTATTTAATATTTAAAAAAAGTAAATGTATGTTTCCAATGATTTAAACACTAATAATGAAATGACAAAATCATTCCGAACAGTCTGACATAATTTGTGAGTAAATATTAATGAAATTGTGTTTTCTAGCAACATAATTTTCCCTAGCAACCAGTTTAACCTTGCATATACGCTTGCCATTTTCTTTTTTCAAGGTGATTTTCTTTTCAGAACGGAATAAAAATTATCTGAACCATAAATTTCACTTTGATGGACTTCATATTGATTCTAAAGTGAAACAATTCAAGAAAAATAAGCATTTCAACAATAATTTATGATATAGGTGTTTGTTAGGATATGCCAAACCAAACCACCATTTTCATGAAAATGCCATTTTGCTGTACATTCCTGCACAATTAGAAAAAAATCCAGTTGATTAACTTAAGACAATATAACTTGTAGACGTTTACAAATATGTGGAGTTGAGTTTTAAAAGTATAAATATACAAGACATACAATTAATAACCTTGATAGTGCAAAACAAATAATATATATATATGATTATCCATGGAGACAATTATGTTACATAGCAACGAATTTTACCTAGCAACCACATATATGACCTATATTTAGCAGTTTTGTTTGCCTTGTAAATGTTATAAAGGCCTGTATTACTTTGAGAACTCGGTTAACATTGGTTACACAAACATTTGAAATACTTCAGATTCTCCATGGATACCGTCATGTTGCCTAGCAACACTATTTTCCCTAGCAACCACATATCTGACATATATTCAGAGGGTTATTTTGCCTTTCCTAGGCACATTTTTTGCTGTATTGTCCTACATTAAGGCCCATTAACAAGCTCCACAGTGCTATATCCGGTACTCAACACTCCTAAATAAAATTTCTCGGAACTAACATGAGCAATATTCCTGATTTTTAATATAAATAAACACTACAGGTGTGGCTTTGTCTGAGAACAGTTTTAAAGGTATGGTGAAATCCCGGCTTTGTTTCAGGTTTATAGCTTTAAATATGTGCCTATATTGATATACCACACTCTTTTTTTCAAAGAAATCCTTAAGTAGTGCAAAAAAGGTAAATTTCATGCAACTTTTTTGCTTGTTTTCGCATCGGCGTTCCATGCTGCTAAAAAAGTTATTTATGGCGGAGCGGGAATGTGCGCACGTGCAACCCGGATCATGACATCACAAGCAGACCGCAACACGGAGGAACGTGCATGGTTTACATGCAGAGCCTATGACTTGCTAGTAAAACAAACTCGTTTTTGCTTGTAAATTGAGGCTTAACTGAAAATTCCTAAGAAATGAATTATAGCAGCTCGCAGCAACACATCCGAGTGTAGATCGTCCATGATATAAACTTTAACAAATGTTTGCAAATATTGAAAAAAATCGAAATAATATCTCTCTGTCAACGTGAGTATTGCACTCAGTGTGTACGTCTATGACCGAGCTATACTGCGATTGCCTGCATGTGACGTCACAAAGATGACGTCATTTTTCTTCGCACGGCCCCATTTTTTTGTTTACGGGGATTACTAAAGTGAATTTAAAAGTTGATTTTTTAAATTATTTTACTGGGTTTTCCGACGCGGAAAATATGTTTTTATTAGTAATCTTCATGAAAATCTATCTTAGATACAGTAAAACACAATTTTTAGGTAGTTTTCTTGTCAGCCAACCTTTAACGATGAGGGTAATGTTTCAAGGTCAAAGGGGTTTTCAATAATTAACTTTTGGATGTATATCAATACTAGATGGCTTGTTTTGTACTTTAATGCAATGTTCGGCTCTTATTATAGACTTGTATAACTCTGAGTACTCAAATAACTATTAATACACATTTGAAACAATGAAAGTATCCATGGATACTGATATGTTGCCTGGCAACAGCATTTTGCATGGCAACCACTCATTCGACATTATTAGGGGGATCATTTGACCTTTCTGGGCACCTTTTTGCTGTATATTCGGGTTACAAGTTTAACATTTCTTTTTGCAGAGTAATACTGTAGATTATCAATACAGATTTGTATGACGGTTGCCTAGCAACAGTATCTAGCCTAGCACCAATTCATTTGGCCTATATCCAATGGGTGTTGCCCTTCCTCATGACTTTTCTGCTTTAATCGTACATTACTGTACATACTCAGCTAACTTTTAAAGTCATAAACGTTACAGTTTCTTTTCTTAATTGAAAGGGAGTGTCCATAGCAACACAACGTAGATGTAATTTTTTTAAACAGGTCATGCATCATGACCTCCTTTTCAAAATGGACTGTCCTGAGTATGTATTTTGTGCCTATATTTGGTACAACATGCATGTTAAAGGATAGTGAATAGAGATGGTGGACATCAGCGGAGTGTGTACACCATACTAAATATGTCATGTCAAATGTTTGCGTATGAAACATTTTAGGCGACAAATAACATTAGCCAAAAAGCTCCATTTAAGGGATCGATCTAGAAACTTTGCCAAAATCTTCAAAACTTACTTGGAACCTAAGTGGTTCTCAAATATTTGTATATACCAATATACATGGAAGAGTATTCGGTTACATGACATTAATTTACCATTGAATGTTTACACATGACTTATGAAAGGGTAGATGAAATGGTTCAGAATTGATTTGATGAGGTTTTAGCATGATTTTTTAGAAGACTCTTTTAAGACAACGGATTATAATAATCTACAGCATTTGTATGCATTTGTTTGGTCTAATTAGCTTGGATGATCCGAAACTAACACAGTATCCTAGCAAATGTAAGAATGAGATTAGTAGGTAAAGGTAAAAAAAACTATTGTCCTTAATATAGAGGTGGGACAAGAGAAGACAATCATCATTTGATATCATCACACAGCGATCTGCCAATAGCTTGTCTTAGTCTACATCACTAGCCTCTCTGCTAGATTGTTCATTGATCACAAACGGCATGCACAAACAAAAACACATTTCCCTTGACTTTGCTTGACTAGGCATAGGGGTGGTAATGGAAAGAGGTTCTTTACAAATTTTAATTGCTTGTCTGATATGTTCCTTCTGGGATGTAAATCTTGCTCTCACACCCCTGATGTATGGTTTACTTGCATTGGGAAATATGTAGTTATTAAGTCCGTGGTGTCATGTCATGTTCTTTTAATGATAGGTCCCTTGACATTGCATCCAATATAGTACCCATCCCTCACCTTTGGCTCCTCGTATGTGTTAACATGCGAACAGCGGCCACCCACTGGGCAACATGCTTGGCAGGCTGGTTTAGGCTGACCCAAGGAAAGAAAAGAACGGTAATACCTCTCACCACTGGTATATAATGTGGACAAACCTACTGCCGATAGACCGGACAAGAGAACTGCTCTGGTTGCTAAAGAGCTCGCAAGGTATTGCAGCTCTCTCTGAACTCGTTCGGCTGACAAGGGATACCTTACAGAACATGGGGGTGGATACAATTTCTTCTGATGTGGCCGGGGTAACAATCAAGAGCAACTTGAAGCTGGAGCTGACTTAGCAGTTAAGAGCTATCTTGTTAGCAAATTGATCTACTAACATGTATCGACAATTTCCCGATGACGATACAGAATGGGAGAATGGCCACCCTGATAAGTGCTTATGCTCCGACAATGACCAACCCTGATGATGTGAAAGACATGTCCTATGTAGAACTGGATACCTTCCTTACTTCAGTGGGCAGAAATGACAAGCAAATACTGTTCAGTGACTTTAATGTCAGAGTAAGTCATGATTCATCACTATGCCTATGGGAAGGTGTCACTGGAAGAATGGAGTGGGCACCCGCAACAACAATTGATTAATTCTTTTGCAGACCTGCGAAGCACATGCCTTAGAGATAACCAATGCCATCTTTTGAAACCTCATCGACGACGGCATTGTCAGTAAAATGAGACGTGCAGGATGTCAGAGTCACCAATTATATGTGTGGGGCAGACTGTTGGACAGACCCCCAGGCGCATCATATATAAGATAAAGCTCCAAATTAGACCAAAGAGGCGCCCACAGGGAAAGGAGCATAACAATGTATACACTGAAGAATCCTGATGTGGCTGGAAAACTCATCTCAGATCTAGGCGATCAGCTGGCAGACATTTTACACGTTGTTGACAACACTGAAACAAATTATGAATGACTGTCCACCCGCAATGTCTACCAACGTCTACCCGCAAGATGCAATGATTGGTTAGATGGGCATGATGAAGAAATCCACCGAAAATCATAGACGTAAACATCGTGCTCATCAAAATTATCCATCAGTAATATGCTTCTAAAAAGGGGGCCTACACTAGTCAGTGCTCGTAAATACGGCCAAACAGTACTCGTGGCTACATTCAAAGGCATATGAAATCCAGGGCTATACTGACTCAAAGCTGTTCTACGGGGACATCAACACCCTCTATGGACCTCAGTCGTCAGGGAGGTCTCGTCTTCTAGTTCTGATCGGTCAACTCCCTTATCTCCCTTATCTGAGAAGCCGGATAATACTGAAGAGATGGACTAAACTCTTTGAAGCCATCCTCAATTGACCAGATGCCCCCGATTAAATCACACTGATCATGAATATTTCACCCGACAATGTTGAGGTCAAGAAGGCTACTAGTTAGCTCTCAAACGACACATCTCCTTGAACAGATGCCGTTCCTGCTGACATCTACATAGATGGACGTCCTGTGCTTCTTGAAAAACACACTTTGCTGCTATAATCCGCCAAGGGCTTCGATGGCTTGTTCCACAAGAACTCAGGGATGCACGTATTATACACCAGTCCTCTAAAAAAGAACAGAATATCGCTAACTATTGAGAGGGCGAATTACCAGGCTGCTGTCTGGAAGGCAGCTCTGACTGCAGCCCCAGAGATAACTGGCCCTGAGGGAGAGGGATGGAAACTCATTGACGGCAGACTGGTGGTTGACTGGACTAAAGAGGCTCCGGCTCCAAATGCCATTCTGGGATTGGTTGCCTACAAATGTCGCACAAACTGTGAGACACGGTGATGTGGGTGCCGTGCCAATGGACTCCGCTGCACAGATGCATGCGGTTGTTGTGACTGCCAGATATGTGATACTGATGCAGATGCAGATGAAGCCGACGAAGATAGTGACAATTAATATGTGTAACATGGTGTAGATTTGGCTCTATTTAATCAACTCCTCGTGGGCAGTATCTAATCTGATGATGGTATCATTTATTATAATAATAATGAAATAATTGGATTTAAATCAATACATTGCCAAGCTTAGTGTCAATTTTGTACACACAGATACTAACACACATACGCACACACACTCACACACCCACACATACACACACAAACACACACACACACACACACACACACACACACACACACACACACACGCACACACACACACACACACACACACACACACACACACACACACACATACACACACACACACATATATACGCACACGCACACACGCACCCACACACACACACACACACACACACACACACACACACACACACACACACCCACACACACACACACACACACACACACATATATACGCTATATGTAAGGGGAGTCTTATAATATATAACGCAAAAAATCCCAAGAAAGACGATGAAATAAACTGGAATATAAGTCAGATGTGTGGTTGCTAGATAAAGTGTGGTTGCCAGGCAACGCATTGATCTCCATGGATAACTAAGTAGTCTTCATATGTTGCACCATCAAGTTTAATCAAGAATCTACTTTGACTAATGTATAGGCCTATACAGCAAAAAATGTGGCCAGGAATGGTAAAATAACCCTTGAAATGTATGTTAGATGTGTGGTTGTTAGGTAGAATAGTGTTGCTAGGCAACGTGACGGTATCCATGGATAAACTTAAGTATTGTAAATGTGTTGAACCAATGTTAACCGATTACTCAAAGTAATACAGGCCTATAAAGCAGAACATTTCTGAGAAAGGGTAAAAATGCTCGAAACATGTCATATATGTGGTTGCTAGATAAAAGTCGTTGCTAGGCAACACATTTGCCTCCATGGATGATCAAATATATTCAATTAGCTTTGCACAATCAAGGTTACTAATGTTACGTCTTGTCTATTTATAATTTCAAAAAGTAAACATATATATTTGTAAAACTTAATTTTACAAGTTATATTGTCTTAATCGACTGGATTTATTTTAATTGTACACAATTGTACAGCAAAATGGCATTTTCATGAAAATGGTGGTTTGGTTTGGCATATCCTAAAAAACACCTGTATCAGAGAATATTGTTGAAAGGCTTATTTTTCTTGAAATTTATCACTTTGGAATCAATATAAAGTCCATCAAAGTGAAATTAATGGCTCAGAGAATTTAATATTCAGTTCTGAAAAGAAAATCACCTCGAAAAAAGAAAACGGCAAGCATATATGCAAGGTAAAATTGGTTGCTAGGGAAAATTATGTTGCTAGGCAGCACAATTTGATTAATATTTACTTACAGATTATGTCAGACTGTCCGGAATGATTTTGTCATTTCATTAATAGTGTTTAAATCATTGGAAACATACATTTATTTTTTAAAATATTAACTAATTGGTAAGTAACTAAATTTTCTAAATTTCAGTTGCATTTCATGTGAAAAGGGCCATGTGTCACATAATTGGCGTTGCCATGGTTACGAGCAAATATTTTTTTTGGGGGTTAGCATTTCTCGGGAGCTGGGTTCATGGCGTTTCCTCTGATACCAAATTTTCCGTGCCCGTCCGGGGGTGTAGCCAAATCCTAAAATAAGGCTCTTTTTGGACTTGGCTCATGGACTACAATGCGTACTGCATTCGTGGGTCTAGTCGTGGGGAGTCGTGTCCAATGTGACCACTCCTTTAGCGGGGGGTCGCACTCAGAGCGAAAATTTCCGCGTATCGTCCAAACCTACAACGGTATTCACCTGAATTAGCGTCCGGCGTAGAGCGGCCATTGACAGTCCATACTTCAATGGGTCAGCCAGAGGATGGTCAGCCAATCAGCGCGCCTGTTCTCTCGAGCAAGGACACGTTCCCATCGTATCGATGCACGTTCCCCGTGTTCTTCACTGCGAAACTGCAAATAGATCGCGACGGTAGCCAGAGTACGGAGACGGTCACAGGTGATTTGAATCCCCCGTCCTAGCACTTGCGTCGTCGAGCGAAAAGACGCTATTGTGAGTTTAGAGAGAGGGCTGGTACTGGTATTTTGTGATGATCAGCATGGCGAGGTCGCACGCCGATTCCACCGGCAGGACACGCGTGTGCCTCTGGTGTCCACCTCGATCTGGGTCCACCGTCCTCACCAAGTGTCTGAGCGCCATTGATGACACCGAGGTGTGGTTCGAACCATACTGGTATAACTGTTTCACAAACATGACGACCGCTAGTAAGCAGTTAGGCCTAGACCTGCCAGAGGCGAGGAGAACCGCTCAAATTCTCGCACTCACCAACTACTACAACAACAACAAGTCAACAACGGCTACACGCCGTCCAGCACCCCTCAACCAATACCCGTGTCGTGAGTAATCGTCTTTTTGTTATTCGATGTATAGTTTTGTTTCTTTGCTTTATGTTTGTACATATTTGTAGGTATATTCCATTCATATTTATGTCATTCAATATGTGTGTTTTTTTTGGCTCACCCGAGAAACTTTATATGTTATACAATACAAGTCGGTACCACATTTTAATCAATTATGAATGATACACGTATCACACTGAAGGTGCTAACTAATATTGCATTATACAGTTATAATAGATTGCCGAGGCAATAAACACCATCGGCGCCCTAGAAGTACATGTAGTTTGTAAATTAACGTGCCCCGCACACATCAGTTATACGAACATCTACCCACGTAAACAAAAAACAAATACAAAACATTTTCTCCCGAAAGGTATGCCTCTGTCAAGCGCATGTTGGAGAGCTCTTCGAGTCGGAGGATCTTCATGAAAGATATGGCGTACTCAATCCAAAAAGAGCAGTTCCCCCTCCTCCCTGAGGGCTACAAGCACACCTTTCTGATTCGGCACCCGTACCGAGTACTGCGCTCGCATCGGGAGGCGACGATCGCTCATCTGGCGAAGCTCGGCTTGCTGAAGGTATCCCCAGTCGACTTCGACATCGAGAAGGACAGCCCCTACCTAACTGCGGGGTTCTTCTTCCGTGACGTGTACGACTTGTGGCGGTACGTGCGCGCCAACATCGACCCGCGTCCCATCATCATCGACGGAGACGAGCTCCTGTCGAGACCTGCCGAAGTCCTGCCGAAGTATTGCGACGCCGTCGGGTTACCCTTCTCCGAGTCGATGCTCAAGTGGGACGCGTCTCCCGAAGTGGTTCAATCGTGGAAGACTTCCGCTGGTTCCCCGAACGATATGTTTGAGAGTTACATGATGTACTTCGACAGGGCTTTCAGGAGCAGCGAATTCACACCACCTCGCCCACTGCCTTCGGAGGATACTCTAACGCCTGACGTCACCAGGTGTGCTAACAAAGTCATGAAATATTATGATGAGATGTTCGAACAAAGACTGCAGGTTTGAAATCCTTTTTCCAACATCGTGACCATCAAAGTGTTAAACCTTTTATGGTTATAAATAATAATAATGATAATAATAATGGCCATAAAATGCATAATTGTAGTTATAATGGTTTGAGTTTGAGTCTGAGTTTTTTTTTCCATTTCACCACGGGAGTGGGAGGAACATTCCTCCTCTGTAAACAAGAAACAGTACAGTGTTTGAGCAGAGATGATAGGTAACTGTTTCTGTCATATGTAGAATGGCATTGTCTATTATGAGAGGGTTTTTATACACTGTTTGAGTACCAAACAGACTTTGTAACGAATTAGCATTGAATTTCAAGTACCATAACAAAATCTAAGGAATAATAGTAGCCACTAAATTAGTGGTCAGTATTTATGCTTCCCATTCCGAGTTATTTTCCTTATTGTTGGGTTTATTTAGATAATTTTATTCTAGCATTAATATTAACTTTGACGTTTTAATAGAGTATCACACTAAGGGATAAGTAAAATAGTGTTTCTTATCAATGTTGGATTGCTCATTCAGATTGACTTTGTATTTAAAGAATTATTGTTTTAGATTATATCATTATTAAGCACACTGATCAAACTTTGTTTGCCCATTTGTGTACTGTATATATATATACGTATCCCATTAGAGAATAGCTTATCAGCGTTAATTAGTTCAATGTTCAATGTTCAATGTTTATTTCTCATGTCACCCTGTCGTAGGGTATTGAAGAAAATCACATTTAGCACAATATAACAAATATATACAGATATATATACACATATTCAAAACATATATCACAAAATATAAGATATAACAGTGGTAATGATTTGCAAAAGGTACAAGGATATTTAATGCTTAGTTTAACAACAAAGAATGTATTTTGTTAATTAGCTGTTCTGAAGATTTTATTAGTGGATAAGCGTTAATTTATTTACCTTTTTAGATGAAAAGCTATAATTATGCTTTTAGATGGTTAACATTTATTTGATAATTTCATATGGCACATATATGACAAAGAGATTATGCAATATCATTAAAATTATTGTTTGTATATAACATTGAATTAGCCAGACAAAGGCTCAATACCGATGAAGGCATTTATTATTTAATATGACAATGGACTATGTTGTTATTTTGGTTTAAGTAACCAAACATATTGAAGCATTATGAAATGAATGAGTTATGAAATCATGTGTCATTCCAAATTTTGGCACCAGAGCACACTAACATTATTTCGTCTCTTCACGACTTTTTATTTTCAGCATATCCCTGTATAAATAATCATTATTTCTTATCATTGCCATTATGGTAACAACGGTAACCAATGGTAACAAGGTAACAATGGTAATCATCTTAGTAACGATTCGGATTAAAATTCGACACTGCGTATTGTTGAATTATATCATAGTAACAGTAATTAAATTTGACCAAAACATGATATCAATAATGCAAACCCAGTTTACTACAGGACTTGTGGTCCCAGGTTTCCGGGATGTCTCCTCACAGACGAGAACCTGAAATATACCATGGCTAGTACATGTACTTCAATACTTAGATTAAGTAAGAAATTTACTAAGCATTTTCTAGGCTGAGAACTCGTATTAAAATCGTTTTTTTTAGACGTTTACTTTAGTAAAACAAAATCTAAATGTAATATTTGAAGACATTATGCCATCAACATTTTTAAAGATTTGCAGTAACTGCAAATTAATTAATCAAATCTCAATTTTGGCTAAGTAATTAACTTAAGCTAAATGTTGACTTAAGCTTGTAATTGAATACCGGCCCTGGTCCCTGTCAAAGATTGTCTTGTTTTGTTTAAACATGCCACATTTATTCTTTGCAATGGTAAATAAAATGGTTTAGATCGAAAATGTATATTCGTCGGGCATCCGTTTACGCTATCCGGTGATATGTGACCGGGCCTTAAAGGGATCTAGTAACTTTGTTGACATGTGCAAAAATGATGAGTGGTTGATACAATGTATAGTATTGTTATTTGATATGTCCACTGGGTGTTGTGTGAACATTTCAAGTTAAAAGGACGTTATATGGCCGAGTAATGAGCGAAAATGCAAAGTGGTATTCGCTAACTCATTGCACTCACTTTGTACACAGTTTTCGCGGTCCAGTGGATAAATTAACATCTGAACACTTCAACCGTAATATCGTTTTAACGAAAGGGAAATTTGAAAAACCGAAACTTGTCCCATGATTTTATTTGTAATACGAATACAACAAGGTATGAGGGAACCGCTAGCATTCCAATTGGATTTTGAGGATTTGGACAATGTTACTAAGTCCCTTTAAATGTTTAATGCACCTAGATAGGCCACCCAAGACGTTCTCCTGCATGTGTTGTAGGTTTTAAGCCTTCTCAGTTTTCCCGAATTGAACGGCTTTTTTTTAACATGAATGAATAGTAATATTATCATTATTTATTATTATTATCATTGAGACACCAAATGCATAAAATGTTGATACAAAATTGTGTTTTAATGTCAAATTTATTTACAGAAAACATATTTATGAAATCAAGATACATACGTGTTGTAATTACCCCCAAAAGGCTGTAATTAATACCAGTACACGTGATCATTATAATTAAAACTTCTATGTAAACCACCACGTTGCCATGGTAAAAATAATGTGAAATCATACTTTTATATCGACAGTTTTTTCTCTGCCCACCCGCCCCCCCCCCCCCTCCCCCAGTCCACACCCACACCCCAGCTGCATACGTGTAGCTTAACTTGTATCAACAAAGTCCGTACAAATTCATAGAATCAATAATCATGATAATAGTAATATAAACCAGGGCCCCGTTGCAGAAAGAGATACAATCGATTGTAAGTTACGATTGATCGTAAGTCAGAAAATTTACGCGTTTCAACCAATCAGATTTGCGCATCTAGAACACGTGATCTGACTTACGATTAATTGCAACTTACAATCGATTGTATCTCTTTCTGCAACGGGGCCCAGGACTGATATAAACATTCATTCAATTATATACATGTAGCTTTACTTGACGACATAACCAAGCTGAAGTGGTTATTATACATTCTTGTGTAATTGGATGGCAAAACAAAATCTATGTTGTGGAACTCTCAGAGCTCTCTAGAGCTGCAGGTTTGACTGTTCTCATAGGCGTAGGAGGGGGGGGGGGGGGGCTGGGGGGTGCAGCCCCTCTGGAGATTTGAACGGCCATATTCGCATCTGAAACATCTGAAATTCGGGCAAAACCGACCATGCCATATTCGGGCAACTCATTTTACATTCGGGAAAAGTCATCTCATTTTCCGACTAATTAAGCCATCAAAAACATATCATTTTGGGGCATCAAAAAGGCGAGTACCTTTTTTTTTTGTCCTTGTCAATTGAAAAGTTGGGAAGGAAAATTATTCGAGCAAAATACCTCGGCCCCCCTGAGAAAAGTGTTCCTCTTCGCCCATTGCTGTTCTTTACTGTTGTTGTTGTTATTTTTATCTGAATGGTATCCCTACATTTCATTCGCACGATAGTCGGTATCCTACGCGTGTTGCAGTATCGTACATATGCTTCTGGACCGTTCTGTGTTAAGAAAAAGAAGAAGAAAATAGTTTATTGTGATAACTTGTATAACTTTTGATAACAATTTTGATAACAATTATGTCACATGCATGGAAGTGAACTTTGAATATGATTAATATTGTATTGTAACACATAACTTTGTATTATTATAATGTATTATTTATCTTTATGTTGTCATAATGTGTGTATGTCTTTATTGATTTCACATGTATCTAATATTGAATCTTGGATACGGAATTATAGATAAACTGAATTAAATTGAACTTATAACAGAATAAAATTATAACAGTTAAAATGTTTATAATGTGGTTTATATTTTTAACGAAGCAAAATAACTAACATTATCGAATTAAAGGGTTCGAAATACCAAAAATAACTAAAGGACAGTGGTGCTTCTCCTGACAATGTTGTCGTTAAATAAAGATGAAGACTAATACAATCAATTTAGAACTAGAACAAAGCATTTGAGCAACATGTGAGATTTCCGGATATCAACTTATTTGTATAAGGACTCTAAGGTAAAAGTTAATATAATGGTGAAATTGGTACCTGTATGTCGTGCATGTCCTCCAACCGAATGGTCCACAGGGCGAGGTGACGCTCTCTTTCACAAATCGTCTTGTCCCCCTTAAAAACGTCTGTGTGTATGTCTTCAATGGGCAGTTTCTATTAGTTTGAAAAGGTTTATATCATGTGTAGAAAATGAATGTGGTGCTTCTTGAAACTGCTAAAAACTAAAAGACACGGGTACAAAATAACATTTTCGTCATCACTTATGTGTAACATTGGGTTTATGTGGATAGATTCCAAAGGATGTAAATACAAATACGAAATTGTTTTTTTTTTTGCACGTGCTTACAACTACTTCATATAGATTGGAAATTTAATTCATATTTCTTTGAATCTTGAAAGTGGCTTAATTCACTCTTTTGCACGTGCTTACAACTACGATGAGCACGTATTAATATTCTTAGAGCAATTAGCTATATCACAGTATTGGGAATTCGAAATTTTTTTATTTATAAAAAAAGAGTAGAATCTCTCTGTCATATATGAATGGAGCTGGTACGAATAGACGTTCCATACATGCACAAACAGTATGCAATCTTCAATCTTGAAGCTTGCACTGTATTGAAAGAAGAGAAGAAGATCGTTCCGAAAATATATACTAGTCGGGAAGACCAGTTGGCCTACTCACCGCCTCTCGCATCTCGTTCCCGACGTTCCCGCGGGACAGCTGCACCTGTTATTGGGTAGGCAGGTTCCCCCGTGGCGGCAGGCCGGGCGGCACTGGACGTCCCCGACTGAATGCACGACACCACAGAGATTATAACAAATCGAAGTATTCATTTATTTATGGACGTTTAATTTTAAATTGGTAGAATTGAATCATATCAAGAGGGAAATATGAGTATGTTAAACATATTCGATACGACTGATTGTCCAGTTTTCAACGCGTCGTCAGGCTGGATGGTTCTCAAATCCCTGGCCGCACGCACGAAAATGAAACACTTTTTTAAACAAAATTCGTTTTCCTTCATGTTAAACATGTTAAAAGCATAATTTCTCCGGAGAGAAATGTATAGTCTTAACTTATCTCATGTAATATGCTATTTAATTATATTGACACAAATATGTAAATGATTATGTTAAAAACCACCATCCCTATAGCCGTTAGTTTGGACGACACGACAATACCCTGGAAAGGTAGAGAAATGGGAATATATTAAACAAAACAAAACAGATATATTCCATAATTGAACATACAGAGCGAAATATGAATATATTTAATAATTGTAATAATGTTTTAATTTGATACAATATATCACCCCTTGACGTGACTTACTTGACTGACACTGCGGGCCAAAGTAACCAGTGATGCAGCGACACTTGTTGATCCCCGCACAGGTTCCTCCATTACGACACGGCTTCGAGCAGAAAGCGCGTTCTGGAACATAATGTTAAAGATTTTGTTGAAATAGACGTCATACAGCGATAAAACAAAGAAAACTAATTTCCTTTCAATGTGCTTTTATCATGATTTTTTTGTATGTTACCATGGTTACTTTGCATTGTGTTTATTGTTCAAGTTTAACATATAATATATGTAACCGTCATTCATTAATCTACAATGTCCTCAGTACTACATGCATTGAGATCATGTTTGAGTAATTGTTGTATGCACTTCTACACAAAATGCACTTAATATTGTATTTAAAGGTGAATGACAGTAGTGAGAAACGCCCCACCCCCCAAAAAAATGAAATGAATGCTCTTATTACCAACCATGTGAAAGAATATATCTTTTTTTTTACTAATATGGGATTATATAAATTTGGCCAGGAAACCGCCTACTAATTGATATATTTGCAAAATTATAAAAACTGATTTACTGTAAATCGTACCGCCAACGCGGAATCGCGCATACGCTACATGCAAATGACCTCGTGCTCTACACGTGGTCTTCGCTATACGGGCTTGTCCCCGGCTTGTCGACATCTCCACCCCAGCGCTATAGCGGCGCGGACTGGTGCGAACGGGCGGTGGATTTATAAATTTCACGGCGGCCATTGGATTTCTTCCGATATTTCTGTATTTAATGATGCTTAGGTTCAGATTTTACCACACAAGCCCTTTTTAAATACTTATTCAACAATATTGGTCAATATAGATGAATACGGCTACTTTCCCAAAACTGGTATTGGGCTTTAAGTCACAAGTGTAACTTTCAGCTTTCCTGTTCTTACCATGTTGGCATCTTGGTCCATAGAAACCCGGTTGGCAAATACAAGTGTCGGACGCATAGCATGTTCCCCCGTTCTCACACGATGGTTGGCACCGGGCTGAAAATATAATGAATAACGTATTTCCACGATTACATAATTGATTAAGATTCAAGGAAATTAGCTCCGTCAAAAAAATTCCGCTATCAAGATTTCATAAACAAACAAAAATTGCAAACATTACACCTAACCCTGACTTTAACGAGAATGCTAACATGACCATGATGACGAAAATATAATCTCAATATGATCCATATCAATCGTCACTGCAAGGAGTATAAATCGTGTCACCCAATTATGATGATGGCTAATTTGCTGATCTGGCATAATATGCATACTACTATTTCTGTACAATTATAATTAGCACGGTCATCGGATAAAACAAACATTAAATGTATGATTGCAACAGGTGAAGTGCATTTTTACTCCCTTGGGCGCATGTAAGTCTGGCAGCTCTAAATTCCAGGGCATCGATTAATATTCATCACATATTTTGTATTGGTGGTAGAGGAATTAGAAAGGCTTTGACTTACGCGTTTGACACATTACTGTGGTCCCTCGAAAAGTGCACTTTTTACTCCCTTTTACTCCCAAGTCTGACAGCTATATTGTCCAGGTCATGGACTGATTATCAATTACGATTTGTTTAATCGGTGGAAGGAATGGAAAGGGATTTGACTTACGCGTTTGGCACTGCGGTCCCTCGAAGCCCGCCGAACACTGGCACTCATTGGGTCCGATACAGTTGCCCCCGTTCATACAAGGCAGCTCGCATGTTGCTGCAATGGAATCAAGATTATCCTTTCATCATAACTCATAAAATACGTTTGTGTTTAATTTTTCTTTGTTTTTGTTTTATTCTGAACAAACAAAGAGTATTGATGACCAGCTTACATTATCATAAAAACAACACGAACATGAAAAGTAATTCGTAAATCCTTGTTTTAAGACAATAATAACAAACGTGGCTGCAACAGAATCAATATAACATGACTTTGTCATCATAATAATACTTTCTTATTTTCATTTCTTTATTCGTAGTACTCTCTGAAATTGATGAATTACACAAATGTAAGACGATAGCTTCCATATAACTTGAGAAGTAGAATTAATACGTAAATCGCTTATTTCAAAGAAAGGAATGTATACAATTATCTGTTATCAGCTATAGATGTGTTATTGGCGTCTCTTTCGAAAGTGTTTCTATATATTATATATAAATAATTAAATGGCGGTGAACAAATAATATAGATCATCTAATGATGTCAATTGTTTCCCGCCTTCGGGCTTCTACTTCGTTTTTTGCATGTCAAAATCTGTATTAATTTACATGAGTATATTGTATAATAACTTGCATATTAAGTGTTATTATTAATATTAAGTATATTAAGTGGTTGGTTGGTTGGTTGGTTGGTTGGTTGGTTGTCGGTTGCTTGCTTGCTTGCTTGCTTGCTTGCTTGTTTGATTGTTTGCTTGTCTGTTTGTTTGTTTGTTTGTTTGTTTGATTATTTTCCTTTGTTTTGAAAAATATAATTCACTTGTTAATCGGATAAATACTTACGCCGCTGGCAGCTGGACCCGGAGTACATGCTTGTACAAGAACATCGGTTATATCGCAGGCATGTACCGCCATGCATACACGGCGGGTTACAAGTTGCTAAAAAGAACATGAAGAAAATGTGTTTTAATTATGTATAATTAAGTATAACGTTAACGGTATATCATAATAACAGTTCTTTGAAATTTGATTTCAACATATGTATTATGCTAACATATGTATTATACATTTCGGGTCGGGCGCCATTCAATGTGTTAAAAGATAAAACGGCGCCATAAATATGTTGAGGATCATCATCACCATCATCATCATCATCATCATCATCATTATCATCACCACCATCATCATCATCATCATCATCATCATCATCATCATCATCATCATCATCATCATCATTATCATCAATTATTGACAAGTTCATTATCATGATTATTAAACAGAGTATTTAACTTACGGGTGCAAGTCGGGCCTCCGTATCCTGCGGGGCATATGCAATAGTTTGGACCGGAACACACGCCGTAGTTCATACACGGAGGGTCACAGATAGCTGCGGGAGAATATGATACAGGATTTAACATGGAACGCGACATTGTAAGATTTTAAAATAGTAAATTTAAATTTTGTAAAATAATATTAATTGATTTAAAAGTGTGCAATTTAAAATAGTAATGAGGAAGACAAAATTACTATCAAAAGTGTGTAAAATGAAGTTTCATCATACATCATAAATAAAGGGTCACAATTAAAAGAACTGCTGTTAGAGATCTAGGCCCCTTTGCCAAAAGAAATGCAATCGATTGTAAATGAGTTGCAATTGATTGTAAGCCAGATCATGTGACTAAAATGCGCAAATCTTTCAACGCAAATTTTCTGACTTACAATTAATTGCAACTTATTATTAATTGCAACTTACAATCGATTGTATCTCTTTCTGCAACGGGGCCTCCGACACACCAGTCTCTGTTCCAGACTGTTCCAGACTGTGTCTGGCTCGACTGAAAGTCTGAAGGAAAACATACTTATAAACAACAGCCTCCATTTAGAGTTGATTACTCGTTCTGACTGTTGTAGGCCATACAAAAAATAGTTTATTGCCAGCATTGCCTGCTTACCGTCGCATCTGTAGCGGTTCCTTGGTCGTACCATGAATCCCGTGCGACATGCGCAGTGGTAGCTTCCGTGAGTGTTCACGCACTTGTGCTCACAACCCCCGTTCGCGTCCACACATTCGTTTAAATCTGTGTTCAAACAACATATCAAGAACAAAAATGTATTCAAAAATCATTTGAATGGTTTTAGAAAACGGTTGTTTAATTATTGAGAACATAAATGTATTCGACAATCATACGAGTGTTTTCTAGAAAGCTTCGATGTTCACATTCATTTAAACTTGTCTGTGAAAATATGAGTAAGTGCCTCCCTTAAGACAGACCTTTCCAGTGAAAGGTACCGTATAAAATTATCTATTTTGTTTTAGATTTTATAATTATAGAAAGTCTTCTAATAATAGTATGTATAAATCGTGCGTTGTGTATCGTTGGTGTAAAATGAGATATGCTTTTCTCGCACCATCACGGAATCGAGCTATTCATTAGACGTAGATCTGTAGATTTTTTAAAAATCCAAATCAACTAGATACTTTCATTCATAAAGAACAACCGGGGTTAATTTATGATTAAATCTATATGACTGACCTAAACAAACAAAAAAGTTAGCTAACTATCGCAACTTCATTATTGTACATATCCGGGTAGGCAGATTCTTTGGATGTCGAGCTGTTCCAATCGGCATATATTAGCGTTTATCCTAAATATTAAAAAAAATACATATATTTAAAAAGGAAAGTTTTTTTTGTGGCAGTTAAATTATTTGATTGAAGTGTAGAATATATTTTGACTCACCATCACAACTTCGGCCGTCTTCGTTGAGTACGTAGCCGGTTCGACAGCTGCACTGGATGCCAAGTTGGTCCATACGACAGAGATGGTCGCACCCACCTTGCTTCACATTGCAAGACGTTATCGCTGAAGAAAAAAAAAGAATAATATATTTCAGAGTATACAAACAATGACCGTTATATTCAGAGCATGTTAGAACCAGTGTAAAAAATAGCTAACATCACAATCGGACTCGTTCTCCTAGTAACTACAGATGTATTAACAATTAGATGGAGCTAGGCTATATAGGAAGTGACAAGTAAAATCAATATTTTTGGAGTCATATTATTTTGGCGGCTTGGATCCCATGTGCGAACACTGCTTCAACGTCTGAATTACTAATTTAGAAAGATATGATATAAATCATTTGATGTGTAATTATGTACAGTCGTTGCAACTTTAAATTTCATAAAAAATATATTTTCCTCATAATTTACCTCTTTGAGATATTTAATAGAAGTTTCAGAACATGGTAAATAATTGTGACCGGCTATAGCAAAACCCGGCACGTGTCGGTAATTCATGTTTTGAAGAAATGGGCATTTTAAGTTCACACAATGTGTGTAAAATACCTATGATTGTAAAATTGAAACAATCATATCTTCGCCAATTATTGACCAATTAGTTAGAACAAAAGATCAAATGAAAGCTTGTGATAAGGCCTTTGTAATGGTATGAAAATCTACATTTTTATTTTTACCGACAAGTGCCGGCTTTAACTATAGTTGGTCACAATTGTGATGATACTTACGTTCGCACCGCGTGGTACTGTTGGCTACAAGTGCACTGGTTGGTCCGCATTCACAATGGTGAGAGCCTTCGGTATTCACACACACATCATCACATCCGCCATTATTGATGTGACATTCATTGATATCTGGAAATGGATGTTAGAAATCATTATAATAGCAAAAATACAATACGTACATTTAGAAAGAAAAAATATCAATATCGTTTAATATGACAGAAGGTCCATAAACTCCAGTTTATTATGACGTCTCTATCCATAGCTCCGTATTGACTATAACCGAAAAATCGTTCGTTATACTCCGCTAGCTTGACGGTCGGATCGCGGGTTTAAATGGGATAGAGTAAAACAAATATATTATATATTAGACGGGTATTTCTGTCTACGTATTGACAAGTGGACTTGTTTCCTGGCGTGGTGAGGCCTCAATAAATGTCATTTATTTTAAAAATCAGTATTGAAATCGAAAAAAAAACACTTTTTACCCTCCCTATACTGTTGACTCACCAACACACGTCGACCCGTCAGAATGTAAATAGTATCCGTGTTCACAAGCATGACAAGTGCACAGGCTCGCTGGATCCCTTTTCGTTCCCTTTGGCCTCCATCAATTCCATCCATTTAAATACTCAGAATTGAAATCGAAACAAACAAACAAACAATCGAAGAAAGCACACAAACAAACCGACAAACAAACAATTAAACAAATTCTCAAATTGCTACATATACTCACCAATACACGTCGACCCATCAGAATGTAAATGGTATCCATCCTCACAAGTGCACCTGTAGGAGCCTGGCGTGTTGAGGCACTGCTGTTGGCACGGGCTATGCAGTGAGCACTCGTCTCTGTCTGAATAAAAACAAATATATACAAATTTGCAATTATCTAGTTAAAGCAATTGGTAACTATATGATCATGATTTGTTTATCGTATGTTTTATAATTTGTTGAAAATGTGGAAAAATAAATAAATCAAATCAAATAAATCAAATGAACGTTACATGAAAAACATGATATATTTGATTTCTATGGCGCATTATACATGTTTATATATGAACATCATCCCTAGGCGCATTACAAATACAAACTGCTTATCTTCACAATCTACATATCACATAAGTTTTCTTAAAACAAAAATAAGTGTTCTTATATCTACTGCACAGTAATAAACTTACTTCTTAATTAGTTTTTTTTAACAACAAAAAAAAATGCATTTAAAACTACTGTACATTCATATGATACCTATTCAATTATTATTTATTATATGTTATATATTTGGTATACAATGTCAAATACCATTGCACTGTGAGTGGTCATACTGATTCGTATCGTATCCCCTAAGGCACTCGCAGCTGTATGTTCCGGGCGCGTTGACGCACACCTGCGCGCACCCTCCGTTGTATAACGCGCACTCATCGGCATCTGAAAAGTAACATCAATATAAACAATATAAAAAGTCAATAAAATATACTTTATTTTCACCCCTTTCTTCAAAACAATCATGAGATTTGTTTAACTTGCATTTTCATTTTTGTAGTAAACATGGTAAACCTGATCTAAAAGAGACCAACACCAAAAAGCATTATTCAGTATAGGTGACGCAAATCTGCACGCACATTCCGCGCTGTAACATAACACGCCTTCATCCGCATCTATGAGACGTGACAGAAATTGTGGCAGAATCATGATGTCACAACCAATAATGTACTAGTACTAACGTTAGAAGTTAGGGATATATAGTTTTGAAAAGGCCTACTATCCATGTTGTTCTAAAAGGTAAATTTCGTTCTAAAAGGTTTATTTCATTGAAGTTTCTAATGGAAGAAGAGCATAGGTTAAACTTTCAAGATTTCTCACCGTCACAGTATTTGCCGTCACCATGGAAACCCGCGTAGCACTGACAGAAGTACGAACCAATCAGGTTTCCACATCGAGCGAACATGTGACAGTCGTTTCGGGCCGTTGCGCACTCATCCAGATCTGGCGATAAAATACATAATTTTCTCCTTAGCTATAATTGCTTACATAATTTATATTTCTTTCATCATCATTACTGAAAATAAAATGTTATTTTACACCAAAAGCAAAAGAAAATACAGTCAACATGATTGTATAAAGTGACCACTTAAAGGGAAACAAGAAAAGTGTCTATTGTAGACAGGTGGCATCGATAGACAGGGTCCGTAACATTGTTTTTCTCTGCTGATGATCACTTTTAATGGTTTCATAGGCAGGTTGGTTGCTATAGACAGGTGAACACTATGGTGTGACTGTATATTTTAAAAGGTTGCAATGTGATTCTGGAAAATGGACTGGGCGAGTGGTTTATTTAGGATCATCGTGTATTGATTATTTCCATTACCTAGTTTACGTTAAATATTACAAGTTATACAGTACAGATACGCGCAAGAGTTCTTTTTGTGTATTTCTTGCAATCTTTTGTCACATTATGTATTGTATTAACAATATAATTAAATACTCATAATATCAACAAGGGGAAGGTACACAGAGTGCAAAATAGCATACCAGTATGAACCTTATACAGTTTAGTATAGTTGTCATTACCATGTCACTGGACCAGTTCACTGACATATTCATAAGCCGTGCACCATAGGCGCCGGAAGTGGGGGGGCAGGGGGGGCGGCCGCCCCCCAATCCAAAAAGTGGGGGGGCAAAACGCGTTTTTGCCCCCCCAAAAAGCCCCCCCCCCCCCCTCAAAAAAAGGAAGAAAAAAGAAAGAAAAAAAGAAAAAGGAAAAGAACAAATTAAATGTATCAGCCAATACTTGTTAATTATAACGTTTAAAAACTGAGTTATTCATCCATTTAAAATTTTCGCTGCGCGCTCCGCGCGCAAACAAATTATCTCAGTTTGTTGTGTAACTTGCATTCATATGGAAAAGTTTTGCACTGAAATTCCCATTAAATCAAATTTCTGCGCTAACGCGCGCACAGCGCGCTCAAGTTCAAGCTTCATGAATTATTCATGAGCATACGCGGTCTAAAAGTTTGGACTTGTCCATTATCGGAAATAGGTAGATTGCAGTATCTTTCGAGCGGAAATCGCTCTAGATCAGCAGTTTTGTTCTCGATTATAATGAAATAAAAAACACTAACGTTACATGATTTTAAACATATTTGATCTCCATAATGTTAAGCGCACAAAAAATATGTTTAAAAAATATGTACGTACAAAATACTGTATGTACGTTCACCCACCAATGAATGTAGCAGTCATATGACGTAATCGTCCGATATGCTAATGAGGCGCTATGTCCATAGAGGCAATTGGTTTAAAAATAAAAGGCTCTTTAGTAAATCTTTATATCCGACGACGTTCAGTAACCAATCAGCATGAGTTTTACATATGTTATAAATTTATGTTTTTAACATCGAATGCCGAGAGACCCAGATCGTAAGAACATTCGGCCGACGAGTTACAACCGTTCAAGTTGACCCTCGCCGCGCGTAACCTACATTACTGTACAATTTGCGTGTATAAGATACAAAAAGGCGGGGAAAAATGAAGCTCAAGAGTCATTTTCAAGAGCTGGTCCGACGAGATGCAATATTGATTCTCTTCCAAATTGTAATATGTTATAAAAAACAATATAAAGAATCGAATGCCGAGTGACCCAGCTCTCAATTCATTCTGGTTTGGAATTGGTAGTATTTTATGTTCATACTAGCGTGTTAGGAGCTCATGAAGAGGAAAGTTTGACACGTTGTGTAATATGCGCGCGCGCTCCCGCATCCGGCCGCGCGTGCAGGGAGCAAATGGGACTACTTTTCCATATGGGTACGTCTGGGGTGGGTTTTTCTGTACCAGTCCACGTACTTCCTGTGTAGGCTGTTATTGCTCTGCTGTTTGTGCATGTGACGTGCACCAAATCGCACCATTACAAGTAAATAAATGCAAAATCTTCCTGTGGGAGGGGGATACCCCTCCAAACCCTCGGTCGCTTCGCTCCCTCGGGACTCATTTTTAGTTGTAAGTTATGATGT